>CM033470.1:15577420-15613398 GCA_019447015.1 Hymenochirus boettgeri
ACCACTCATGTATTATAAGGATAATGTATCCCCTACTGAAATTATAAGGATATTAGAAGTCACTGCGGAGTTCTGTGTCTATATAAAGGTCAAGGACAAGACTGAGTTATACAGGGAACTCTGGGTACCACTCATGTATTATATGGATAAGTATCCCCTACTGTAAATTATAAGGATTTAGAAGTCACTGCGGAGTTCTGTGTCTATATAAAGGTCAAGGACACAGACGAGGTATACAGGAGAACTCTGGGTACCACTCATGTATTATAATGGATAAGTATCCCCTACTGTAAATTATAAGGATATTAGAAGTCACTGCGGAGTTTCTGTGTCTAATAAAGGTACAAGACACAGACTGAGTTATACAGGGAACTCTGGGTACCACTCATGTATTATAATGGTAATGTATCCCCTACTGTAAATTATAAGGATATTAGAAGTCACTGGAGAGTTCTGTGTCTATATAAAGGTCAAGGACACGACTGAGTTATATAGGGAACTCTGGGTACCACTCATGTATTATAATGGAAATGTATCCCCTACTGTAAATTATAAGGATATTAGAAGTCACTGGGAGTTCTGTGTCTATAAAAGGTACAAGGACACAAGACTGAGTTATACAGGGAACTCTGGGTACCACTCATGATTATAAGGATAATGTATCCCCTACTGTAAATTATAAGGATATTAGAAGTCACTGCGGGTTCTGTGTCTATATAAAGGTACAAGGACACAGACTGAGTTTACAGGGAACTCTGGGTAACCACTCATGTATATAATGGATAATGTATCCCCTACTGTAATTATAAGGATATTAGAAGTCACTGCGGAGTTCTGTGTCTATATAAGGTCAAGGACACAGATGAGTTATACAGGGAACTCTGGGTACCACTCATGTATTATAAGGATAATGTATACCCCTACTGTAAATTATTAGGATATTAGAAGTCACTGCGGAGTTCTGTGTCTATATAAGGTACCAAGGACACAGACTGAGTTATACAGGGAACTCTGGGTACCACTCAGTGATTATAGGATATGTACCCCTACTGCTAAATTATAAGGATATTAGAAGTCACGACGGAGTTCTGTGTCTATATAAAGGTACAAGACACAGACTGAGTTATACAGGGAACTCTGGGTACCACTCATGTATTATAAGGATAATGTATCCCCTACTTTAAATTATAAGGATATTAGAGTCACTGAGAGTTCTGTGTCTATATAAGGTCAAGGACACAGACTGAGTATACGGAACTCTGGTACCACTCATGTATATAAGGATATGTATCCCCTACTGTAAATTATAAGGATATTAGAAGTCACTGAGGAGTTCGTGTCTATATAAAGGTAACAAGGACACAGACTGAGTTATACGGGAACTCTGGGTACCACTCATGTATTATAAGGGATAGTATCCCTACTGTAAATATAAGGATATTAGAAGTCACTGAGGAGTCGTGTTCTATAAAGGTAAAAGGACACGACTGAGTTATACAGGGAACTCTGGGTACCACTATGTATTATAAGGATAGGTATCCCCTACTGTAAATTATAAGGATATTAGAAGTCACTGAGGAGTTCTGTGTCTTATAAAGGTAAGGACACGACGCGAGTTATACAGGGAACTCTGGCGTACTCATGTTTATAAGGATAATGTATCCCCTACTGTAAATTATAAGGATTTAGAAGTCACTGAGGAGTTCTGTGTATAGTAAAAGCCGGACTGACACTGAGCGTGACTTCTTTATTTTATATGGAAGCGAATCAAGCCTTCGCCAACATACCTCTACTGAATTAATGTATGATTAACCTAGGATTGTTGCTGTGCATATTGCTGGCCTTCTACGTTATACAATTCATTACCCGTCACTTGAGCGTACTGATAATGTTCCCGTAGCGAAACTTCCAGTATTAATCATACAGTGTGTAAATAAACATGGATTTATTTATCAAATCTTCTTATATTCTTCCAGATCCAATGGAATTCCAGATCTCTTAATTTTTAAAGGAAAATTGAATATTAAAAAATTGAAAATTAAGATTTAAAGGACAACTCTAAACAACTTGAAAAGCGTTACTATACTCATTGAAAACAACTATCTGTGCTTGCTGGTATTAAATTATTAAGTTTAGTGAGTGCTCCTAATTCCCCACCCTCCCTTACTCACTGCCTTCTTGTGTGTCTGCGACACTGATAGTTCTGCACAGCCTCACCATGGACACTGCTCTGCTTACACACTCCTCCCCTGCTGTCTTTTCTCTGCTGATTCTCTTAAGGTTGCAGAAGTGTGCTGGCAGCAGGGAATGGATGGGGAACATATTATAATTCGGCTTTGGTAGACAGGTCTTTCACGTAAATGCTGTGATAACATGACGATTTCTCAGAATCTACAGCTCAGAATTTTTAAAATTGAAAAGTTTTGGAGGAGTGGAATAGAGTAAAGATACAAACTTTAAATATGTTGATATATCATACTTTGTCCTATGATTCTTACTGTATGCCTGCACTATGCTTCTGGATGCCTCATGGAAACTGAGCAATTTTTGACATTACGAGCAATGAGCATGCTCAGAAGAGGCAGATAGATTATCATTCAGTCATTGACTGTGTGTCAACTGTCAAATCCATAACTGACAGTTACTAACTGGAAGAACCGTTTTTTATGTGACATAGCTCAACACTGTACTGGGACATAGATAAAAACTAAGTTAACTGATGATACGCGTTAAACAACTGATTATTACTGATGACATACAAAAACACTGATTATAACGGATGACATAGCGCTAAACACTGATTATAACTGATGAAATAGCTAACAAAACAGATGATTATAACTGATGACTAAGCTAAACACAGATTATAACTGATGACATAGCAAAACACTGATATAATGATGACATAGCTAACACAGATATAAATGATGACATAACAAAACATGATTATAACTGATGGACATAGCTAAGCACACTGATTATAACTGATGACATAGCTAACACTGATTATAACTGATGACATACCGTAATATACTCGAGTATAAGTCGAATTTTTCAGGCTTTAAAATTAGCCTGAAAACCTAACCTCGACTTATACTCGGGTCAAGTCAAAATTTAGATCCAAATTCTGCAATTGCAGATAGTAACCAGTAGGTGGCGATGTGTTAACCTGCATATGAAAGTAACAGGAGCTGATCTGCCTTTACACTTCCTGCTTCATGTAGTCTGGCTGCTGGACTCACTCAGCACTGTCACTGCTCATCTGTATGCGGTAAATCTGATGGGTTTCTTCAGTTTGGGGCAAAAAACAGCTGCTAGTACAGTGCAAATGACAGCTTGCAACTACAACTCTCAGGTGACATTTTTTACTATATGGGCTCGAGGGCCTTTACTATATGGGGTCAGAGGGCCCTTTACTATATGGGGTCAGAGGGCCCTTTACTATATGGGTCAGAGGGCCCTTTACTATATGGGGTCAGAGGGCCCTTTACTATTATGGGGGTCAGGAGAATTGTAAATGATGGTATGTTTAATTAAAAGTTTACTGAACCTTGCCACTCCACATGTTTAGAAACTAAAACTCCCAGCAACAAGTTGTTGGGAGTTGTAGTTTCCAAATATCTGGAGTGCCAAGGAATTGGAGGTTACTGGTACTGGATTTGGCTATTACTGTATGGGATTCATGTATGGGATTCTGCTGTCCATTTAAAGGGCAACTAATGCCTAAAAACAACACAGAATCAGAAGGCAGTAGTGGTGATAATTTCTACCTCGACTTATACTCGAGTCAATCAGTTTTTACAAATTTTCCAGGTAAAATAGGTACCTCGACTTATACTCGGATCGACTTATACTCGAGATATACGGAACAAAACACTGATTTAACTGATGAACTAGCTAAACACTGATTATAATGATGACATAACACAAAACACTGATTATAACTGATGAAATAGTAAAAACAGATATAATGTGACATAGCTAAACACAGATTATTACTGATGACATAACAAAACACTGATTATAACTGATGACATAGCTAAACACAGATTATTACTGATGACATAACAAAACACTGATTATAACTGATGACACAGCTAAAAACAGATTATAACTGATGACATAGCTAAACACAGATTATAACTGATGACATAGCTAAACACAGATTATAACTGATGACATAGCTAAACACTGATTATAACTGATGACATAGCTAAACACAGATTATAACTGATGACATAGCTAAACACAGATTATAACTGATGACATAGCTAAACACTGATTATAACTAGAGATGGTCGAACTATTGAAAGTTCGGTCCGTTTTCGAACTTTCGAACTATTGTAAAAGTTCGAAAGTTCGAAAACGGATCCATTAAAGTCTATGGGAGGCAAATAGTTCGAAAAGTTCGAGTCAAATACAACTAAAATATTAATGGTAACTTAATGTAAATGGCTGTGGGACCTGGGAAATGGTCTGGGGAGCATGTTCCAATATCCAGGACTTTCGTAAAATCGATTTTACTCTCACACTCGTTAATTTCGAGCTTTCGCGTTAGGATGTTCGAGGTAACATGGACATTTTACTCGCAGATTCGATACTCGCGTATAGGCTGTAATGGAGACTTTACTCGCAGATTCGATACTCGCGTATAGGCTGTAATGGAGACTTTACTCGCAGATTCGATGTTTGCGCCTAGATACCATGTACATTTTACTCGCGGATTCGATACTCGAACATTCAATAAATCATCGAAAGTCCGGGAAATATCGAAAGTCCGCGTCCGAGATAGTTCGAGAAGTCCGGGTCCGTTCAAACTCGAACAGTTTGGCTCGAACTCGGGTTCGAGTTCTATGCCATCCCTAATTATAACTGATGACATAGCTAAACACAGATTATAACTGATGAAATAGCTAAAAACAGATTATAACTGATGACATAGCTAAACACAGATTATAACTGATGACATAGCTAAACACAGATTATAACTGATGACATAGCTAAACACTGATTATAACTGATGACATAGCTAAACACTGATTATAACTGATGAATAGCTACTAAACACTGATTATAATGATACATAGCTAAACACTGATTATAACTGATGACATAGCTAAACACTGATTATAACTGATGACATAGCTAAACACTGATTATAACTGATGACATAGCTAAACACTGACTTAAACTGATGACTATAACTGATATAACTATGACATGCTAACATAGATTATATACTGATGACATAGCTAAACACTGATTATAACTGATGACATAGCTAAACACTGATTAAACTGATGACATAAGCTAAACACTGATTATAACTGATGACATAGCTAAACACTGATTATAAACTGATGACAAGTAAACACTGATATAACTGATGACATGCTAACACTGATTATAACTGATGACATAGCTAACACTGATTATAATGATGACATAGCTAAACACTGATTATAACTGATACATAAAACCTGCATAAACTGATGACATAGCTAAACACTGATTATAACTGATGACATAGCTAAACACTGATATAACTGATACATAGCTAACACTGATTATAACTGATGACATAGCTAAACACTGATTATAACTGATGACCTAGATAAACACTGATTATAACTGATGACATAGCTAAACACTGATTATAACTGATGACATAGCTAAACACTGATTATAACTGATGACAAAGGTAAACACTGATTATAACTGATGACATAGCTGAACACTGATTATAACTGATGACATAGCTAAACACTGATTATAACTGATGACATAGCTAAACACTGATTATAACTGATGACAAAGGTAAACACTGATTATAACTGATGACATAGCTAAACACTGATTATAACTGATGACATAGCTAAACACTGATTATAACTGATGACATAGCTAAACACTGATTATAACTGATAACTAGCTAACACAACTGATTATAACTGATGACATAGCTAAACACTGATTATAACTGAGACATAGCTAACACTGATTATAACTGATACATAGCTAAACACTGATATAACTGAGACATAGCAACACTGATTATAACTGATGACCTAGATAACACTGATTATACTGATAACATAGCTACCATGATTATAACTGATGACATAGCTAAACACTGATTTAACTGTGACATAGTAAACACTGATTATAACTGATACATAGCTAAACACTGATTATAACTGATGACATAGCTAAACACGATTATAACTGAGACATAGCAACACTGATTATAACTGATACATACTAAACACTGATTATAACTGATGACAAGGTAACACTGTTATATGATGACAAGGTAAACACTGATTATAACTGAGACATATAACACTGATATAACTGATAGCACAGCTAACTAAGACATTAAAGTTAAAAGGAAACTAAACAGATTTTATGTACTTGTTGTGAGAAGGTTTATTCCAACCTCTCTGTCAATAATATAACAGTGCAGTGTTCCCAGCTTTCACAGGATCTGGGATAATTATTCCTCTGAATACCAAATCCTTTGGGGGTGAGTTTTTACCTTTTTCATGTGCACTTTATGTACCATTTCTACTAATAAAGGAATTTTCTGTTTGTGTATAGGAAGTCCCAAGTGTGATGTTCTAGATTCAGACAGAGCTCAGTGTTTGTTACCAGAGTGGACTCAAGAACAATGCAACGCAAGGAGATGTTGTTTCGACCCTAATGCGTATTACGGAGTGCAGTGCTTTTACCAAAAAGGTAAATCTTCTATGGAGAAAATGTTACCATAGATTTCAACCTTGTGTCGCTCTCCTAGGCCAGGGAACATTGACATTATTGCACTTCTACCACTCATGAGTAAACGTTATGCAAGTGAGGGTGAGACTTGTGAGGGGGATCCCGACTAGGTGATTAAATATTAGGTCACTTCTACCCCTCCCTTTGTATCTGTATGGAACTCACCTAACTAGATGGTAAGCTCCATGGGGCAGGGACCTCTCTCATGTCGCACAGTTCAAACACTGGTAGGAACTCAAGCTGGACTGTTACTAACATTATAGTACAGAAACAAGAGTGTGGGAAAATTTACTGGTGATTCATAGAAACAATTGTCAATGTGAATACAAAACAGTGTATATGATATGGGGAATTTCAACATTAAGGGCATGTTCACCCTTAAAACAATATCTGGTCAATGTCCGTTACCTGCCCCCAACCCCAACTGATATATTTTCACATTATTACCTGCATTACTAACCGATATTTAAGATAATTATTGTCTCCATTCTGGCAGTGTAAGCTGGCCCCTCCCTCCATGCTGTCAATTAGGACTGCAACTGCTGACCTGACTGCCAATTATTGACTGCTGTTTCACCTGCTTCCTTCTCTGCACACGCTCAAGCTTATAAAAAGCTCATTGAGCTTGGGGAAGAGGCAGATACCTTTGCCAGAAAGGAATAGAACTTATCATTAAGTTATCATCAGGTTACAATCCTGTAAAACTGTAAAAATAGCAGTTGGCGTTGCAGGGAAATAACTGACAAGTCACCATTTTTGGGTATTAAGGTTGGACTTGCCTTTTAAGTCCAACAGGATGAAAATTGCATTATTTTGGGTACAGCATCGCTTCAGACACACCTGACATTTCTGTGCATTTAGGAGATAAACTCAATAAAATAATTAACGTGATGGCCGAACTTTAAAATTGGATTTGAACTCGGGATTGAGTAGCTGATTCAATGGGGGCAAAGCTTGTTTACATAGGTGCTATATATATATATATATATATGATACAAAGGTCTGGTCATCATCTTAATATACAATTGCCATACAGACTACGACAGAAACACATCTGTAACAGGTGTTTGTAGGGCCCATCAACGTGTACAGGCATTTAAGGTACAGTAATAGGTATACGGTATCTATACTGAAAAAATAATGTTAAAACTGCCTATTACTGAAAACTATAGGCTGAACCACCACTGAACTGTTGTTTCTTGATCTGCCCCCTATTTCTTTAATTATCCAATCTAAATCGTAACACTTCAGCTGCCAATCAAGAGCCTCATTATCATATATACTAAAGACAGTTGTAAAAATACAACAAGACCAGACCCGCCCACAACAGGCACATACAGGTAAGTCCGGGCAAACCCCAACACCTCCAAGGAAGGATGTGTGCTGGTGGGGTTCTTGTGCGCCACATAGGGGTTTACTAGTTCTAAACTATTCTGCTTTGAGCAGTTATGTTGTAACTGAAATGGTGACAGAGTTTGAACAGTTGGTATGTGGGAAACTCCTTCTCCCAATCAGGCTTTCCATATATTGTCCGCCTCGGAGTGGGAGAGGGCGGGGCCATGACATCACTGTGATGTCACAGTAGGCAGGGCAAGTGCATGGTGAGGCGGGTTAGGGGCTGGGAATGCAGCCTGGGCAGGGTTTGTGGGCGTAATGGGGTGGGGATGCCTGGGCTGATATTTGGATGGGATTTCAGTCCTGACTGTGGGACTTTGGATTTTGTACCTGCAGTCACGAAAAACAGTCAAATTAGGGACTCCTGCAACCCTGTCCCATTGCTGCCTCAGTTATTACTGAGCATGCTTGCCCTCATAAAAAAAGTCTGGTCAGATGGAAGGGGGAGTCTGTTAAGATTGGGAGGGGGGATACTGAGCTTGAGCAAAACAAGTACTGGATTGAAGGCAACACACGTACCTCAGAGTAAGTGTTACTAAGGGTGGGTACACACAGGAAGAATGACGACCATTCCCCACTAGCACATAGATCACCTGTTTGTATATCGGCCATTCAGCAGGAAATATTGTAATGGTATGTACCCGGACTTACACATATTTGTTTAAAGATTAAGATGAGAAAAGTTTTTTTCAGCATAGTTACCCTTTAAATCCTTCTCTATCCTGGGTAAAAACCTCTTTACAAAGCCATTGGCCATTTCCCCCTTCCAGGTTTGGTATGAATGGACCCCTATTGTCCAATAGAAATGGACCACAATGACATCTCATTCTTACATTGTAATCCAAGAGAAGGAGACACATTGCTGCCCCCTGTCTGTAATTTCCTGGGATTCTCCCTATCGCCAAATGATCTGTCCCAGGAGAGGTTTATTTTGGGAATATCACTTGTGGTTAAAGGGGAACATAACCTTGGAAATCTGGACACTTTCCTTTGTGTTTAGATCTGCGTCCAACCTGCAACGTTGACCCTCCAGATAGGAAAGTTGTGGGAATTATGCACACACCCCAACCGACTGTAGGAAAAAAGGATGTTGTTTTAATTCAGCAAGGAGAGGAACCCATTTTGCTTCTACCCAAAAGGTAACTCGTATGTCCATGTTATATCATTGACCCAATACTATGTATTATTATTAACCTGGCTGTTTCTGCTGCAGATGATCCCAGTGGGACTGCATGGACATGTGGGTTCCCGGAATAAAAAGAGTTCTCTGTCCGGGAGCATCTCCCCAGTCTACACCACGACAATGCAGAGAAAAAAACTGCTGTTTCGATTCCAGTGAATTAAGAACAATCTGGTGCTTTAAACCAAAAGGTTAATATTGCACGTGTGACATCAGGACTATTTATAAAGGAGCTAATTACAGATATCAATATCTAATTATAGATATCAATATCAGTGCAATCGTTATCTAACGACCATGACTATGTATAAAGGAGCTAATTATAGATATCAATATCTAATTATAGATATCAATATCAGTGCAATCGTTATCTAACGACCATGACTTTTATAAAGGAGCTAATACAGATATCAATATCTAATTATAGATATCAATATCAGTGCAATCGTTATCTAACGACCATGACTATTTATAAAGGAGCTAATTACAGATATCAATATCTAATTATAGATATCAATATCAGTGCAATCGTTATCTAACGACCATGACTATTTATAAAGGAGCTAATTACAGATATCAATATCTAATTATATATCAATATCAGTGCAATCGTTATTAACGACCTGACTATTTATAAAGGACTAATTACAGATATCAATATCTAATTATAGAAATCAATATCAGTGCAATCGTTATCTAACGACCATGACTATTTATAAAGGAGCTAATTACAGATATCAATATCTAATTATAGATATCAATATCAGTGCAATCGTTATATAACGACCATGACTATGTTATAAAGGAGCTAATTACAGATATCAATATCTAATTATAGATATCAATATCAGTGCAATCGTTATCTAACGACCATGACTGTTTATAAAGGAGCTAATTACAGATATCAATATCTATTATAGATATCAATATCAGTGCAATCGTATTAACGACCATGACTATTTATAAAGGAGCTAATTACAGATATCATATATCTAATTATAGATATCAATATCAGTGCAATCGTTATCTAACGACCATGACTATTTATAAGGAGCTAATTACAGATATCAATATCTAATTATAGATATCAATATCAGTGCAATCGTTATCTAACGACCATGACTATTTATAAAGGAGCTAATTACAGATATCAATATCTAATTATAGATATCAATATCAGTGCAATCGTTATTAACGACCATGATGTTTATAAAGGAGCTAATTACAGATATCAATATCTAATTATAGATATCAATATCAGTGCAATCGTTATCTAACGACCATGACTTTAATAAAGGAGCTAATTACAGATATCAATATCTAATTATAGATATCAATATCTATAGAATCATCAGTGCAATCGTTATCTAACGACCAGACTATTTATAAAGAGCTAATTACAGATATCATATCTAATTATAGATATCAATATCAGTGCAATCGTTATCTAACGACCATAGACTATTTATAAGGAGCTAATTACAGATATCAATATCTATATAGATATCAATATCAGTGCAATCGTTATTTACGACCATGACTATTTATAAAGGAGCTAATTACAGATATCAATATCTAATTATAGATATCAATATCAGTGCAATCGTTATCTAACGACCATGACTATTTATAAGGAGCTAATTACAGATATCATATCTAATATAGATATCAATATCAGTGCAATCGTTATCTAACGACCATGACTATTTATAAAGGATCTAATTACAGATATCAATATCTAATTATAGATATCAATATCAGTGCAATCGTTATATAACGACCATGACTATTTATAAAGGAGCTAATTACAGATATCAATATCTAATTATAGATATCAATATCAGTGCAATCGTTATCTAACGACCATGACTATTTATAAAGGAGCTAATTACGATATCAATATCTAATTATAGATATCAATATCAGTGCAATCGTTATCTAACGACCATGACTATTTATACAGGAGCTAATTACAGATATCAATATCTAATTATAGATATCAATATCAGTGCAATCGTTATCTAACGACCATGTCTATTTATAAAGGAGCAATTAAAGATATCAATATCTAATATAGATATCAATATCAGTGCAATCGTTATCTAACGACCATGACTGTTTATAAAGGATCTAATTACAGATATCAATATCTAATTATAGATATCAATATCAGTGCAATCGTTATCTAACGACCATGACTATGTATAAAGGAGCTAATTACAGATATCAATATCTAATATAGATATCAATATCAGTGCAATCGTTATCTAACGACCATGACTATTATAAAGGAGCTAATTACAGATATCAATATCTAATTATAGATATCAATATCAGTGCAATCGTTATCTAGACGACCATGACTATTATAAAGGATCTAATTACAGATATCAATATCTATTATAGATATCAATATCAGTGCAATCGTTATCTAACGACCATGACTATATAAAGGATCTAATTACAGATATCAATATCTAATTATAGAATCAATATCAGTGCAATCGTTATCTAACGACCATGACTATTATAAAGGAGCTAATTACAATATCAATATCTAATTATAGATATCAATATCAGTGCAATCGTTATATAACGACCATGACTATTTATAAAGGAGCTATTACAGATATCAATATCTAATATAGATATCAATATCAGTGCAATCGTATATAACGACCATGACTTTTATAAAGGAGCTAATTACAGATATCAATATCTAATTATAGATATCAATATCAGTGCATCGTTATCTAACGACCATGACTATTTATAAGGTCTAATTACAGATATCAATATCTAATTATAGATATCAATATCAGTGCAATCGTTATCTAACGACCATGACTATTTATAAAGGAGCTAATTACAAGATATCAATATCTAATTATAGATATCAATATCAGTGCAATCGTTATATAACGACCATGACTATTTATAAAGGAGCTAATTACAGATATCAATATCTAATTATAGATATCAATATCAGTGCAATCGTTATAACGACCATGACTATTTATAAAGGATCTAATTACAGATATCAATATCTAATTATAGATATCAATATCAGTGCAATCGTTATCTAACGACCATGACTATTTATAAAGGATCTATTACGATATCAATATCTAATTATAGATATCAATATCAGTGCAATCGTTATCTAACGACCATGACTATTTATAAAGGATCTAATTACAGATATCAATATCTAATTATAGATATCCATATCAGTGCAATCGTTATCTAACGACCATGACTATTTATAAAGGATCTAATTACAGATATCAATATCTAATTATAGATATCAATATCAGTGCAATCGTTATCTAACGACCATGACTATGTATAAAGGAGCTAATTACAGATATCAATATCTAATATAGATATCAATATCAGTGCAATCGTTATTTAACGACCATGACTATGTATAAAGGAGCTAATTACAGATATCAATATCTAATTATAGATATCAATATCAGTGCAATCGTTATTTACGACCATGACTATGTATAAAGGAGCTAATACAGATATCAATATCTAATATAGATATCAATATCAGTGCAATCGTTATATACGACCATGACTATTTATAAAGGAGCTAATTACAGATATCAATATCTAATTATAGATATCAATATCAGTGCAATCGTATATAACGACCATGACTGTTTATAAAGGAGCTAATTACAGATATCATATCTAATTATAGATATCAATATCAGTGCAATCGTTATTAACAACCATGACTATTATAAAGGGCTAATTACAGATATCAATATCTAATTATAGATATCATATCAGTGCAATCGTTATCTAAAGACCATGACTTTTATAAAGGAGCTAATTACATATCAATATCTAATTATAGATATCAATATCAGTGCAATCGTTATATAACGACCATGACTATTTATAAGGAGCTAATTACAGATATCAATATCTAATTATAGATATCAATATCAGTGCAATCGTTATTAACGACCATGACTATTTTATAAGGAGCTAATTACAGATATCAATATCTAATTATAGATATCAATATCAGTGCAATCGTTATCTAACGACCATGACTGTTATTAAAGGATCTAATTACAATATAATATTCAATTATAGATATCAATATCAGTGCAATCGTTATCTAACGACCATGACTGTTTATAAAGGAGCTAATTACAGATATCAATATCTAATTATAGATATCAATATCAGTGCAATCGTTATA
The DNA here is from genome assembly GCA_019447015.1 of Hymenochirus boettgeri. Lineage (NCBI taxonomy): Eukaryota > Metazoa > Chordata > Amphibia > Anura > Pipidae > Hymenochirus > Hymenochirus boettgeri. The sequence goes on from CM033470.1 coordinate 15,590,998, forward strand.
TAACGACCATGACTATTTATAAAGGAGCTAATTACAGATGTCAAATCTAATTATAGATATCAATATCAGTGCAATCGTTATTTAACGACCATGACTATTTATAAGGAGCGTAATTACAGATATCAATATCTAATTATATGATATCAATATCAGTGCAATCGTTATCTAACGACCATGAATATTTATAAAGGATACTAATTACAGATATCAATATCTAATTATAGATATCAATATAGTGCAATCGTTATCTAACGACGGGCGGCCCTGTGAACGGCGTAGAGGGAGAACAATTAATAAAGGGCAGGATCTAAATTAAAGGATCAGTCAATATCATATCTAATTAGATATAAATATCAGTGCAATCGTTATCTAACGACCATGACATTTATAAGGAGCTAATCGTATCAATATCTAATTATAGATTACAATAGCATGCAATCGTTATTTAACGACCATGACTATTTATAAAGAGCTAATTACAGATAATATTCTATTATAGATTCAATATCAGTGCAATCGTTATCTAACGACCATGACTATTTATAAAGGAGCTAATTACAGATATCAATATTAATTATAGATATCAATATCATGCAATCGTTATCTACCTAACCCATGACTATGTATAAAGGAGCTAATTACAGATATCATATTTATCTAAATATCATATCATTGCAATCGTTCATAACGACCATGACTATTATAAGGAGCTAATTACAGATATCAATATCTATTATAGATATCAATATCAGTGCAATCGTATCTTACCGACCATGACTATTATAAAGGAGCTAATTACAGATATCAATATCTAATTATAGATATCAATATCAGTGCAAATCGTTATCTAACGACCATGACTGTTTATAAAGAGCTAATTACAGAATCAATATCTAATTATAGATATCAATCAGTGCAATCGTTATCTACGACCATGACTTTTATAAAGGAGCTAATTACAGATATCAATATCAATTATGATATCAATATCAGTGCACTGTTTCTAACGACCATGACTATTTAATAAGAGACTAATTACAGATATCAATATCTATTATGATATCATATCAGTGCAATCGTTATTACGACCATGACTATATTATAAAGGAGCTAATTACAGATATCAATATCTATTATAGATATCAATATCAGTGCAATCGTTTTCTAACGACCATGACTAGTTTATAAAGGAGCTAATTACAGATATCAATTCTAATTATAGATATCATTCAGTGCAATCGTTATTAACGACCATGACTTTTAAAGGAGCTAATTACAGATTCAATATCTATTATAGATACAATATCAGTGCAATCGTTTAATCGACCATAATGTATTATAAGGAGCTAATTACAGATATCAATATCTAATTATAGATATCAATATCAGTGCAATCGTTATATAAACGACCATGACTTTTTTATAAAGGAGCTAATTACAGATATCAATATCTAATATAGATATCAATACAGTGCAATCGTTATATAACGACCATGACTTTTATAAAGGACTAATTACAGATATCAATATCTAATATAGATATCATATCAGTGCAATCGTTATCTAACGACCATGACTTTTTAAAGGAGCTATTTACAGATATCAATATCTAATTATAGATATCAATATCATGGCAATCGTTATCTAACGACCATGACTGTTTAATAAGGGCTAATTCATTATACTACTTATAGATATCAATATCAGTGCATAGTTATAAACGACCATGACTTTTAAAGGAGCTAATTACAGATATCAATATCTAATTATGAGATATATATCAGTGCATCGTTATCTAACGACCATGACTAGTTTAAAAAGGAGCTAATTACAGATATCACATTCTAAGTATAGATATCATATCAGTGCCATCGTTATCTAACGACCATACTGTTTAATAAAGGAGCTAATTCAGATCCAATATCTAATATAGATATCAATTCAGTGCAATCGTTATATACGACCATGACTATTTATAAAGGATCTAATTACAGATTCAATAATCAATTATGATATCATATAGTGCAATCGTTATCTAACACCATGACTGTTTATAAGGAGCTAATTACAGATTCAAACTAATTATAGTTATCAATATCAGTGCAATCGTTTATTAACGACCATGACTTTTATAAAGACTAATTACAAATATCATATCTAATTATAGATATCAATATCAGTGCAATCGTTATATTAACGACCTGACTTTTTAAAGGAGCTATATAGATATCAATATCATTATAGATATCAATATCAGTGCAATCGTTATCTAACGACCATGACTTTTATAAGGAGCTAATTACAGATATCTATATCTAATTATAATATCAATTCAGTGCAATCGTTACTAACGACCAGGACTTTTATAAAGGACCTAATTACAGATATCAATATCTAATTATAGATATCAATTCAGTGCAATCGTTATCTAACGACCATGACTATTTATAAAGGAGCTAATTACAATCAATATCTAATTATAGATATCAATATCGTGCAATCGTTATCTAACGACCATGACTATTTATAAAGGTAAGATTGCAATATCTAATAGATATCATATCAGTGCAATCGTTATTTAAACGACCATGACTTTATAAAGGAGCTAATTACAGATATCAATATCTATTATAGATATATATCAGTGCATCGTTAAATACGACCTGCTTTTATAAAGAGCTAAATAGATATCAATATCTAATTATAATATCATATCAGTGCAATCGTTATCAACGACCATGCTATTTTAGGAGCTAATTACAGATATCAATATCTAATTATAGATATCAATATCAGTGCAATCGTTATCTAAACGACAGCCATGACTGTTTATAAAGGAGCTAATTACAGATATCAATATCTAATTATAGATATCAATATCAGTGCAATCGTTATTTAACGCCCATGACATTTATAAAGAGCTAATTACAAATATCAATATCTAATTATAGATATCAATATAGTCAATCGTTAATTTTAACGACCATGACTATTTAAGGAGCTAATTAAGATATCAATATCTAATTATAGATATCAATATCATGCAATCGTTCTATTAACACCATACTATTTTATAAAGGAGCTAATTACAAATATCATATCTTATTATAGATATCAATATCAGTGCAATCGTTATTTAACGACCATGACTTTTATAAAGGAGCTAATTACAGATATCAATATCTAATTAAGAATATCAATATCAGTGCAATCGTCTAAACGCCATGACTTATTATATAAAGGAGCTATCACCATATCAATATCTAATTATAGATATCAATATCAGTGCAATCGTTATCTAACGCCATGACTATTTATAGGAGCTTAAATCTCAATATCTATTATAGATATCAATATCAGTGCAATCGTTATTAACGACCATGACTATTTATAAAGGGCTAATTACAGATATCAATATCTAATTATAGATATCAATATCAGTGCAATCGTTATTACCGACCTGACTATTTTATAAAGAGCTAATTCAGATATCATATCTAATTTTAGTATCAATATCAGTGCAACGTTTATTAACGACCATGACTATTATAAAGGAGCTAATTACAGATATCAATATCTAATTATAGATATCAATATCAGTGCAATCGTTATCTAATGACCATGACTATTTATAAAGGAGCTAATTACAGGGTGCTTGTGGCATGCAGCGGCCCTCCTATCTTCTGGGCACACCCGGGGGTGGCGAGGGCGGTAGTTATGCCACTGTGTCCAGGTAAGGGGGTTTAGGTACACAACCTGGTAGTATGCAGCTATGAAGAAGAGGAGCATGGGGCGGGATTGTGTGAGTAATAATGACCTTGTCATTTGACTCTAGTAAAAGTTGTCCAACTGGTGGAATGGTCCCTAAAAGCGATACCGCTTCTTTAACAAATCTGGCCCATAGAGAGCCCCACTCACATTATGGTTACCCCCTTTTCTAATCATTCCTCGTGCCTCCTAAACATTTTTATTTATCTTGAACATTTTTTCTATTAACTCCCAACAAGAAATAGATAATGATGAATCCCGGTTTTTAACAACCTGGTTTCCCCCTCGGAAATCACAGATTTGTCAAAATTTTGAATCTCCAAACTTTGAAAATTAAGAAAATCAAAAATTTTAAATTGTATTTGAAAATCAGAAATTCCTTTTAAAAAATGCTATAGAATATGAGAAATTTGTGATTGAAAATTCAAAAAATTCCAATTCAATTGGGTTCGAATCTAATTTTCAGAGTTTTGGAAATCAATAACTTGTTGGTTTTATTCATTTTTAAAGAAAAGTTACTTTACAAGTTCAGTTGTCTACGCTCTACAATCACTTTAAGGCGCAATGGTTTTCTTCTTGAGGCGCAAAGGGTATCTTTACGCTAAAAAATCAAATTTTAAAAAATTATACCTTTAGAGCCCACTACTCTAAAACTTTCAGATTTTAAATCTGAGCTGTAGATTCTGAGAAATCACAATTTGAATTCACAGCATTTACAGTTAAAGACCTGTCACCCAGAAGCATAATTATTTATGTTGTTTCATCCCTGACCCTTCTAGGACTTAGCGGCCGCCAGCACACTTTCGCAACAATTGAGACATCAGCAGCAGAGAAAAGAAAGAAGGCGGAGTAGGGGTAGATGTGTAAGCAGAGCAGTGTCTATGGTGAGGCTGTGCAGAACGTATAAGTGTCGCAGACACTCACAGAAGGCAGTGAGTAAGGGAGGGTGGGGGTGAATTAGGACACTCACTAACATGAATAATTTATGGAAAAAGCAAAGCCAGCTAAATAGTGAGTACCAGCATTTTACTTCTCTCAAATTGTAGTTTCAGACAATGTCAAGTTGTTTAGTGAGTAAATTGGCCCTTTAAGGGCAAAATAATGAAGTTGGTATTATTTTTTCATGTTGAATTGGATTGATGTTTTTTATTCCCTCCGGAATATTTGTAGTTTCTATCATTTGGGAAAGGCATAAACTCACCCGAATTTTGATTTACCGGCACATCACCGTGCACGTGTGATTGTGGGTAGTCCATAATATGATATATATAAATGTTTACTAAAATGAATACATTTTAATGCTAAACAATGTTTTCTGTTTTCACTAAGATGGTCGAACTCAATAAAGGGTCGAGTTCGGAACAAACACATAAAGGATACTTACCACTGTAAAAGCAAATTTAATTGTAATTGAGCAGCTGCAGCTTTAACTAACTCATCTCGCCCCCCCCCCTTTTTTTTTTCTCGGTCCCTCCTGAGCCCCCTGTGCTGATGTAAAGTTCCTGACATCTTGGACCTCATTGTAGTCGCTTACTCCGCCTCCCGAGTCTTCTGATCTCCTTGTCGTGTCCAAAAATCACGCCCCGTTGCTCCGTTAAGATAAGATGTCAGGAACTTTACCATCAGCACAGTCAGCTCTGGCGGGACCTAGCTCAGGACATGGGCTCTGGAGGTACCTAGTCGGACATGTAGGCTCGGAGGGACCTAGTCAGGACACGGCCTCGTGGAGGGACCTAGGGAATGATTAGTTAAAGCTGCGTTTCCAATTACACTTAACTTCTTTTACAGTGTACTTATCCTTTCAAGTCAATGGGTAAAATAGCTTGAAACGTTCGGATTAAATCAGTTAAATAACAATGATAACTTACTGTAAATGATCTGGGAACCTGGGGACATGTCTGGGACAAGTACATGTCACCAAAACTTATTTAATCCTTCCTTCCCCCACGAACGGGCCATTGTCTGGCTTCCGCATGCTATATGGTTACCAAAAACCGAGACTAGATTCAAGGTTTTTGAAATCGCAGGATACATTTGAGGGTTAATGAAAGCGAACACTCCATTCTAGGTTACGCAACACGATACGAGGGTTTGCTAAAACAAAAAAAAAAGAACAATATAATTTGAGGGTTACCGAAATCAAACGCTACATTTATCCATTATACTAAAACGAAAAACTCAGGGTTCCAAATCAAACATACATTCGAGGGTTACGGAACAATACATTTGAGCTGAACGAAATCGAACGCACATTTAAGGGTTATCGAATGATAAACTCAATGGTTACCAAAAAATTCAAACATCCATTTGCGGTTACCGACATACGAGGGTTACCGAACTAAACAAAAAAATATCACAAAAAGTGACAAAAAAAAAAAAAAAAAAAAATAAAAAAATCAACAAGATTCAAAGAATATCAAATAATAATCACCCCCCGCCCCCCCCTCCCCTCCCTATCTCTTTTTCCCTAACTACCTTTTAGTGATTACCTGAAATCAAAGTGTACCATTTAAGTTACCTAATCAAAGACTACATTTGAGGGTTTACCGTTTCGCAATTTGAGGATTAGCTACTTTTTCGATAATTGAGAGGCAAACTTTCCGATTATTTGGATAGTTTCTAGTTCCATCCGAACTCAGAAAGTTCATTCTGACCTCGGGGTTGTGGGTCCCATACCCTATTTGTCACCTACCTCCCCTGGTTGTCATATCGTAAACCTTTACCTGAAAACTTTTGAAGCAATATCATCTGTATGGTTTAGCTGTTTGCCCATTACTTATTACTGATCTTTCTTTAATATTTCTTTTTCGTCGTGTTTGTAAATCCTGTTGTTTTTCTGGCAAGAACATTTTCCTGGGATTCTTTAGTAACCATGCAGGTTACTAAACACACTTTTTTTTTTGAAATTATGTCTGTTCTTTGCATTAAACATTGCGCATTATTCTGTGAATAATTAATATGGACGGGTTTCTGTTCTGTTGTTGAAAAGTTATTCATTTTTCAGTTTTTTTATTTTAAAGTGCTGTCCCACCCAAAACTAAAATGGAAACTCACTGCTGGCCCACTTTGTATTGTTACAAAATCCTTACCTTACATCTCTTCTCCTTATGATTCTACTGCACTGTCGTTTCAACATCCCAGAAAGTGAAGAGTAGGAGCTGTCTTCCTGTGGTCGAAAAGGTTTCTGCCTCTTTCCTCGTCATCTTGGGGACTCCAGCATGCGCAGGGAAGCCCTCTTCCCCCTTCCCTTCCCCCCTCCGGATCCTCCATGCTACATTGGTCATTGCTTATAAAACCTTTTACAGTATGGTAGGGACCCCTCTCCCAACCCAACCACCAGTTTATATGTTTGTAAAAACACAGAAACGTAGTACCTGATTGCCATTTCCTCAGCGTACTATGCCCGCACTGTGTCTGTTATTGCTTGCCTTCCAGCAATAACGACGCACCTGCCGTTCCCGGCCCTAATATTATTAAGTAACATTAAGCGAGGCCGTGGGAACGAAGGCAGTAAGGATTCTGTGGATTTTTTTACAATATACTATCGGGTTAGGGTGGGGAAGGGGGACAAGGTTTTATTTCTGGGTGGGGAGGGGGAAAAGGTTTTATTTCTGGGTGGGGAGGGGGAAAGGTTTTATTTCTGGGTGGGGAGGGGGAAAGGTTTTATTTCTGGGTGGGGAGGGGGAAAGGTTTTATTTCTGGGTGGGGAGGGGGAATATTTCTGGGTGGGGAGGGGGAAAGGTTTTATTTCTGGGTGGACCCTTCAATGTCTGTAAAGTTCCCGGCAGCCTTAGCAAACTCCGGATTGTTGTACTGCACAATTATACAGGGAGATTCAATAAAAGTTCTTATCGTTTAAAATGGTGCTAATTTTGCCCCAACCAATCAGAACTTATGTAACATTTGTAGGCTAACATCTGATTGGTTGGGGCAAAATTAGCACCACTTTAACCGATAAGAACTTTTATTGAATAACCCTGATAATGTATAATTCCCAACTATCCCTGATCCTAGGGAACTGTCCCATTTTAAAGGATCTTCCACCAACTGTAACAAGTTCCTGCAGTATCTTAGGACTGAGCATGTGTAAAGAACATAATGGTCAGTGACCACACTGTGCGATACTGGAATTCTGGGAAATAAGACACAAACCTCATGTTACAAAGTTACATTTCTCAACAACCATATGAACATGAGAGGTGAGACACAGATTACTGCTTTTATAACAAGGATACCTGCCTTCTAATTCAATGTTGTCCTGAGGCTTTAGTTGTCCTTTAAGTCCCTTCCCAGCGATACTGCACTTAGCGCAATGCACTAAGTACAATATCGCGGCAAAGGGACTTAAAATCCCTTCCTGGTGCCTCTGCTTCAGGGGCGGGGTGGGTAAGCCCAACCCGCCCTCGACCCCCGCGGCGGTGGCGACCACCCACCGCCATTGCTTCCCAGTAGCTCCTCCTAACCCCCAACCCCTCTTGCGGCGAACATATGGAACATTAGGCTAGGAGGGGCTACTGGGAAGGGGCCGCAGCAGGTGGTCACCCCCGGGAAACTATTTGCAAAATGGTGACTTTGTAAGTACGAAATGACTTGTGTAAGGACGAGTTTAACAAGGCATTGACTCAGTGTGGCACCCAGGCCTATTCCTAAAACTCTGGAGAGTGAATAGGGGAAATGAAAAAACATATGATGTCATCATATGATGTACATACAAAACAGCCTTTATCCTGGTAATAAAAAGTGGCGTGTAAAAGATGAATGGGAAAAGAACTTCAATACTTCCTGCAAGGTTGGGAGTTTCGAACAAGGATGTACCTGAGTCCAACTCCTCTTAACATCTACACATCAAGTGGCAACTCGGAACATGGAGCAAGTCAAAAGGCTCTCATCAGCATACAGATAACTCAATGAAAGATTCTAAAGATTGCCTGGACCACGGCGGCTGACACATCTGTACGTGCTTCACGACAACAGGAGAGTTTGGCCTAAAGATATGTCTAAAGTCCATCCTGGAAATTCAGCACAACCTGGTGCAACTAATGCCCTAAGGATCCAACACGCCGAACCACCGACCTTCATAAATCACGAATTAAATAAAAAGATACATCCCCAGAACATAGAAATATACTTTCTGCCGCCTGGGAGATCAACCATTCTCGGGAGCTGGGAGTAAGGGCAACGCTATATAATGACTCTGAAAGCAAAACAGTTCTCCCGAACACTTCTATGCAATAAAAAACAAAGCTGTGTATCACGCCTCACAAACCACCGGGATAAAAAAGTCGCCCGACATTGGTCATCTCCCCAATCCTCCTACCAATGGGCAGTAAGTATGGGGCCCTCTCCTATTCAGACCAAAGTCATACAATGGGATCTTCTCCCACCAGAAAGTACTTCCATCTGGAATTCTGTAAGCACCTCCTCCAGGTCCAAAACTCGCAGTAGCAGCTCAAACGCGCTTGTCGTGGCGTAGACTTTACTGCGATAACTAAGTGCTTGAGATGCAAAAAGGGCCCTGATCATTCTGGCTGTCACGTGACAGAACAGTAGCGGCCAACTCTGTAACCATTATAGCAAGCCTCAATACAACAACAAAGGACACATGGAAAGCCATGAATGGCATAAAAACAACCATCACTCCCCTATACAAATAACATGGCAAACCACACATTCACAGAGCACTGCTTACCTCACAATCAACGCCACCACCCTAACCAAGAGCCAATTGGACTATACGTGGATGACAATTGACAAAAAAAGAAAGAAAAAGTGCCCATGAAACTAACTATAACCAGGCACTGTGGACAGGACTAGCAAACGGAATAGGCCCACCTAACCTTATGGGGGTAGATATATCAACAAACCCTAAAGTAGAAGACAATTCCTTAGAGTCTGCTAACGACTGAGTGGCAACAGCAGCCGCTAGAAATCGAATCTGGCCGACACAGACAGTGAGACATATACCAAGAAGAACGAGACTGTGCACACTGTGGACTGAGGAGAACCAATTAGAAGATGAACCACAAGAAAGACGGGGAACTTCTCTAATCCCTATAACAAAGCGCCGGACGGATTCACAGCAATACGACCTTTCACCAGAGACGGGAAAACCCCAGTTTATCTCAAGATCTGTCGAAGACGTTTATCCCAGACCTTCCTGCATATACGATGGAGAGAGAAACTCATATAATCCGTGCTTGGCGACTAGGAGGAACCAAGGTGAAAGTATTGATGAGGCACACTATGGTAAGCGGAAGGCATTCATCAGACTGAGTAAAAATAGATAGAGGATAGGATTACACAGGTGAAAATATTTGGGTCACCCAGATGTAACGGTGCATGCCCAAACAGCAGAGATAGATAGAGGATAGATACACATATCCAGAGATTGGGGCCAGACTATGTAACGGCAAAGTGTCACAGACTGAGGAATAGATAAAGATAGATACACAGTAAGATATTATAGGAGCCACCTATCTGGAATAACGGGACGCATGTCCAGACTGATAGATGATAGAGAAGATACAAAAATATCACAGTAATTTGGGCCACCTATGTAACGGAGTGGCAGCATGAGGAACAGAGGAAAAAGAGTAAACGTGATGGGGACATGTGTACGGCAAAATGATCAGCAGCTGAGATAAAATAAGTCGGATGTACGGCGAGACATGTGGTAAGCACAATGAACGCATGTCACAAGGCTGAGATAGATAGAGGATAGATACACAAGTAAATATTGGGGACAAAGCTATTTAACGGCATGTCCACACTAGATAGAGTAGAGGATAGATACCCAGTAATATGGGGCACACTATGTAAGGCATGCACAGGACTGAGAGTAGAAAGGATAGATTACACGTAAATATTGGGGCACAAGTGATACCAAGCTGGTCCAGACTGAGATAGAAGAGGATAGATACACAGTAAATATTGGGACACTTGTAACGGAGCATGCCACAGACTGAGATAGATAGGAGGATAGATACAGCGAGTAAATATTGGGGACACTTGTAACGGCATGTCACAGACTGAGATAGATAGAGGATAGATACCACAGTAAATATTGGGGACACTATGTAACGGCCATGTCACAGACTGAGATAGATAGAGGATAGATACACAGTAAATATTGGGGGTCACACTTGTGTAACGATGGCATGTCACAACTGTATAGAATAGAGGAGGTGATATACACAGTAAAATATTGGGGGCACACTATGTAACGGCCATGTCAAACGACTGAGATAGATAGAGGATAGATACACAGTAAATTGGGCACACTATGTAACGGCATGTCACAGACTGAGATAGACAGAGGATAGATACACAGTAATATTGGGACACTATGACCGGAGGCATGTCACATCTGAGATAGATAAGGATAGATAGACACAGTAGATATTGGGGACACTAGTAACGGCATGTCACAGACTAGAGATAGATGTAGGATAAGATCCAGTAATATTGGGCACACTGTGTAACGGCATGTACCAGCCTGAGATAAAGATAGAGGAATATAATACACAGTAAATATTGGGGCCACTATGATACGAAAGGCATGTCCAGAGACTAGATAGATAGAGGATAGATACACAGTAAATATTGGGGCACAGAAAGAAAAGATGAACTGTGACACGGCACGTATCACACAGGTACTTGAATATACGATAAGAGGATAGGGCTAGCACAGTTAAATATTGGCACACTGTGTAATGGAGCAATGTCATACAGACTGGATAGATCCAAGGCTAAGATACACAGAGAATCAAATATTGGGGCACACTGTGTAACAGCATGTCACAGACTGAGATAGATAGAGGATAGATACCACAGTAATATTGGGGCCACGTGATGAACGGCATGTCACAAGCTGAGATAGATAGAGGAAAGATACACAGTAAATATTGGGGCACGACGGAATGTAACGGCATGTCACAGTACATGAGATAGAAGAGGATAAAATCTAACACAGTAAATATTGGGTACAAACTATGTAACGGCATGTCACAGAACTTGAGATAGAAGAGATAGATACACAGTAAATTGGGTTGGGGCACACTTGTCAGGCATTCAAGTAGACAGACGAGGGTAGAAGAGGGTAAAAAAATAGAGCTAGATAAGGAAGAAAAGTCAAACTATTAGTGAAGGGCAACTGTGTACGGCATTAGTGCACATAACTGAAGACTAGATAGAGATAGCTACCCAGTAAATATTGGGCACACTATGTAAGAGCATGTTACAGACTGAGATCGATAGAGGATAGATACACAGTAAATATTGGGGCACATAACTGTGTAACGGCATGTCACAGACTGAGATAGACAATAGATAGATTACACATAAAATATTGGGGCACACTGTGTACTGCATGTCACAGACTGAGATAGACAGAGGATGATACCAAAGTAAAATGGGCACAGCGTGTAACGGCAATGTCACAGGGACTGAGAATAGACAGAGGAGATGATACACATAAATATTAGGCGGCACACTAAATGTAACAGAGGCATGTAGGCACAGGACTGAGATAGATAGAAAGGATAAGCTACAACAGTAACTATTGGCGGCACACTGTGCTATTGGCATGTCACAGAATACTGTAAAGATAGATGAGGATATGATACACATAAGATTGGGGAGTCAACAGCTATGTAACGGCGAGGAGCATGTCAAACAGGGGATACTGAGAGGGATCAGTAAATGAACTCAATGTCACAAGATTACTTGCCCATATTATCACCATTAATTCCTTCCCCAGGTCGACTTAAAGCAGGACTAAAACCCAGGAATTAACCCTTTTTATAGTACTAGTCCATATAGATAAATAGATTAGGAATTTTCCCAATTGATAACCCCAATAATACCCACCCAACCATACTAATGAAACCCTTAATTTGTGAGAAGAGAGAGAGCTAAACACTCGATCAAAGAATAGAGAAATCAGAGCTATAGAGCAGATAAGAGCGATACACCTGCGCGAGCCGCGCGCCGGGACAACCCCTACCTATCGAAGCTAGCGCGCTAGGCGTCTAAGTCGACGTTATGTATAGAGTCTACTAGAAAGATAGATCAGATGATAGAGAGATAATAGTATCTGATAGAACTCTCTTCAGCGAGGCTCTCGCCACTCGCTCGTCAGCGCGCTCCCTCGCGTCCGCTAAACTCAAGCAGCGCCCGCTCGACGCTCGCTCGCGCGGGCTCTCATCGAGCAAGCGCTCGCTCAGCGCTCGCATCGCGCCCTCTCTCACTCGCGCACTCGGCGACCTGCGCTCGCCGCGCGCTCGTCGCGCGCTCGCGCGCATACGCTGTCGCTCGCTCTACGCGGCGACTATCCTGCCTCTCGTCACCCGACGGGAAACGCGCTAAGCTCGCTCCCTCGCTGCGCGCTCCTCCCGCCGCGCGCCCTCGCGCTCCGTACGCATCGCCGTCCCATCGCCTCAAGCTCGCTCGCGATAAACGCTCTCTAGCTCGCTCGCTCCTCACCTCACTCTGTCGGCTGCTCGCCCGCTCTCGCGCTCGTCGCTCCTCGACTTTCGACGCGCTCCCTCTCGCGCCCCGCGCGCTCGCTCCGCTGCGCGCTGCCTCAGCATCGCCCGCTCCTCGCTCGCGCTCGCGCGTCTCCCGCGCTCGCGCGCCTATCGCGCGCTCGCGCGCTCGCGCGCTCGCGACGCTGCGTCGGCTCGGCGCGCTCGCGCGCTCGCGCGTCTCTCGCCGCGCGCGCCTCGCGCGCCTCGCGCTCGCCGCGCTCGCGCGCTGCTCCGCCTCCTCGCTCGCTTCTCCTTGCTCGCTTGCTCGCTCGCCCGCTCCATCAGCTTCGCGCGCTCGCTCTCCTCCTCGGCGTAGCTGCTCGCTCGCCTGCTCTCGCTCGCTACGCTCGCTCGACTCGCTTGCTCTCTCGCCGCTCCTTCCCTCGCGCGCTCGGCATCGCTGCTCGCGCGCTCGCCTCGTTCGCTCGCTGTCTCCTTCGCTCGCTCGTCTCGGCTCGCTAGCTCGCTGCTCTCGGCTCGCCCGCTCGCCGCTCCTCGACTCCCAGCTCGCCCGCTCCTCGCTCGCGCGCTCGCTCGCTCGCTCGCGCGCTCGCGCTCTACGCTCGCTCGCTCGCGCGCTCGCGCCTCCTTCGCTCTCTGCTCCTTCTCCTCGCTCGCTCGCTCGCTCGCATCGCGCGCTCGCGCGCTAGAGAATAAAGACCGAGTGGGCATACTTATACAGGTTCTTTACTTTTCGCGGGTGTTCTTCCCCGGCTTTTCACAAAAATCGAGTTTAACGTTTTTCGCCATCTATCGGAACAGTTATACCACCAGGCTTCTATTTAGAAGCGCGGTAACTGTTACGCATCACATACTGTGTACTCGTTCACGCTCATGGATCGCGGCGGGTGGTCGCACCCACCCCGGGAGGCACGTCCACCCGCCGCAGCTCCTTCCCAACCCCATCCACGCTTGTGGGCAACATATGGACAGAGCTAGGATGGGCTGCTGTAAGGAGCCGCAGCAGGTGTCGCGACCACCGCGCCACGCACCCCCTCCAAGCCCCTGCCCCGCCCGGGGGCTGGGAAGGGCCCCCCCTCGAGGGGTGGAGGCACTCCATGGGGGTCCGAGAAGGGCCTTTTTGGGCTTAGGGATCCCGCAGCTCGAGCCGGTACCACCCCCCCCCATCCCTATCGGGCCGTTACAAGTGCCCTTCGCGGCTCAACAAGACACTTTTGGGGCTTTAGGGTCCCACAGTCGCCTGGGACCAGACCCCGTCCCCCCGTCCCTATCCGAAATCTGATTGTTAATGTAAAAGCATGTAAAACAAGCATTAAAAAATTGACCAATCAGAAACGATTAGGGTTTCCTGCAAACCCTATAAAGATCGCACTCCCGCGGCGGACCTCAGATGCCATTGCGTAGATGGCTGAACAGAAGATGGAGAGGGTGCCTCCAACCCCTCCAGCGGGCCCTTCTGTTCCTCTCTCCGCCAGCGGCGGGCAGGGGCTTGGAAGGGCTGATGGTCCCATTCCTTGTGTTGTGGACATGATGATTTATGAGGCTGTGCAAAGTATAGATGTGATCAGTGGTACGATGGTTTGGTAAGAACCCAGCTTGGCTTTTACTGAGAATGTTATGTTGTGTGAGGAAAGTAAAGATTCTCTTATTTAGAATGCTGTTATACAGTTTTCCCAGTACACTGCTCACACAGATGCCTCTGTAGTTGGCTGGATCATAACGGTCTCCACTTTTGTGGATTGGTGTTACCAGACCTTGGTTCCAGACTTCAGGAAAGTGCCCAACATATAGAACTAGGTTAAATAGTTTGGATATTGCAGTATGTATTTCAGGGGAGCTTTATTTGATCATTTTCGGGTAGAATTCCATCCGTACTAGTGGCTTTTTTACTTTGTAAGAGCTTAATATTGTCAGCTACTTCCTGCAGTGTTATTGGTGTATCTAATGGGTTTGGAACTCCTTGATCTTCTCCTCCATATTCCTTAGTTTGTTGATTATCTGGTTTTGTTGTGGAGTGAGATCTTGTGTAGGGATTCCTTTGTACAGATCTATAAAGTAGTGAAACCAGACTTTGCCATTGTGGATGTGCTATTTGTTTTGTTTGGATTTTGTGCCAATGTGATTCCAAGTCTCCCAGAATGAGTTGTCTTGGAGAGATTGTTCGAGTTTTTGAAGTTTACTTTGAATGTAGTTTTGTTTCTTCTTTCTGAGGGTGAGTTTATATTGACGTTGAGTGACGTCATAAGCTAATTTTAGTTCATCGTCATTAGGGCATCGGTGTTATTTGCACTCACTGTCAAACCGTTTATTAGATTGTTTGTTTGGCTACTTGTGATTGGTCCTTTTCACTCCTGACATTTCTGTAATGGTGAATAAGATTCTGTTGAGATCTTTTGCTGCTTGCTGAACTCCTTGTTCGCTAAATTCATAAGCCTTTCTATCGTAGTTTAGAAGCATTTATTTCATCTCCAGTCTGTTGAGGACCTCCTTATAGGTTGCAGTTGACTGTGTAGTCCATTTGTAGGAGGATGGCAGGTTAGAAAGACCAACTGAACTGTTGTGTTTGAGTGATTTATTTGAAGAGTTGATATATAGTAGAATTTGGTTGTGGTCTGACAGGTGGGATTGGGGAGCGACTATGAAGGCACTTATATTTGAAACGTCCATGTCTGTAATGGCGTAGTCTACCGCACTACTGCCCACGTGGGAATTTGGGGTGTATCTCCCAAAGGAGTCTCCCTTGGTTCTTCCATTTAGTATGTGAAGTCCTAGGCTTCTACATAGGTTCCTCAGTAGTTTCCCACTTTTACTTATTGTGATGTCATAGCTGTTTCTGTCACTTTGTATGTCATGGCAGTGAGTCTGCTCCAAAAATATAACAATTGCCATCTATCCCACACAGACTGGAAATGATTTGCTTTACAAGTTGTAATTGCACAAACTGTCAGTGTGTGATATTTGTTACCTGCTCTGCAGTCAGGTCAGGGCTAGAGAACCAAGTTGTAGTTTAGAAAACTACAACTCCTTACAATTCCTTAGTCCCTCCTCCTTCCTATGCTGCACTCTACAGCTCCAATAGATGTGACAATGTGATCACACAGACGGACCCAGCCAGGGAGGGACTGTAAATCTTTAATTTGCTGATGGGGAGGTCCAGAGGGGAGTTTTTTTGTCTGTTTTCTCTCTCTGTCTGCCCCACCCCCCAAGCTCCCACTGCTGCTGAGATCGGCCACAAATTTAAGTCACGCAAATACAGTTTTTGTAAGTCAACTGGCAGTCCGACCCTGCCTGTGTCTGTTGCGGGCCCCCAGGTTGTACTGGCCCGGTCACAATTGCGACTTTTGCGACCCTAACTCCTACGCCAGTGCCACATACCAACTGCCAAGCCTGCACACAGCATACAGCATTCCAACTGTCAAATCTCTATCGCCATTCCAGCTACAGTAAAACTACTCACAGAAGAATAGTTTATGAGAGCAAGGAACCTGATTGACAGCTGAAATATAAGAAGTTTTAGATTGGATATCTAAAGAAATAGGGGGCAGATCAACAAAAAAATGATCCAGTGGTGGTTGGGAAGAATTATAGTTCCCAGTTATGGTCAATTTAAAATAACCTATTTTTCAGTATAGATGCCCTTTAATAGATGCTGGGATGTAACTACCAGGGAAGCAGACCGCACAACAGGAGGTAAAGGAACTATTTCCAGGTATCCCACCCCTCCCGGGAGTCTCCCTGATTTTGGGGTGGTTTCCCGTATACCCACAAGACCACCTCCCGCGACCTGAACTTACCAGAGACTCCGCCTTGAAAGCCTCCTTTTTCCTGGCCACACCTCTTATGTGACGTAAATTACGTCATACATGCCAGTCACACCCCTAGCTACGCCTCTAATGTGACATAATTTATGCCACATACAGGGAGATTCAATAAAAGTTCTTATCGTTAAAAATGGTGCTAATTTTGCCCCAACCAATTAGATCTTAACATTTGAAAGCTAACATCTGATTGGTTGGTGCAAAATTAGCACCATTTTAAAAGATAAGAAATTTTATTGAATCTCCCTGATAGTGCGTTCCTCCCCTAACTCCGCCCCACCCCTTTGGTGATGTCAGTGAGGTCACGTCACTTGGTCGTAAATTATGTCACACAGGCCAGTCACGCCCCTAGCCACGCCTCTAATGTGACGTAATTTGTCAAATACAGGGAGATTCAATAAAAATTCTTACTAAAAATGGTGCTAATTTTGCCCCAGCCAATCAGATCTTATTTAACATTTGAAAGCTAACATCTGATTGGTTGGGGCAAAATTAGCACCATTTTAAACAATAAGAATTTTTATTGAATCCCCTAACTCTGCTCTGCCCCTTTGGTGATGTCAGTGATGTCACGTCACTTGGTCACACCCCTTTCTCCCCACCCTGCCCGGAAGCAAGATCCGGTAGGGTGGGATGTCTTTATGTCTTACTTCCCATTCTTCAATTAATCTCACAGGAACAAAGCTACAGAACTTACCCGTGAGCATGATCCACAGATGGCTTATGTAAAGGTTATCGGTGTTAACTAAACTATAGCACACATACACGCTAATTCCTACTACAGTTATGTAAAGACAGAAACAGTTGGGACCAAGATGTGAATCCAGAGCTAGGCACATTGTAGTCTAAGCAAGTTATAGAGTAGAGGAGCACACTAGTTAGGTGATGATTTCATTTATTTAGTGCAAAAGCATAACATATAACGTTTTGGGACACAAAGTCCCTTCCTCATACCTGAGGAAGGGACCATGAGTCCCGAAACATTGTATGTTGTGCTTTTGCACTAAATAAATGAAATCATCACCTAAGTAGTGTGCTCCTCTACTCTATAACTTGCTTGGATT
The DNA here is from genome assembly GCA_019447015.1 of Hymenochirus boettgeri. NCBI lineage: Eukaryota > Metazoa > Chordata > Amphibia > Anura > Pipidae > Hymenochirus > Hymenochirus boettgeri. The sequence continues at coordinate 15,609,136 of CM033470.1, forward strand.
GTGTAACCCTGGAAGTAGGGGGCTGAGAGGATTTATACCTACCAATTTGTCTGGCTAATTAGCCAACAACAGTGTGCCATGGTACATCTGGAACTTTGCTGATGCACATTGTATTCTCCATTCAGTTAGGGAGTCAGTAGGGTGGGGAGGGTGGATGGATTATCATTCTCAGGCCAGAGAGAGGCCATTGGTTCTGGATGTTGCTGTAGATAGAGAGGAATTCTACTAGCATGCAAACTAATTCTAAGGGGAAAGTAATGATAATATTGTCTCAGTTGCAGGGATGTTTTATAAAGGACGAATATATTTTTGAAATGTTTAGAATACATTGCAAGAATTAGTTTTATTAAATTTTAGAATAATTCCAGTATTAGCAAAATCTCCCAAACTGTATTTAGAACAGCTTTTACCCTATTTCTTTCTAGATATTCAATCTGAACATTCTTACTTTCCAGCTGTCCATCAAGTGTCTTATTATCATAAACGCTTCTGCTGTGTGCAGCTTTGCTGTAACTGGAATGGTGACAGTTGGTATGTGTGAACTGCATGGTGGGAAATTCCCCAGCATGCTTAACTCATCAGTTATTTAGATTAGTCAGGGGAAGAAAAAATGCAGCAAATTTAAGAATTTCACCACAAATATTTTGATTTATTGGATTTATTTTCTTTAGGTCTGGGAGTTTGTATTAATAATTATATTTCAAGGTATAGCTAAGGAAAAAAACTAACATTATCTGTTTCATTTTATGCAGGAAAAGTGCCACAGACACTACAGAATAGTAATGGTTTAATAAGGTTACTGAGATTGGAAAAGCCAGAAAATTTACTTAACAATAATAATGTTGGATCAACACCAGCACTAGGGAAACATGGTTGGCATAAACGTAATATAAATGCAGCAGCATTAATTAACACAAAACCAGATTCTAATGGTATAAATAAATTGTTGAAACGCGCTGAATCCGTGGTGGATGAAATGAAGAGGCAGCTTGCGAAGGGTGACCAGGTCCATGGTGGTAAAATGGAGAATCACGGTAAACACAGCCACAAACATCATGGAAAACATCACAAGAAACACCACAGAAAACATCACAAGGAGCCCCATGGAACACGTCCAGAGGAACACAATGTAAACCATCAGTAGAACATGGTAAACACATTGATACTCAGGTAAATGATATTTGTTTCTGAAGATATTTAGGTTACGTTGGTAGATCTCTGTATACCTATGTTTGTGTGTTCCTGGCATATATGGTGCTAATGTCATAATAGGTGTGTAAAAGTTTGCCTGATCGATTACTCTACAGCAACCAATCAGATGTTAGTTACTAGTCTAATGAATTAAAGGGGAACTGTGGTCCAAAAATGACTTGAGGTAAATTGATAGGAATTGCTCCCCTGAGAATTTTTGCAATTTATTTCCATTGTTTATTTTGCATAGTTTTGAAGATATTTACATTTTTGTGTGTGATATGGCAGCAGCATCACCCGGTCCCCTGCACTTCCTGCTTGCTGCTCTGAAACTGTCAGTCAATCTGTCCTGTGTCTCCTCCTCCGCTTTGCAGCCCCCCCGGTCCCTCCCACTCATGGATCCCATGGTCCCTCCAGTTGCAGGCCCCCCATGACCCATTATCTTACAGCCCCATGTGGCCACACCCACTCGTAGGTGATATGGCCCCTCTACCTTCTCTGTCAGGACTTCACACAGCAGAGAGGAGGAGTCTGAGGCTGTGCTTGCCGGCGGTACTGTGCAGGAGAAGCCTCAGGAATGTCACAAGTCAGCCTCCCACCCATTAACTTTCTGGTCAGTCATTTCTGTATAACTTGGACTGTGGAGTACGTAGAGAGGTGGTTGATGGCTCGTTTTAAAGGTAGGAAACTGGCCTTTCATTTAAACTCAACTTGTTTGGAGACCACAGTTCCCCTTTAAGAAAACATCTAATTGGTTGCTTTAGATTAAAGGAGAATTCTACTCATACAGTAACTGACTTTTTTAGTGTAGGGTACCCCCAACCCTTAACGCTAGGGTTTTAACATTAATAAGTAACCAGAAATCGACTTGCCCACCTTCATTCCTCGGCCTCTGCCCTTACTGCTCTTCTGTTCCCGGAAATAGCAACAGGGACTGGACCGGCAGCTACGTCTGTTATTGGCTGACAGTGGTTCATTCTATTTCTTGGCACTTTTAAAGTTTAAACCCTATTTAGGGTTGGAGGAGGGTCCCATACACTAAAGAAAATATTATTTTGGTCTACTTAGCTACTGTAGTTTGAAGGGATCTTTAAGGCTGGGTACACACTGAAGGACTATTTGTCGGCCGAATGGTGGGATGGATGCGGGAGGGAGGGCTCCCCTGCGCATGCCAGAGTCATCCAGGAGGATAGGGAAGTAGCAGGGACAGGATGGCACACAGACAGCTCCTGGACTTTCAGAAGGCACTGCTGGAAGAGAAACTTTCTAAGGAGAAAGCTAAAGATTTTTCGACACTACACAGTGGGGCAAATTTTAGTTTTGGGGGTGGACATTCCCTTTAAATGAAAAAAAAATGATAATTTTCAGTTACCGCCCCCAACCCCAACTGAAATATTCAGCACTTTATTACCTGCATTACTAACCAGATATTAAAGGATAATTATTGTCCCCATTCTGGCAGACTAAGCTGGCACCTCCCTCCATGCAGTCAATCAAGGCTGTAACAGCTGACATCACAACCAATGATTGACAGCTGCTTCACCTGCTGCCTCCTTTCTTTAGTAATTCAATATTGCTACACATGTTACAATATTTAATGTAGATCCAATTGACTTATCTACTGTAGATTAGACTGCAGATTCCCTTACTCTCTCCCTATCTATAAGGAACAAACACATTCCACACATATCTTTTCATGGGTTCGCTGTACAATTAGAATACTCTACTGCAACCATATTACAGCCCTCGTCTCTGATTGTCTGATTTCCACTGTCTATGGATAATTTATGGTTATTTAAAGGAGAACTATAGCGCACATACCTGGGGTAGGGAGGTATGACTAGTAATTCCTACCTCCCAATATCTGCCAGTCCTCCTTCCTTCTTTTTTAATATAGGACACTAACCTGGCAGATGAAAACTGTACAGTGTGTGCCGGCATCCCTTAATTCAATTATATTGGGAGGTAAGACTAATCCTACCTCTCTGCCCCACCTACTCATTTTGTAAGTTAATTTTTACTGTGTAGATATCTTTTTAAAAAATAATAATTGGCTTTCCTACCAGTAATTTATTCTAATATTATTATATTTTTTTTTTTTTCAGGGCTCCCTGGAAGTAATTGTCGCCCTGTCCTGTGAATTCACCACTGTTTTCTTACTTCCAACAGCTATAATGAAATAAAGAGAAGAATAGAGAGTAATGTCTGTTTGCTCTGAGCTTGCTGTATACCTGTGTTTGTGTGTTCCTGGCATATATGTGGCTAATGTCATAAGAGAAGTGTAAAAGTTTGCCAGATCTATTAGTCTAGAGCAACCAATCAGATGTTAGTTTTTGGTCCACTAAATTTAGAAAACATCAGATTAGTTGCTCAAGACTAATAGATCTGGCAAACTTTTACACTTCTCTTATGACATTAGCCACATATATGCCAGGAACACACAAACACAGGTATACAGGCATCTACCAATGCAACCTAAATATCAATGTATCAAAGTATCAATGTGTTTACCATGTTCTACTGATGGTTTACATTGTGTTCCTCTGGACGTGTTCCATGGGGCTCCTTCGGTTGTTTTCTGTGGTGTTTCTTGTGGTGTTTTCCATGGTGTTTGTGGCTGTGTTTACCATGATTCTCCATTTTACCACCATAGAAAACAACCGAAGGAGCCCCATGGAACACGTCCAGAGGAACACAAAAATATATATAAAAAATAAAAGATAGTGATAGATATGGAGATAGTGATAGATATGAATATAGTGATATAGATGGAGATAATGATAGAGATGGAGATAGTGATAGAGCTGAAGATAGAGATAGTGATAGATGTAGATAGCGATAGAGATAAAGATAGGGAATAGAGATGAAGATAGTTATATAGATGGAGATAGTGGTAGAGAGAGATAGTGATAGAGCTGAAGATAGAGATAGTGATAGATGTAGATAGCGATAGAGATAAAGATAGGGAATAGAGATGAAGATAGTTATATAGATGGAGATAGTGGTAGAGAATGAGATAGTGGCAGAGATGGAGATAGTGAATAGAGATGAAGATAGTGATAGAGATAGTGA
>CM033470.1:15613577-15673481 GCA_019447015.1 Hymenochirus boettgeri
GGAGATAGTGATAGAGATGGAGATAATGATAGAGATGGAGATAGTGATAGAGATGGAGATAGAGATAGAGATGGAGATAGTGATAGAGATGGAGATAGTGATAGAGCTGAAGATAGAGATAGTGATAGATGTAGATAGTGATAGAGCTGAAGATAGAGATAGTGATAGATGTAGATAATGATAGAGCTGAAGATAGAGATAGTGATAGATGTAGATAGTGATAGAGGTAAAGATAGTGAATAGAGATGAAGATAGTTATATAGATGGAGACAGTGGTAGAGAATGAGATAGGGGCAGAGATGGAGATAGTGAATAGAGATGAAGATAGTGATAGAGATGGAGATAGTAAATAGAGATGAAGATAGTAAAATAAAAAAAAGTACCTTCCATACACCAAGGCAATGTGTTCCTAAGACCTCTAAACATCCATCCGTATGCTTAATAAACAACAATAATAACGAGGCAGGAACTAGGCAAAGGCAGGAATCACTGCAAATGGCTTGTTTTATTGAGACACCATGTTTCGGGTACACAGCCCTTTATCAAGTGTGTCTCCAAATCTCAGAGTCTCCAATAAACCAGGTAACAACAGGATATGACATAAACTGACCACACCCCCAAAAACACCAAAGAACCAGAAATAGTTAAAGTCCAAGTGAAACAATAGTCCATGTGCACAGGTAAGTACATAAAGTAGTACGCCTCTAGGAATCTTCCATCTCACAGAGGAAAATGAAGGACCCTGTAAATAGAAACATTAAGAACAATACACCATGCTACAGATCAAAACATTTCCAGTTCAAAAGAAATATTACAACTTGATAAATAATGGAAAATGTCCCAGACAGTCGAGAACTCACTTGGTTCATAATGCTACAATGTATAGCTGGCTCTACAAATGGGGTAGATAATCGCATAAAGGGCAAGTAATAGTATCATACAACAATCCCCATTGGTATATATAGAATATTAGATTGAAAACTTATATAGAATATTTAAAATACATTCTTACCCATCGTAATTCTCAACGACAGATTCTTAGAATCTGTTAAAAAAGCCAGAAAAGTACAAGAATAATAAGGCAACTCAAAGAAAACATTTTATACTCCAATGGTCGTTAAGACCTACTGGTGTAAGAGTGTTTAACCTCTTTATCCACTTTGCTTCTACCTGAAGAAGTTTCTTAGTCAAATCTCCCCCTCTCTGATCTTGGAGAACTTCCTCATTTACTGCCCATCTCAATTGATGTACATTATGTTTCAAAGTAGAGAAGTGACTGAAGTATCAGTGTATGTCTCTGGTTTAAAGTTCCGTATGTTAAGCATATGTTCTTTTATCCTAGTTTTGAACGGCCTGTCTGCCCAACATACGCCATACCGCAAGGGCATTTCAGTATATACACTACATGTTTGGTATTGCAAGTAGCATATTCCGTGTAGTGATGGCCCAGTTCGAGGATCCGAACCCGGATCCGCGGCGAATTTACCTCGTCGCGAATGGCGGATATCGCAGATTTTTCGGTTTTCCACCTTCTGAACTTTTCCGAACTGCGTTTTCGAAAATTTTCGAAATTACGAGGATTTCTTGTATTTTCGAAAATGCGGGAAAATACGTTCGGTTCCATATTTTCGAAAGAATTCTCATATTTTCGAAGATTCCTCGTATTTTCAGAATCCTCGTATTTTCGAGGATTTTTTTCATTTTAATAGGTTTTAATGGGTCCGCTCGAGGATTTTCGAATTTTCGAATTTTTCTGAAAATACACAGATCCTCGAGCGGATTGGATTTTGCGAAGTTCGGACATCTCTAATCCCGTATGTTTAATTAAGGTGCCCTGGGTAGGATGGCAGAATGAATCACCCTTCATTATTGAATTACAACATATGCAATTCAGGCATGGAAAAGTACCAGATTTTCTTTTTCCCAAAAATCTAGTATGACTCTTCTTTATTGATGTATCTGAAGGGCATAACTGATCTTTTAGGGAAGGCACTCTTTACTCTCATTACTTTGTGTGTTAAACCGAGATACCAGTGGGATCTTTTTTAAGCCATTATTCCGCGCTTTATACTCTAAAGGAGTATCTCTGGGGGTTTGTGCTACATCTTCCATAATTCTGTTGAGAGTATGTTTCTTATAGCCCCTCGCTATAAATTTATCCTTCAATGACTTAGCTCCTATCTGATATTTCATGTCATCTGACGATAGCCTCCTCACTCTAAGGAATTGTCCTTTAGGTATGGCTCTCACAAGTTTTTTATTGTGAAAGCTGGTTGCATGCAGCAGATTATTGCAGGTTTTGTGAACAACTCTGTGGCAATACTTCTGCCTTGGACTAATAGTGTAACATCCAGATTATCAATGCTGCTTACAGAGCTGCAACTCGTAAATTTAATAGTCGGATGCACAGTATTAGCTTCTTCAACCATCTCTGTGAATTCACTAGGGGACCCCAACCATAGAATCAAAATATCATCTATGTATCTATAGAATATAGAATATAGATACATTTTAGGGTTTCCAAGGAAGATATATTTCTCCAAGTGATTCACAAAGAGGTTAGCAAAGGAGGGTGCCACAGCTGCACCCCTGGAAGTCCCCTGGGTCTGGTAATAAAATTTACCGTCATATCTAAAATAATTTTTGGACAATATTAGATGTTAGCAATCAAGTAGGAAATATATCAACTTATGATCCAAATTGGTATCCAATAGGCATGATTCAATTACTCTCATACCTTCCTCCTGAGGAATTGAGTTATAAAGGCTTTGAATATCAATAGTAGCCAATAATACCTCACCCTCAGGTAGGGAAATGGACCAAACTTGATTGAGCAAATCTTTTGTATCTTTTAAACATGTCTTTATATTTCTTACCAATGGCTGGAGATAGTAATCTACCAGCTTGGACAAAGGTTCCAGGATAGAGCCAATCCCAGAGATGATCAGCCTTCCTGGGGGATCCATAAGAGTTTTGTGGATCTTTGGCAAGAAGTACAAGACTGGGATAGGTGGAGATTCAGCCAACAAAAACGTACCCAGTTCCTTGTCAATCACATTATTTGTAACAGCTTCAGACACTAACAATTCAATCTCAGATTGTATTTGTTTAGTAGGATCTGACATACAATTCACATAGTGTCCTGGAATGTTTAACTGTCTCAAAGCTTCCTTGTTATATTTAGACTGATCTTGCACCACAATCCCTCTCCCCTTGTCTTATGATAATTTCATGATTATCCTTTAGCCATTTAATGACCTTTCGTTCTAGAGGAGTAAGATTATGGTGTACAGATCTAGACCGGCTATCCCAAATTCCTCTAACTTCATGTAATACAGTTTGTACAAATGTTTTTAGAGGTATCCTCTCCACATTTGGCATAAATAAACTTGGCTTCTTAAAGGGAACAGATGACGGAATAGCAGGTGTACTCATGAAATCCATTTTCAATTGTATCTTCCTGATAAATTTATGGAAGTCAATTTCCCATGTTTCAAAATCCACATCATAGCTAGGGACAAAACCCAGCCCCTTTTCCAACACTTTAATTTCCCATTTATTCAAATTCTAGGAAGAAATATTAATAACCAAGGATTTTACCTCCTGTCCTTGTCCGATCTCAGGTGGTATCTGGACTGGTTCGGGGATTTGTTTCTCCTTCCCCCAGCATCTTCTCTGTATCAGTGTCTTTTGTGTGGAGCTACCTCTAAAAAAGAGCATGACGCCCCTGTAGAGACCAATGGATCCTCCGTTCATTCTAATGAGTTGTCACTCCCTACTACTTCCATCGGGTAGTTGTACATAGTTTCTTTATAATCCTCTTGGAAATGGAATTTCCTTTTTGGTGGTCCAGGTCCACGGCGGTTCCTGAAGATAGTGATAGAGATAGTGATAGAGATAAAATAGTGAATAGAGATGGAGATAGTGATAGAGAAGTAGACAGTGACAGAGAGGAAGAAAGTGATAGAGATGGAGATAGTGACAGAGAAAGTGATAGATGTAGATATTGATAGAGATGGAGATAGTGGTAGAGATAAAGATAGTAAATAGAAATAAAGATAGTGATAGAGATGGAGATAGTGATAGAGAAGGAGATATTGACAGAGATGGAGATAGTGACTGAGATGGACATAGTGATAGAGATGGAGATAGTCATAGAGAAGGAGATATTGACAGAGATGGAGATAGTGACTGAGATGGAGATAGTGACTGAGATGGAGATAGTGAACAGAAATGAATATAGTGATAGAGATGGAGATAATGATAGAGATGAAGACAGCGATAGAGATAGTGATAGATGTAGATAGTGATAGAGATGGCGATAGTGATAGAGTTAAATATAGTGAATAGAGATGAAGATAGTGATAAAGATGGAGATAGTGAAAATATATATAAAAAATTAAAAGATAGTGATAGATATAGAGATAGTGAATAGATATGAATATAGTGATAGAGATGGAGATAATGATAGAGATGGAGATAGTGATAGAGATGAAGATAGTGATAGAGATAATGACAGATGGAGATAGTGATAGATGTAGATAGTGATAGAGTTAAAGATAGAAGATGGAGATGTGATAGAGATGGAGAGAGTGATAGAGATGGAGATGGTGATAGAGATGGTGATGGTGATAGAGATGGTGCTAGGATAGAGATGTGCTGTGATAGAGATGGTGATAGTGATAGAATTGAGGTAGAGATGTAATTATGAGATGGTGAAGTCTAGAGGATTACCTGTTACAAAACTTGAGGCAACATTTGTTGATCAGATTTCAGTAGTCAAATCCCATTGGAAGGTCTTATCAATTGGGCAACTTTAAAATAAACATTAATGAAAATTTCAATCAAACTAATTAGAAAAGGGATCCATTTAGAACAGCCTGAAGAGACACATTAATAATTCACTCAGTCTATTAATTTGAGGTGTTTGGGCCACCAATAGCCTGGGTGCAGCATTGTTAGGATAGACATAGTGATAGCAGATGAGTAGTAATAGAGAGAGAATATATAATATTATATATATTATAGAGATGGCGATATTGATAGAGATAGTTGATAGATGGGAGATAGTGATACAGATGAAATAGTGATAGAGATGGAGAAACTGAATAAAGATAAAGCTAGTAATAGAGAAAAGGAGATAGTAACAGAGAAAAAGATGGCGTAGTAAATAGAGACAAGGATATGAAGATAGTGAAGAGAGTGGAAATAGGAAGGAGGAGATAGTGATAGAGATGGAGTAGTGATAGAGAAGAAGATAGTGATATGGCTTGAGATGACAAAGTGATAGAAGATGGAGATAGTGATCGAGATCGACAGTGGGAAAGGATGGAGATCGTGATAGACATCAGATAGCGATAGGATATGGTATAGATGGAGATGGAGAGATGAAATAGTGATAGAGAAGGAGATAGTGATAGAGATGAGATAGTGATAGAGAAGAGGTAGTGATATGGCTTGAGATGACAATAGTGATAGCGATGGAGATAGTTGATAGAGATCGACAGTGGCAAGAGAGTTAAAGATAGAGAATAGAGATGAAGATAGTGATAAAGATGGAGATAGTGAAAAATATAAAAAATAAATGATAGTGAAGATGGAGATAGTGAATAGATATGAATATAGTGATAGAGATGGAGATAATGATAGAGATGGAGATAGTGATAGAGCTGAAGATAGTGATAGTGATAGATGTAGATAGTGATAGAGATAAAGATAGGGAATAGAGATGAAGATAGTTAGATAGATGGAGACAGTGGTAGAGAATGGGATAGTGGCAGAGATGGAGATAGTGAATAGAGATGAAGATAGTGATAGAGATGGAGATGTGAATAGAGATGACAATAGTGATAGAGATAGTGATAGAGATAGAGATAAAATTGTGAATAGAGATGGAGATAGTGATGAAAAGCGATAGTGATAGTGAAGATAGTGATAGAGAAAGTGATAGATGTGTATTAATAGAGATGAGATAGTGATAGAGAAGGAGATATTGACAGAGATGGAGATAGTGACTGAGATGGAGATAGTGAACAGAATGAAGAGTAGTGAGAGAAGGAGATAGTGATAGAGATAGTGAATTGAGATAAGGATAGTGATAAAGATAGTGAATAGAGTTGGAGATAGTGATAGAGATGGGAGATAATGATGGAGATGCCTAGATATGATGATAGTGAAGATTGCTAGAGATATAGAGGTAGTGATGGAGATGAAATAGTTAATAGAGATGAAGAAATGATAGAGATGGAGATAATGATAGAGAGAGTAATAGAGTTAAAATAAATGAGATGAGATTAGAGATGAAAATAGTGATAGAGAGGGAGATAGTGATACAGATGGGGATAGTGATAGTGATGATAGTGATAGAGATAGTGATAAATATGGCGATGTGATAGAGATGGAGGATAGTGATAGATCTAAAGAATAGTGATAAATATGGAGGGATAGTAATAGAGATGAGAGATAGTGATAGAGATAGTGATAAGATGGCGATAGAGATGGTGATAGTGATAGAGATGGTGGATAGTGTAGAGATGGTGTAGTGATAGAGATGGTGATAGTGATAGAGATGGAGTTAATGATAGAGATGGTGATAGAATGGTGAGATTGAGCTGGTGATAGTGATAGAGATGGTGAAGTGATTAGAGCGTGGTGATGTAGTGATAGAGATGTGATAGGTGATAGAGAGGTGATAGTAGATAGAGATGAGGATGGGATAGAGATGGTGATAGTGATAGAGATGGTGATAGTGATAAGTAATGAGATGTAGATAGTGATGTTAAAACTGAGGCAACATTGTTGATCAGATTCAGTAGCTCAAATCCAATTGGAAGATCTATTAATTGGGCACTTTAAAATAACATTATGAAAAAATCAATCAAACGAATTAGATAAAGGGATCCATTTATTGAAAGCCTGAAGAGACACATTAATAATTCCACTCAGTCCTACTATATTGATGATTTGGGCCACCTAAAATGCCTGGGGGCAGCATTGTGTAGGATAGACATAGTGATAGAGATAAAGATATGTAGAGAGAGAGTATGTTTATAGAGTGGATGCGCGAGTCTTGATAGAGATGAGAGATAGTGGTAGAGATAGTGATAGAGATGGCGATAGTGAATAGAAAGAAGATCGTGATAGAGAAGGGAGATAGTGATAGAGATGGATAGTGATAAAGTATAGAGAAAAGAGATAGTACAAAGAATGTTGGAGCTAGGAATGAGATGAGAGTAGTATGAGATGGAATAGTAAAAGAGGATAAGTGATAGAAGAAGAAATGATAGGATTGAGATAGATAGAGATGAAGATGTGATAGCGAGGAGATAGTTATAGAGCAGCAGTGGTAGAGATAAAATAGTGTAGAGATGGGCATAGTGATAGAGAAGAAGATAGGTGATGGGATTGAGATAGGTATAGATGAAGATTGATGAGAAGGGATGTTATAGAAGCACGTGGTTAGGTGAAGATAGTGATAGAGAAGGAGATAGTTATAGAGATCCGCAGTGGTTAGAGATAAAAATAGTGATAGAGATGGACATAGTGATAGAGAAGAGATAGTGATTAGAGATGGGAGGATAGTGATAGAGATGAAGATAGTGATAGAGATGACTGTGAAGAGATAGTGATAGAGAGGAGGAAGAAGGTGGGTAGAAAAAAATGTAAGGGGTGAAGGAGGAAGTAGTGATGAGAGGAGATGTGGGGAGAGGAAGTGTAGAGATGAAATAGGGTTGGATAGAATGATTCATCAGTGGGAAAGAGATGGAGATAGTGTAATAGAAATGAAGATAGTGATAAAAATGGAGATTAGTGAATATATATTATAAAAAATAAAAGATAGTGATAGAGTTAAAGATGAGCGGATGAGATGAGATAGTGATAGAGATGGAGATAGTGAAAAATATATTTAAAAAAGTTAAAGATAGTGATAGATATGGAGATAGGAATAGATATGGAATATAGTGATATAGATGGAGATAATGATAGAGATGAGATAGTGATAGAGCTGAAGATGAGTAGTGATAGATGTAGATGTGATAGAGATAAAGATAGGGAATAGGATGAAGATAGAATATAGATGAGATAGTGGTAGAGAATGAGATAGTGGCAGAGATGGAGATAGTGATAGAGATGAAGATAGTGATAGAGATAGTGACAGAGATAAAATAGTGAATAGAGATGGAGATAGTCATGAGATGGAGATAGTAATAGAGTGAATGTAGTGATAGAGAAGGAGATAGTAATAGAGATTGGCAGTGTTTAGAGATGGAGATAGTGATTAGAGATGGAGATAGTGATGAGATGAAGATAGTGATAGAGAAGATAGTGGTAGAGATAGAGATGGAGATAGTGATAGAGATGAAGATAGTGATAGAGAAGATAGCGTATAGAGATGGAGATAGTGATAGAGAAGAAGATAGTGATTGAAATGGCAATAGTGATAGAGAAGTGATAGAGATGGAGATAGTGATAGAGATGGAGATAGTGATAGAGAGATAGTGATAGAGATGGAGATAGTAATAGAGATGAAGATAGTGATAGAGAAGATAGTGTAGAGAGGGAGATAGTGATGACGAGAAGATAGTGATAGAAATGGCCAAGTAGTGATGAGTAGTGACAGAGATGGAGATAGTGATAGAGATGGAGATAGTGAATAGAGATGACAATAGTGATAGAGATAGTGATAGAGATAGAGATAAAATTGTGAATAGAGATGGAGATAGTGTAGAAATGGCGATAGTGATATAGATGAAGATAGGGATAGAGAAAGTGATAGATGTAGATATATAATAGAGATGAAGATAGTGATAGAGAAGGAGATATTGACAGAGATGGAGGATAGTGACTGAGATGGAGATAGTGAACAGAAATGAAGATAGTGAGAGAAGGAGATAGTGATAGAGATAGTGAATTGAGATAAGGATAGTGGATAAAGCTAGTTGAATTAGTAGTGGAGATAGTGATAGGTGGGAGATAATGATGGAGATGCTAGATATGATGATAGTGGTAGAGATGCTAGAGACTAGAGGTAGTGATGGAGATGACCATAGTAATAGAGATGAAGAAAATGATAGAGTGGAGATCAATGTGAGAGAGTAATAGAGTGTTAAAGATAGTAATAGAGATGGAGATAGAGATGAAAATAGTGATAGAGAGGGAGAGATGTGATACAGATGGGGATAGTGATAGTGATAGTGATAGAGATAGTGATGGAGATAGTGATAGAGATGGAGATAGTGATAGAATAAATCTAGTGATAAATGGAGATAGTAATAGAGGATGGAGAAGTGATAGAGATAGTGATAAAGATGGTGAAGATTGGTGATCGTGATAAGATGGATATGATAGAAAGATGGTGATGAAGTGATAGAGATGGTGATAGTGATAGAGATGCGTGAGAGTGATAGAGATGGGTGATGTGTAGAGTGATGAGTGTGATAGTAATAGAGATGGAGATTGGATAGAGATGGTGATATGATAGAGATGGTGATAGTGTAGAGATGGTGATAGTGATAGAAGATGGGTAATGAAGAGATGGTGATAGGTGGATAGGTAGGGATAGTGATAGAGATGTGATAGTGATAGAGATTGGATAGTGATAGAGATGGTGATAGTGATGAGATGGTGATAAGAATAGAGATAGATGAGAGAGAGTATAGTGATAATGGGATAGTAATAGAGAGTGTAGCATAGTGATCTGTACAAACATGAGGAAACATTTTGATCAGATTTCAGAGCTCAAACCAATTGGAGTTATTAATTGGCAACACTTAAAATAAACATTAATTGAAAGAACAATACAAGAATTGATAAGGGATCATTTATGAAAAGCTGAAGAGCACGTTAATAACCACTCAGTCTTATTATTGATGAGTTTGGGCCACCTAATAAGTGGGAGCTAGCATTGTTAGGATAGAATAGTGATAGAGATAAAGATAGTGAAGAGAGAGATTAGTTATAGAGATGGCGCTATTGATAGCGAGCCGATAGTGATAAGAGAGTTGATAGAGATGAGAGATGAAAGAAAGGAAGATAGTAGTATAGAGAATGGAGATCGTGATAGAGTGGAGATAGTGAGAAGCAGTAAATAGAGAAAAGGAGATAGTAACAAAGACAAGTTGGAGCATAGTGAATAGAGATGGAGATAGTTTCTAGGATGAACTAGTAGTAAAGGATGGAGATAGTGATAAGAGAAGGAAGATAGTGATAGGGATTGAGATAGTGACTAGAGATGAAGATGTGTGATAGGAGAGGAGATAGGTATAGAGATCAGCAGTGGTTAGAGCATAATACAAATAGTGATAGAGATGGACATAGTGATAGAGAAAAGAAGATAGTGATAGGGATGAGATAGGGATAGAGATGAAGATAGTGATAGAGAAGGAGATAGTTATAGAGATCAGCAGTGGTTAGAGATGAAGATAGTGATAGGAAGGAGATAGTTATAGAGATCAGCAGTGGTTAGAGATAAAAATAGTGATGATGGACATAGTGATAGACGAAGAAGGATGATAGAGATGGAGATAGTGAGAGAGAATGAGTGATGAGATGAAATAGAGATAGTGATAGAGATCATCGTGGAAAGGATGGAGATAGTGAATAGAGATGAAGAAGTGATAAAAATGGAGATAGTGAATATATATATAAAAAAATAAAAGATAGTGATAGAGTTAAAGATAGAGATAGAGAATGAGATAGTGATAAAGATGGAGATAGTGAAAATTATATAAAAATAAAAGATAGTGATAGATATGGAGATATAGATAGATATGAATATAGTGATATAGATGGAGATAATGATAGAGATGGAGATAGTGATAGAGCTGAAGATAGAGATAGTGATAGATGAAGTTAGTGATAGAGATAAAGATAGGGAATAGAGATGAAGATAGTTATATAGATGGAGATAGTGGTAGAGAATGGAGAAAGTGGCAGAGATGGAGATAGTTGAATAGAGATGAAGATAGTGATAGAGATAGTGACAGAGATAAATAGTGAATAGAGATGGAGATAGTGATAGAGATGGAGATAGTAATAGAGATGAATGTAGTGATAGAGAAGGAGATAGTATAGAGATTGGCAGTGGTAGGATGGAGATAGTGATAGAGATGGGATAGTGATAGAGATGAAGATAGTGATAGAGAAAGATAGTGGTAGAGATGGGAGATGATAGTGATAGAGATGAAGATAGTGATAGAGAAGATAGCGGTTAGAGATGGAGATAGTGATAGAGAAGAAGATAGTGATTGAAATGGCAATAGTGATAGAGATAGTGACAGAGATGGAGATAGTGATAGAGATGGAGATAGTGATAGAGAAGATAGTGATAGAGATGGAGATAGTAATAGAGAGAAGATATGTGTAAGAGAAGATAGGATAGAGATGGAGATAGTATTAGAGAAGAAGATAGTGATAGAAATGGCAATAGTGATAGAGATAGTGACAGAGATGGAGATAGTGATAGAGATGGAGATAGTGAATAGAGATGACATAGTGATAGAGATAGTGATAGAGATAGAGATAAAATTGTGAATAGAGATGGAGATAGTGATAGAAATGGCGATAGTGATATAGATGAAGATAGTGATAGAGAAGTGATAGAATGTATAGATATTAATAGAGATGAAGATAGTGATAGAGAAGGAGATATTGACAGAGATGGAGATAGTGACTGAGATGGAGATAGTGAACAGAAATGAAGATAGTGAGAGAAGGAGATAGTGATAAGAAGTGATGAGATAAGGATAGTGATAAAGATAGTGAATAGAGTTGGAGATAGTGATAGAGATGGAGGATAATTAGATGGAGATGCCTAGATATGATGATAGTGATAGAGATTGCTAGAGATAGAGGTAGTGATGGAGATGACAATAGTAATAGAGATGAAGAAAATGATAGAGATGGAGATAATGATAGAGAGAGTAATAGAGTTAAAGATAGTAATAGAGATGGAGATAGAGATGAAAATAGTGAGAGAGAGGGAGATAGTGTACAGATGGGGATAGTGATAGTGATAGTGTCGTGATAGAGATAGTGATAAATATGGAGATAGTGATAGAGATGGAGATGATATAGATATAAATATAGTGATAAATATGGAGATAGTAATAGAGATGGAGATAGTGATAGAGATAGTGATAAAGTGGTGGATAGAGATGGTGAGAGTGATAGAGATGGTGTTGGATAGAGATGGTGATGTGAGAGAGATGGAGTAGTGATAGGATGGGTAGATAAGTGATAGAGATGGTGATGTGATAGAGATGTGTGCTAGTGATAGAGGGATGGTGATAGTATTAGAGATGGTGATAGTAATAGAGATGGAGATGGCGATAGAGATGGTGATAGTGATAGAGATGGTGATGTGATAGAGATGGTGATAGTGATAGAGATGGAGTTAGTGATAGAGATGGTGATAGTGATAGAGATGGTGATATGTGATAGTGATAGGATGTGTGGTGATAGTGATAGAGATGGTGATAGTGATAGAGATGGTGATAGTGATAGAGATGGTGATAGTAATAGAGATGGGAGATGGCGATAGAGATGGTGATAGTGATAGAGATGGTGATAGTAATAGAGAATGTAGCTAGTGATAGAGACAGTGATAAAGATGGCGATAGTGAAGAGGTGGTGATAGTGATATAGAGGAGGTTAATGAGAGAGATAGAGATAGTGATAGAGGGAGATGGTGATAGAGATGGAGATGGTGAGTAGAGATGGAGAGAGTGATAGGATGGAGATGGTGATAGAGATGGTGATGGTGATAGAGATGGTGATGGTGATAGAGATGGTGATAGTAATAGAGATGTAGATAGTGATAGAGATGGTGATAGTGATAGAGATGGTGATAGTGATAGAGATGGAGATAGTGAATAGAGATGACAATAGTGATAGAGATAGTGATAGAGATAGAGATAAAATTGTGAATAGAGATGGAGATAGTGATAGAAATGGCGATAGTGATATAGATGGAAGATAGTGATAGAGAAAGTGATAGATGTAGATATTAATAGAGATGAAGATAGTGATAGAGAAGGAGATATTGACAGAGATGGAGATAGTGGACTGAGATGGAGATAGTGATAGAGATGGAGATAGTGAGAGAGGAGATAGTGATAGGATAGTGAATGATAGAAAGGATAGTGATAAAGATAGTGAATAGAGTTGGAGATAGTGTGATAGAGATGGAGATAATGATGGAGATGCCTAGATATGATGATAGTGATAGAGATTGCTAGAGATAGAGGTAGTGATGGAGATGACAATAGTAATGAGAGATGAAGAAAATGATAGAGATGGAGATAATGATAGAGAGAGTATAGAGTTAAAGATAGTAATAGAAGATGGAGATAGAGATGGAAATAGTGAATAGAGAGGGAGATAGTGATACAGATGGTGGTAGGATAGTGATAGTGATAGAGATAGTGATAAATATGGAGATAGTGATAGAGATGGAGATAGTGAATAGATATAAATATAGTGATAATATGGAGATAGTAAATAGAGATGGAGATAGTGATAGAGATAGTGATAAAGATGGTGATAGAGATGGGTGATAGGGAGAGATGTGATAGTGATAGAGATGGTGAGTAGGGATATGAGGAGTAATGATAGAGATTGGTGATTAGTGATAGAGATGGTGATATGTGATAGAGATGGTGATAGTGATAGAGATGGTGATAGTAATAGAGATGGTGATAGTAATAGAGATGGAGGATGGCGATAGAGATGGTGATAGTGATAGAGATGGTGATAGGATAGAGATGGTGATAGTGATAGTGATGAGATGGAGTTAATGATAGAGATGGTTGATAGTGATAGAGATGGTGATAGTGATAGAGATGGTGATAGTGATAGAGATGGTGATAGTGATAGAGATGGTGATAGTGATAGAGATGGTGATAGTAATAGAGATGGAGATGGCGCGATAGAGATGGTGATAGTGATAGAGATGGTGATAGTAATAGAGATGTAGATAGTGATAGAGAGACACGTGATAAAGATGGCGATAGTGATAGAGGTGGTGATAGTGATATAGATGGAGTAATGAGAGAGATAGAGATTGATAGAGAGGGATAGGGTGATAGAGATGGAGATGGTGATAGAGATGGAGAGAGTGATGAGAGATGGAGATGGTGATAGAGATGGTGATGGTGATAGAGATGGTGATGGTGATAGAGATGGTGATAGTAAAGAGATGTAGATAGTGATAGAGATGGTGATAGTGATAGAGATGGTGATAGTGATAGAGATGGTGATAGTAATAGAGATGTGTAGATAGTGACTGTTACAAACATTGAGGCAAACATTTGTGATCAGATTTCAGTAGCTCAAATCCAATTGGAAGTCTATAATTGGGCAACTTTAAAATAAACATTAATGAAAAATCAATCAAACGAATTAGATAAAAGGGATCATTTATGAAAAGCCTGAAGAGACACATTAATAATTCACACTCAGTATACTATTATTGATGAGTTTGGGCCACTAATAATGCCTGGGTGCAGCATTGTTAGGGATAGACATAGTGAATAGAGATAAAGATAGTGATAGAGAGGATATAGTTATAGAGATGGCGATATTGATAGAGATGAGATAGTGTGATAGAGATAGTGATAGAGATGGAGATAGTGAATAGAAATAAGATAGTGATAGAGAAGGAGATAGTGATAGAGATGGAGATAGTGAATAAAGAAAGTAATAGAGAAAAGAGATAGTAACAAAGAAAATGTTGGAGATAGTGAATAGAGATGGAGATAGTAGAGATGGAAATAGTAAAAGAGATGGAGATAGTGATAGAGAAGAAGATTGTGATAGGGATTGAGAAGTGATAGAGATGAAGATAGTGATAGCGAAGGAGATAGTTATAGAGATCAGCATGGGTTAGAGATAAATAATGTGATAGAGATGGACATGTGATAGAGAAGAAGATAGTGATAGGGATTGAGATAGTGATAGAGATGAAGATAGTGATAGAGAGGGATAGTTATAGAGATCAGCAGTGGTTAGAGATGAAGATAGTGATAGAGAAGGAGATAGTTAGTTAAGAGATCAGCAGTGGTTAGAGATAAAAATAGTGATAGAGATGGAATAGTGATAGAGAAAAGAATAGTGAAGAGATGGAGATAGTGATAGAGATGAAGATAGTGATAGAGATGACAATAGTGATAGAGATAGTGATAGAGATCATCAGTGGAAAGAGATGGAGATGAGTGAATAGAGATGAAGATGTGATAAAAATGGCAGATAGTGAATATATATATAAAAAAAAAAAGATAGTGATAGAGTTAAGATAGAGAATAGAGATGAAGATAGTGATAAAGATGGAGATTAGTGAAAATATATATAAAAAATAAAAGATAGTGATAGATATGGAGATAGTGAATGATATGATAGTGATATAGATGGAGGATAATGATAGAGATGGAGTATGTGATAGAGCTGAAGAGAGAGATAGTGATAGAGTAGATAGTGATAGAGATAAAGATAGGGAATAGAGATGAAGATAGTTATATAGATGGAGATAGTGGTAGAGAATGAGATAGTGGGCAGAGCGGAGTAGTGAATAGAGAGAAGATAGTGATAGAGATAGTGACAGAAGATAACTAGTGAATAGAGATGGAGATAGTGATGAGATGGAGATAGTAATAGAGATGAATGTAGTGATAGAGAAGGAGATAGTATATGAGAGATGGCAGTGGTTAGAGATGGAGATAGTGATAGAGATGGAGATAGTGATAGAGATGACGATAGTGATAGAGAAGATAGTGGGTTAGAGATGGAGATAGTGATAGAGATGAAGATAGTGATAGAGAGAAGATAGGGATAGAGATGGAGATAGTGATAGAGAAGAAGATAGTGATTGAAATGGCAATAGTGATAGAGATAGTGACAGAGATGGAGATAGTGATAGAGATGGAGATAGTGATAGAGAAGATAGTGATAGAGATGGAGATAGTAATAGAGATGAAGATAGTGATAGAGAAGATAGTGATAGAGATGGAGATAGTGATAGAGAAGAAGATAGTGATAGAAATGGCAATAGTGATAGAGAAGAAGATAGTGATAGAGATGGAGATAGTGATAGAGAAGATAGTGATAGAGAAGGAGATAGTGATAGAGATGAAGATAGTGATAGAGAAGATAGTGATAGAGAAGGATGAGATGAGTGATTAGAGATGAAGTAGGGATAGAGAGTTCAGTGATAGAGAAGGAGATAGGCTACTCTGACCCCAAGAAATAGAGTTATCCAACAAAGATCATTTAACGGGAAGTTTATTCATTGTTACTAGTGAAGTTTCCCAGTTGTTTCCTGGTGATGGTTTCCATGGTGTTCCTGGTGATGGTTTTCCATGGTGTCCTGGTGATGGTTCCATGTGTGTTCCTGGGGTGAGTTCCATGGTGTTCCTGGTGATGGTTTCCATGGTGTTGTGTGTGGATTGTGTCGGGGTGTTTCCATGGTGTTCTGGGGATGATTCCATGGTGTTTCCTGGTGATGGTTTCCATGTGTCTGGGATGGTTTTCCATTTTGTTGCTGGTTGATGGTTCCCATGGTGTTCCTGTGATGGTTCCCATGGTGTTCCTGGTTGATGGTTCCCAATGGGGTTCCTGGTGATGGTTTCCATGGTGTTCCTGGTGATGGTTTCCATGGTGTTGTTGTTGATGCTTCCCTGGTGAGCCTGGTGATGCTTTCCATGGAATTCCTGGGTTTTCACAGTGTTCCCCCCCATGATGTTTTATGTTATGTTCACCCATGGTGTTCCCCATGGTGTTTTCCGTGGTTCGATTTGCATGATGTTCCCGGATTGAATCACCAATGGACATGTTTGTTTTATATCACCTTATAACATGGCCCCTTTGATGCAACCCCTGGTTGTCACACATGATTTAGCACCAACTTTTTAATACAGCAATTTGAATTTGAAAGCTAGATCCACTTTGTTGTTGTAGTTTTAATTTGTGCAGGTTGTTTTCCCTTTATACATTGTGCTCCACACTTAACACTTTTTGCAGGTTTGTTCATTTTAACCACTCTCTCCACCTTCATTTTTCAGGTTGGTTTACTTTTATTGCTACCCCACCCCAAGTTTGCAGGTTGGTTTCCTTTTACTGTAGCTCCACCTTCAGTTTTTACAGGTTGGTTTAGTTTTACTGCTGCTCCACCTTCATTTTTGCAGGTTGGTTCACTGTTTACGTGCTCCACCTTTCAATTTTTGCAGTTGGCTCACTTTTACTGTAGCTCCACCTTCAATTTTGCAAGGTTGGCTACTTTACTGTAGCTCCACCTTCAATTTTTGCAGGATGGTTCACTTTTACTGTAGCTCCACCTCAATTTTCAAGTTGGCTCCTTTTTACTGTAGCTCCACTTCAATTTAGCAGGTGCTCCTTGAACGCTCTCACCCTCAATTTTGCAGGTTGGCTCACTTTTTTATTACTGCGTCACCTTCAATTTTAGCAGGTTGGCTTACTTTACTGTGCTCCACCTTCAATTTTAGCAGGTGGCTCACTTTACTGCTGCTCCACCTTCAATTTTTGCGGTTGGCTTCCTTTTACTGTAGCTCCCCTCAAATTTTTGCAGGTTGGCTCACTTTACTGCTGCTCCACCTTCAATTTTAGCAGTTGGCTTACTTTTAATGTAGCTCCACCTTCAATTTTTGCAGGTTGGCTTACTTTTTACTGCTGCTCCCCTTCAATTTTAGCAGGTTGGCTTACTTTAATGTAGCTCCACCTTCAATTTTTGAGGTTGGCTCACTTGTACTGCTGTCCACCTTCAATTTTAGACGGTTGGCTTAACTTTTAAGTAGCTCCACCTTCAATTTTTGCAGTTGGCTTACTTTTACTGTGCTCCACCTTCAATTTAGCAGGTTGGCTTACTTTTAATGTAGCTCCACCTTTCACTTTTTGCAGGTTGGCTCACTTTTACTGCTGCTCCACCTTCAATTTTGCAGTTGGCTCACTTTACAACTGCTGCTCCACTTGTTTTTCAGGTACTGTCCTGCACTAAATCCAAGCATTCATTATTACCTGATCAATACTAATGATAGAGAAAAAAATACTACATTTTAATGTTGCAACTGTTTACTTCTTACCTGATAATTTTACTATAAGAATTGTATATTTTAGGGAAAGGTTCAGTTCAAATGTCATAGGGGAAAAATATTGTAGATATGTAGATATGTAGAAACCTGATGTGTATCACAGATACAGAATTTAAAGACAACAAAAAAAGTTGAGCCAAGCACCATGGTTCAGTTTTCATTTGCTGGGTTAGTCTGGACTTCCTGTACTAAAGATTTATTGAAGCATCAAGGAGCCTGGCCGAAGAAGTTTTCTTTATGCTGGTGTCCTCACATAAACAAGATTGGAGTAGAATTACCAGTCCACACTCCTGCCCCAGGTACTTTTTAAAAACGTTATCAGGCCCGATGTCATACTTACAAACGGTGCTCCTCTACCTTGGGCTACTGCATTGCGACCACCGCGCAAACAAGCGATTTTTATTTTACATCGCGTGCCTGTGCCATATATTTACATGGGTGCCTCTCCTTCATATGAATCCAACACACATACACATGTGCATGGGTGCTAACCCTTCCTCCAGGGTAAAGGACTCCGTTGCTACAAATAGAGAGCAGTCCACCAAAAATTACACTTGTTGAAGTTTAGCCAAAAAACCACCATTTGCTCAAAATGATTTTGGGGTTGTTACTCTCAATATTATTGCAACTTAATTCATCTTCACATAGACTCAATGGCTGGTTACACATTCACCACCATTATACACTAGGGACACTGTTATCTAGCCAAGATTGCACATGGCTTTGTACATTGTTATTTAGAATAAAGTGCCTCACCCGCATGGACCAGGCTAGAATCACAGGAGACATAGACACAAACTACTTTGATTCATCGTTCCATCAGGGACTAGTTGAAAGGATATACTCTTGGGGTTCTAGGTGGTTCTTAAAGGTCCCGTGTCACTTCTTCGCCATTTGTTAATAAGGAAACGCTATTTTTATTGAGAGTATTACGTAATCACACTGGGACTCACAAGGCCTCATCCATTAACATTTCTAAATGAACTCTTGGCAAACAGCCTAGTATGTAATTTTATTCATGTATGTCTGTAGGTGAGGCCCTTCATTTCTATCAAGAAGAATTAAAGTTAAAATTTAGAGTTTTTGGGAAAAAAATTCCAAAGTTGAGAAGATTCACTTTCATTGCGGGATACATTTTGGGACATCACTTCCCCACTTAACTTTGTTATCAGCAATCCAACGATTGTTTTTTTCAACATGGAAAGTCTAATTATCCTAAGAATTTGGTCACCAGCAAAAAGAAGGGTAATCCATGGAATCAGACACAAACCATTAACACATGTAATTAACTGGTACTGCTTCCTTGCGGGGTAGCCAATAGAGATGTCGAACTTCGCAAAATCGGTCCGCTCGAGGATCAGCGAATTTTCAAAAAAATTCGAAAATCCGGAGCGGGACCCATTAAAACCTATTAAAATGAAAGTTCGGCAAATCGCACTAAAATTGGTCTAAATAGCCTTGGTAACTTACACTAGATCACTCAGGGACCCTGGTATATGACCTTGGAAACACGTATCAATGCCTACAATACCTAAAAAATTACAGTCGCCAGCGTGAATTTCAAATGCGCCTGAGTCTTCGTCATTCTTCGAAAATACGAGGATTCTTCAGATATACGGACCAGAAAATGTGGCTTGCTCCGTCCAAAATGCGAAAATCTGCTAAATTTAGAATTTACGAGATTTCTGTATGTTTTCCTTGTTAATTTCGCAAATTTCGAAAACGCTGGAAGGCGGAAAAACCAGAAAATCGCAATATTGCCGTTCGCGAACGAGGTAAATCCGCCGCGGATCCGGGTTCGGATCCGCGAACTGGGCCATCACTATAACCAATAATGATCTTTTTTTTCTTATACGGCAACTAAAATATTTAAATCTGATTGGTTGTTAGGGGGCAACTGATTGAATTGATTCTTGGCAAGGAAATCACTTTATTCATTATACTGAGATAATTAATAACTTAAAAACTAATCCTAACATGGTTGGTCTCTTTAAGTGGAGATCTTAATGTGCTCTAAGGCACCATTGACTATTTAGTTTGAATGTTTAGTTTGTTATTCATGTAATAATGATTCAGTGGTTTGGTATTGAACAATATTGACTTTCTTTAATGTTTGTTAAAGTAAATCATCTTTACCTTAAGACTTAACTGCTCTACGTTACACAGTCAGTACAAAAGAAATTAACGGGAGATTCAATAAAAGTTCTTATCGTTTAAAATGGTGGCTTATTTGCCTCACCAATCAGATCTATTTACATAGTAACATAGTAATAAGGTTGAATAAAGACATTCGTCATCAACATTTGAAAGCTACATCTGATTGGTTGGGGCAAATTAGCACCATTTTAAAGGATAAGAACTTATTGAATACCTGTAAGTCTCTACATCAATGGGTGCCCCAAGCTACCACTGTTGGGGCCATACTAGCAGCACAGGGAGAACAATATAGCGTTTTTCGTCTAAAACCCCACGTTAACCCGAAAAAATTTCGGGTTAACGTGGGTTTTTAGACGGAATTTAGAGCACACGCCGTTTACAAATGTTTTTGTGAAACAGTGCTGTGCTAACGACCAAAACCTCTGCCGTTAAGGTGCCTCAACCTCGTAGCGTTAAACTTAACTGTAAGGTTTATGAGCTTACGGTCACGCTCCTTACCTTAGCCCGATCCCGCAATGCAATAAACTGAGTAATCTCGTTTAACGCGGCGTGGGGTATTGGATCTCCCCGTATGTCCATAATTGATGTGCTTCTTGACTCCCTCTGTGCCTGCCCCAACTCACCCCAACTCTGCCAATATGTCCACCACCCCATGACCCTCTAGCCAGTTTCTTTTCCTGTGGACGCATGCACTGCTCAGAACCATGACGAACTGGAATTAGTGGTGTTATTGCTCCACACCTTGGTAGTATTAAGTGGCCCAAACTCCTCATAATAGCAGACTTAGTGGTGTATTAACGTGTCTCTTAAGCGTCCATAAATAGATCACTAAATTAAATAGGTTTGATTACTTTGCCAATATGATTCCTTTAAGTTGTCCAATTGGTAGACTTTCAATTGATTTTGATTTGAGCATACTAAATATGATCAAAATTGTTTATCCATCGCTATCACTATGTCCATCTCTATCTATCTATCACTATCTCCACTCATCACTCTCCATCTTAATCACTATTCCCATCTCTAAACTATCTCCTCTATTCATCTCTTATCACTATGTCATCTGCTATCCACTATCTCCATCTCCATCTATCACTATGTCCATCTCTGTCACTATCCTTATCACTATTGCCATGCGAATCACTATCTCCATTCTCTATCACGTGCTTTCATAGGGTCTACACTAAGACCAGATGCGAGTAGGGAATGGGGCAAACTCGGAGAGATACAGCCAAGGAAAAGGGGTACACAAGGTTGAACGCTAACTCCCTCAAATCGACAACTGACTGCTGGTTGCTCTCAACTTTTTCTTTTGATTGTCCGTTTAAATATCGTATTCGCTGTATCATCCATTCTAGTATTCTACCATATCTTACATATCTACAATATTTTTTCCCTATGCATTTGAACTGAACCTCCCCTAAAATATACAATTCTTATAGTAATTATCAGGTAAGAAGTAACAGTTGCAAGCACATTAAAAATGTAGTATTTTTTTCTCTATCATATAGTATTGATCAGGTAATAATGAAGCTTTGGATTTTATGCAGGACCAGTACCTGAAAACAAAGATGGAGCATGCAGTTAAAGTTAAAGTAAGCCAACCTGCTAAAATTGAAGGTGGAGCAGCAGTAAAAGTAAGCCAACCTGCAAAAATTGAAGGTGGAGCTACATTAAAAGTAAGCCAACCTGCTAAAATTGAAGGTGGAGCAGCAGTAAAAGTGAGCCAACCTGCAAAAATTGAAGGTGGAGCTACAGTAAAAGTAAGCCAACCTGCAAAAATTGAAGGTGGAGCAGCAGTAAAAGTGAGCCAACCTGCTAAAATTGAAGGTGGAGCAGCAGTAAAAGTAAGCCAACCTGCTAAAATTGAAGGTGGAGCAGCAGTAAAAGTGAGCCAACCTGCAAAAATTGAAGGTGGAGCAGCTGTTAAAGTGAGCCAACCTGCTAAAATTGAAGGTGGAGCTACAGTAAAAGTGAGCCAACTTGCAAAAATTGAAGGTGGAGCTACAGTAAAAGTGAACCATCCTGCAAAAATTGAAGGTGGAGCTACAGTAAAAGTGAGCCAACCTGCAAAAATTGAAGGTGGAGCTACAGTAAAAGTGAGCCAACCTGCAAAAATTGAAGGTGGAGCTACAGTAAAAGTGAACCAACCTGCAAAAATTGAAGGTGGAGCAGCAGTAAAACTAAACCAACCTGTAAAAATTGAAGGTGGAGCTACAGTAAAAGTGAACCAACCTGCAAAACTTGGTGGTGGGGTAGCAATAAAAGTAAACCAACCTGCAAAAATTGAAGGTGGAGTAGTGGTTAAAATGAACAAACCTGCAAAAGTTGAAGGTGGAGCAAATGTAAAAGGGAAACAACCTGCACAAATTAAACTAACAAAAGTGGATCTAGCTTCAAATTCAATTGCGGGTATTAAAAAAGTGGTGCTAAATCATGGTGCAACCAAGGTGGTTGCATCAAAGGGGCATGTTGGTAAGGGTGATAAAAAAAACCATGTCCATGGTGATAACCTGGAACATCATGGCAAGCAGAACCACGGAAAACACCATGGGGAACACCATGGGGAACATAACATAAAACATCATGGGGAACACTATGAAAAACACCAGGAATTCCATGGAAAGCATCACCAGGATCACCAGGGAAAGCATCAACAACAACACCATGGAAACCATCACCAGGAACACCATGGAAACCATCACCAGGAACACCATGGGAACCATCACCAGGAACACCATGGGAACCATCACCAGGAACACCATGGGAACCATCACCAGCAACAAAACCATGGAAAACCATCACCAGGAACACATGGCAAACCATACCAGGAACACCATGGAATCATTCCCCAGAAACACCAGGAAAAACCCAGGAACACCATGGAAACCATCACCAGGAACACCATGGAAATCATCCCCAGGAACACCATGGAAACCATCACCAGGAACACCATGGAAACCATCACCAGGAACACCATGGAAATCATCCCCAGGAACACACTGGGAAACTTCACTAGTAAACATTGATAAACTGCCAGGTAAATGATATTTGTTGGATAACTCTATTTGTTGGGTAAGATATATATATATAAAGAGAGAGAGAGAGAGAGAGAGAGAGAGAGAGTAAAGCCGATAAGCACTCAGTTCCAAATAGAAAACGTCTGGGTGCCAATCACTTAGATAGATACAGTCACATATACAACGGCACGGCAACGTGTAGATAGCGTTTTTATTTATTGCTAATAAAAGTAAATTTTTATCATAAAGACCTGTGAGTACCGTCGTATATTTAACTGTATATATATATATATATATATATATAATACACAACGCTGGGGTACAGAGCACTCCAAGGACTTAGCTTAAACTCCGGTTTATTCAATAGTAGGAAAACATAACCTACGCGTTTCGGCTCAAATTGTAATATTTACCTGTAGATTAATCACCCCCCAAACTGCAATGCCAGTAGAGATGGCAGATAACCTGAATCTTGCCAGGTGTTCTTTTACATCGGTGTGCTTCAATGTCTTCTGGTTACAGCTGTCCGTCCATCAATGTAAACAAATATAACACAGTCGAAATGCATCAATATCCTAAAGTCCGCTAATCTTCTTTTAAAAAAAAAAAAAAAAAAACAATAATTAATCGCCTTTTTTTTATTGTTCTTTCTCCCCTCGCCTCTATAATTTATTCAATGCTATTTTGTTTTTCTCCTCAATTTTGGCCCTATTAAAATGCACCAGG
The DNA here is from genome assembly GCA_019447015.1 of Hymenochirus boettgeri. Classification (NCBI taxonomy): domain Eukaryota; kingdom Metazoa; phylum Chordata; class Amphibia; order Anura; family Pipidae; genus Hymenochirus; species Hymenochirus boettgeri. Next base: position 15,637,579 of record CM033470.1, read on the forward strand.
TATCGAAATTTATGCGTATGCGCGGGTGGAGGGTGAGAGCATTTGTGGCCTCCATTGCCGGACGAGCCAGCAATCTCCCCCCCCCCCCCCCCCCCCCCCCCCCACCCACGCACGGCATACACTCCAAGTGTAAGTAGACTAACGCTATGTATTGTGGTATGCGACCCTACAGGGAGAGGGCGACCTGGTAATTTAATGACCCACGGCACCATCGTAAATATACGATGGCGGACGCCAAAAATTGACAAACATGAAGGGCTTGTATTGATACTTATCGATACTTCGTCGCGCCTTATATAGATAGGGCCCTTTATTCTTGCTCCCTGTTTGATCACAAGAACATTATGGGCTTTCCTTGCGGGTATAATAAACCCATAGAATACTCTGAATTAATGTATGAGATTATTAACCCTGCAAATGTACTGACACACAAGCTGTGATCCTACTATTGTACAAGCTGTTTTTTTTTTTGACATTGACTGTCTTGTTGGGCTGTATTCCTCTTCATGTTTCTTCTTTTACTTAGTATTAGTTATTCTCTACAATCATAGTTAACGGGTGGCTTTTAAGCAATACATTTTCTCAGTTTTCTGGTCTTTCCGTACTTCTTCGCCTTAAATTATCCTTCCCTTTAACGACGCGACTTTCTTTCTTTCTCCTTTCACAAAATCAGTGAAAACCCCCAAATGTTCCAATACAATTTAAAAGGTCAGAGGTATTCTAGCATGGCGTTTTGTCCCCCAATGAAAACTTCACATACAGGTAAGTCACCACCAACAAACCCCTAAACGTAATAGTTTAAATGTTAAATATATATGTCTTAACCTGAAATCCTGCACATTCCTTTTTCCCGTTTCTCTACTTACTTCCTGGTTCTCCAGTTAGTAACTGTCATTAATGGATTTGACAGTTTACACAACACAGCCAATTACTGAATTTTAATCCCCCCCTGTCTGTCTCTTCTGAGCATAGCCCAGGCTCGTACAAAGGCTCCTTACAGGTTTGTCTAAATTGCCTCAGTTTTCCATGAGGCATCCCATAATCATAGCAGGCAATACAGTAATGAATTCACAGACAAGTATGATATCTCAACATCTTTTTAAAGAGGCCATTCTTTCTAAAATATGTTCCTTATGAGTGTGGAGTTTGTCCTTTAGTCTAATTTACCCCCTTTCTACGTTTATGGAAATGGCTGTAGGACCTGGGAAATGGTCCTGGAGAACCGGACTTATCACCAAAACGTATTCAAAAACTACATTCATCAAGGTTCTCATATTGTCCAAGTTTTTCGTGTGACATTTTTGATATTTTCCAGGGCTTGGTATTCACTACTTCTCCCATTATTTGGTTCTTCTAGTGCCCACCACTAGAGATGTATTTGGGTTCGATTTAGACACCCAGTTTCGGGAATCAAGTCCTGAGGGTTACGAAGTCCTGACAAAAGTTTCGGACATCCCGAATTGTCTCAGAACTAACGAATTTTCCCATTTTTATTGAAAGTAGGAAAAACGATTTTTCGCAAGATCGAAATTAGACCATTTTCGAAACTCAACACTACAACTTTCTTCCGAATTTTTAAAATTGAAAAGGAACAAAACCACAGTTTTTTGAACATCTCTACCCACAGCCACTATTACCTCTTATATTCTCTATCATCATCTCTGTCTGTTACCTGTCTCATTGTACTTTCATGATGAAGACGAACTATAAACCCAAGCTTGTATCTACAGTTGTGTATTTGCGTCCCGCCATTAACCGCTCCTGTAAATATGTTATTATTACCTGATATTCAGGCCTTTGGTCTTTATTTTCTCGCTCGTTATGTCCGTTGGTGTAACTCAACTCAACCGATTGTTGCTATGCAGGTTTATGTCAGTAATTCATTGATTTTATCTAAGATTTTTAAGGTGGTTCTTCGTTTGTAAACATTATCACGCCTCTTGCAGACGTGGTGAATATACGTATTCTTATGTAGCCACCATAGACACCCCAGGTTCATCACGTGGGTCCACCTATACTGTGTGGACCACTGATGTTGATGAACAAGGTTTGGTCCTTGCACCATAGATTGAAGCGGCCCATAGGTCAATACTCACGGGGAAGAAAGGGGTTAAATGTTATCATCTATTCCTTCACTAAGTGTCCTCGCACTTTTTGTGTTATGATTTTATGAATTTATAATTTTTGTCACCTGTTTATCTCTCACCGGTTTTCGCCGCTCCGAGTTACAGAACTGGATAGTCTTGATGTTTGCCCCTATGTTTGGCTCACCACTGCACATAAACATCTGTTGTCACGCATGACAACTCTACAGGTCTAACTTGGATTATCTTTCTACTGGCACGATCCGACGCTTGGATGGAAAGGGTTAACCATTCTAATTGTTATCACGAGTAGCGCCATTGGACCTTGTTTGGGTGCACCCAAAACCAGCATGGATCACCTCAAATCTATCACGTGTAAGGCAACCGATGGGCATAATGTGCATAATTTTCACTTAATGTGTTTTTCCGTTTGCGTGTCTGTGTGCTCTTCTCGATTCCGATAGCGTAGTGGTTCCACTATATGTAACTCACTCCCGCCTTATCTGTTATTGGAACGCCTGCTGTATGACATTTAAGGTGTATCACAGTGCGTTACAATAACACAGATCAGCAGCGCACATAGAAAAATAAACGCACAACAGCGTATGCTAAACCGTTCCTCCTGTGTTTTTTACAAACTGCATTGGACCAGCAATTCCCAAATCCATTTCTTTTCCTCTTGATTTGGGAGTTTTTCTGGGAATTGCTTAAGCAAAAGTTTTCATGGAACATTACTATATCAGGTATTTTGTATTTGTTTATTTTTTTTTTTTTTTAAAACTTGTAAATCATTATGAGACCTTTAAGGACGAGATTTTCAATTAAATGTTTACGATAACGGAACCTTCCCTTCACCCTTCCTAAATGGTAATTGGTTGGAAGCGTCCAATCATTGTCTTATCTTTCTCTTACTCTCGATTGGTCCAACTCAAATAGCCTTCTTGTTGGAAGAAATCACTTGTGTATTTATATATATTCCATATAGGTGTATGTAGGTACTGTGGACAAAAATCCTCCCCTGCCTGATCAACCTTCCCAATCAATAAAAGGTATCAGTTTAACTTTCGGTAAAAAGTCTATTAATACATTGAAGGAATCGAGTTTTTGGCAGTTGATAAAGGGAAATTTAAAAAATCAAACCTTCTGCTCTGGGGTCAACTCAACTAGTCATTTATCCAAACAGAATTTTGGTGTATTCCTGTCCATAACGTATGTGAATAGTTTTTGTATTCTGTGGCTATACCGTAGGAATAGATTGTATTTCTGTCTATAACGTTATGGAATATTTGTATTCTGTCCATAACGTATGGAACTAGTTTCTGTATCTGTCCATAACGTATGGATAGTTTTGTATCTTCTGCTGTCCCTACCGTATTGAATAGTTTGTATTCCTGTCTATACAGCGGAATAGTTTTTTGTATTCTTCCATAACGTATAGCATAGTTTTGTTTTCTGTTCCTAACGTATGTGGAATGTTTTGGTTTGTCTGTCCATAACGTATGGAATAGTTTGTATTTTGTCCTAAAGTATGGAATAGTTTCAGTGGCGTAAACTAGAATCACTGGGCCCCCCGCAAAACTGTGATGAGACCCCTTCCATGCCTTCACAAACCACATGTGTTCCTAGGAGGAAAGCTATATCTATCTAGTAAAAATAGGAAGACAGGGCCCTTGGCTCCTAGGCCCCCTGCAGTTGTCTTCCCGCTGCTCCCCTGGAGTTTCGCCCCTGAATAGTTTGTAATGCTGTCATAACATTAATGGAATGTTTTTGTATTCTTTCCATAACGTATGGAATAGTTTGTTTCTGTCCTAATGGATGGGAATAGTTTTGTATTCTGTCCATAACGTATGGAATAGTTGTACTTTCTGTCCTATAACGTATTGAATGTTTGCAATTCTGTCCATAACGTATGGATAGTTTTTTTTGTATGCCTGTCCTATAACATTGGACAATTGTATTCCTGTCCATAACGTATGGAATGTTTTATTTGTCTATAACGTATGGGGAAAGTATTTGTATTCTGTCCATAACGTATGGAATACTTTGTATTCTGTTCTATAACGTATGGAATAGTTGTAATTGTGTCCATACTATATGGAATAATTTTGCTATTCTGTCCAATAACGTATGAATATCCATACATATTGAATAGTTTGAATTCTGTCCCCATACTTATGGAATAGTTTGTATTCTGTCCATAATGTATGCGAATAGTTTTGTATTCTGTCCCATAACGTATATGGAAATATGTTTGTAATTCGGCTGTCCATAATATAATGGAATACTTTGTATTCGTCCTAACGTATGAAAGTCCATAACATATGGAATAGTTTGTATTCTGTCCCATAACGTATGGATAGTTTTGTATTCTGTCTATACATATGGAATAGTTTTATTTGTCCCTAAACGTATAGAATAGTTTGTATTCTGTCCATAACGTATGGAATTTAGTTTTGTTATTCTGTCAGAACGTCTGGAATAGTTTGTATTCTGTCCTCCCTACGTAGGAATAGTTTGTATGTTGTCCTAACGTATGTATATTTTCAGTGTGTACAGCACTCACTGGGCCCCTCAGCAAAACTGTGTGAGGTACCCCTATATCCTGTCTTCACCACAGTGGGAGGCTTCTCATCATAGTAAAATAGGAAGAATGGGGCCCCCTTGGCTCCATGGGCCCCCCTGCAGTTGCTCCCTCTGCTCCCCTGTAGTTACGCTCCTTAATGAGTTTGTGTTCTCTGTCCATAACGTATGGCATAGTTTGTATTCTGTCTATAACGTTGGAATAGTTTTGTATTACGCTGCTGTCCATACATATGATAGTTTTGTATCTGTCTATAACGGTAAACAAATGGAATAGTTTGTATTCTGTCCATAACGTTGGAATGTTTTTGTATTCTGTCCATAACGTATGGAATAGTTTGTATTCTGTCCACCATAACGTATGGAAAGTTTGTATTCTGTCCTAACGTATGGAATAGTTTGTATTCTGGTCTATAACGTATGGAATAGTTGTATTCGTCCATAACGTATGGAATAGTTTGTATTCCTGTCCATACGTATGGAATAGTTTGTATTCCGTCCATAACATCTGCCATATTTTGTATGGGATCGGCATGTGAAGAACCATTCTTAACATTTGACCTCGGCTTATTCTCTAGCTGAGCTACAATAGAGTTAATAATGTAAATATGGGCTGTCAGTCCTACTAGGGGGAGGTTATTAACCTGATTGCTCTGTATTTCTGATCTAACACCCATGAATTCTTGGCAGAATGTGGCAACCGATTCCTTCCCAATGTCGATTAGAATCACGATATACCCAACATGCTTCAAATCCCATCTTGTTCTCTGTAATGCACCCATTAACAGGTAACATCCTCTGTCATACCTGGGGCGTATTTGAGGGGGGGGCTCTGGGCTTTGGTCCACCAATGGGACTCTGGTGCTTGAGGGACTGGAGGGGTATCTGAGTTTGGGACACCCAATGGGGGACTCCTGGGCTTGGGGTACTGAAGGGGGGGTCTTTGGGACACTGAGGGGGATCTGGGCTTGGGACAAAACTGATGGGGACTCTGGCTTGGGACACTGAGGGGGGATCTGGATTTGGGACATCTAGGGGGGACATCTGGGCCTTTGGGACACTGAGGGGGGACTCTTGGGCTTGGGATACTGAGGGGAGACTCTGCGGGCTGGGATACGAGGGAACCCTTTCCCCCTGGCTTGCGATACTGAGGGGGATCTGGGCTTTGGGGGACTGAGGGGGGGATCTGAGATTGGGACATCCAATGGGGGACTCTGGCTTGGGGTCACTCGTGGGTGGTCTTTGTACACTGATGGGGATGCGGGCTTGGGACACTGAGGGGGACTCTGGGCTTGGGACACTGAGGGGGGATCTGGGCTTTAGGACCTCTAGGGGGGAACCTCTCTCTGGTTTGGGGAACACTGATAGGGGTCTCTTTCTGGGCGTGGGAACCCTGATGGGCTACCTGGGCTTTGGGTATACTGGGGGGACTCTGGGCTTTGGGACACTGGAATGGGGACTCTGGGCTGGGATACTGAGGGGGACTCTGGGCTTGGGAACAAACAAAACTGAGGTGGTGGACTCTGGGCTTGGACCTGAAGGTGGGGACTCTGTCTTTCTAGTGCCTGTTAATATAACGAGCTAATGACTAAGTATTTAATATAATTATCTATGATCTTATTTCTGTAGCCATAACCATTAATACCATCCAAGGCTTTATATGTTACACCTTGTCCTGTTTTTAGGTCAAACTGAGCAATGCATAATTCTCTAAGATGGCTGACCAAATGGTTCTGTTTATAACAATCTTTGCTGATTGACGAATCATGTGCACATAATACAATTGATGGTCGGGATGGGTTCTCCTCAGCCAACCCCAGCCTGACTCAATTTGCAGCTTTAATTGGTTAGAGTTACAGCTCGGTACCACAGTTTACCAATCTGTAAATTCTGTCCTCATCTTTCAACGATGGACTACACACACACACCCAGCATTCTCCCTCTAAAAAAGTAAATCTAAAGAAAAGGGCGATCGTTCAGAACTCCCGTACTCCTAAACAATTGTGGCTTGACTCCCTACAACTACAGTACATATTAGGCGCGTATGATCAACTTAACTACAATTAGTTTCTGGCTTTCGGGTTGTGAAGGCACTGATAATATTTGGGAACTTTGTTACACTGACTCCTGATAATTAATAAATTTGCACACCCCACTGCAGAGATTGAAGAACCCCTATAGCTGGTGCACACATTACAGATTTTCTAAAAACAGGTCTGCAAGATCAGTGAACACTAGAGAATGGACTAGAACTCGAACTCGAACCCGATTCGAGCCGCACTATTAGAATTTGAACGAATTCGGACTTCTCGAACTATCCCGACGCGGATTTTTCGATTTTTACGGACTTTCCGATAAATATCGAATGTTCCGACCATTCGCGCATCCAATCCGCGCGTAAGGGTCCATTAAACCTATACGCGAGCATCGAATCCGCAAGTAAAATGTCCATGGTATCTAGGACGGAACATCGATCTCAAGTAAAGTGTCCATTAAACCTATACAGCATCGAATCCGCAAGTAAATGTCCATGGTACTAGCGCGAACGAACTACCCAGTAAAGTGTCCATTAAAACCTATACGCGGCATCGAATCCACAGTAAAATGTACATGGTATCTAGGCGCGACAATCGAATCTACAAGTAAGGGTTCCATTAAAACCTATACGTGAGCATCGAATCCCAAGTAAAATGTCATGGTATCTACGCGAACATCGAATCTCTACAAGTAAAGTGTCCATTAAAGCCTATACGCGAGCATCGATCCGCAGTAAAATGTCCATGGTACTAGGGCCGCGAACTCCACCAGTAAAGTGTCCATTAAACTATACGCGAGCATTCGAATCCGCAAGTAAAAATGTCCATGGTTCTAGACGGAACATCAATCTCAGTAAAGTGTCCATTAAAGCCTATACGCGAGCATCGAATCCGCAAGTAAATGTCCATGGTACTAGCGCGAACCCTAAAAGTGTCCATTAAAACTATACGAGCATCGAATCCACAAGTAAAATGTCCATGGTATCTAGGCGGAACATCAGATCTACCAGTAAAGTGTCCATTAAACCTATGCGAGCATCGAATCCGCAGTAAATGTTCTTGTATCATAGGCGCGAACACGAATCCAGTAAAGTGTCCATTAAAACTATACGTGAGCATCGAATCCGCAAGTAATGTCCTGGTATCTACGGAACATCGAATCACAGTAAAGTGTCCATTAAACCATACGATGAGCATCGAATCCACAAGTAAATGTCATGGTATCTAGGCCGAACATCGAATCTACAAGTAAAGTGTCCATAAAACCTATACGCGAGCATGGAATCCGCAAGTAAAATGTCCATGGTATCTCTAGCCGCGAACACAACCAGTAAAGTGTCCATTAAAACCTATACGCGCATCGAATCCACAAGTAAAATGTCATGGTATCTAGGCGCGAACATCGAATCTACAAGTAAAGTGTCCATTAAACCTATACGCATGCATCGAAATCCGCAAGTAAATGTCATGGTATCTAGGCGCGAACATCGAATCTACAAGTAAAGTGTCCATTAAAGCCTATACGCGAGCATCGAATCCAAGTAAATGTACATGGTATCTAGGCGCGAACATCGAATCTACACAGTAAGTGCCACCTTAAAACCTTATACGCGAGCATCGAATCCACAAGTAAAATGTCCAGGGTATCTAGCCGCGAACATCGAATCTACAAGTAAGTGTCCATTAAAACCTATACGTGAGCATCGAATCCACAATTAAATGTACTGGTATCTGGCGCGAACATCGAATCTACAAGTAAAGTGTCCATTAAAACCTATAGCGAGCATCGAATCCACAAGTATAATGTACATGGTATCTAGGCGCGAACATCGAATCTACAGTAAAGTGTCCATTAAAACCTATCGTGAGCATCGAATCCACAAGTAAAATGTCCATGGTATCTAGGCGCGAACATCGAATCTACGAGTAAATTGTCCATTAAAGCCTATACGCGAGCATCGAATCCACAAGTAAAATGTACATGGTATCTAGCGCAACACATCGAATCTACAAGTAAATTGTCCATTAAGCCTATACGCGAGCATCGAATCTCGCAAGTAAATGTACGCTATCGGTGCGAGAAAGTTGAAATAGAGCGCAATTGAGAGTAAAATCATTTTTTAAATGTCCTGGATATTAGAACATTTTCCCCAGACCAATTTCCCAGGTCCCACAGCTTTCATTGTTACCATTATATTTTAATTGTATTTCATTAGAACTTTTCAAATTATTTGACTCCCCATTGTACTTTATGTCCCGTTTTCGAACTTTCTAACCTTCCATATAGTTCGAAAGTTCGAAAAGGACAGAAATTTCGAAGTTTGGGCCATCTCTATGACACACAGCCCCGAGTGTTCTCCTCATGCACGGCACGCGGCCAGGAAATTTTAGGGTTTTTTCCCAAAAACCTCACGGCTGAACCCGAATATTCGTGGCAGCGCACTCTTCGGGGAAAAAAAGCTACACACACTGCCATAAAGCTGCCATATTGTCAGGATACGTGGTACTGATGTATTGATGGTATCGGGGGCTTTATCGCTATTTGTGTACCTAGCTAATGCCTTTCTGGCCTAGGTTTTTTTTTTTTCACAGAAAGATACTAATGGCCAACAAAAGTTATTCCAAAGGCTCATGCATGGCCCTTATAATCTCCCATCTTGACCTACTGTAACATTCTGCTACTGGTCTCCCCGGCGTGTCATCTCCTCTCCGTCTCCAGTAGAGAATCCGGTCCGCTCAGGACCCGCAAATTTTCCAAAAAAATTGAAAATTTCGAAAATCCGCGGCGACACCCGTTTAAAAGAAAATATCCTTGAAATACGAGATTCTCGAAAATACGGTAAATCTCATAATACGATTCATCCTTGTAATTTCGTAAATTTTCTAAATCGTATGTACGGAAATAAGAAAATCCTTGTATTTTCGAAAATTTTCGAAATTACAAGAAACGCGTATTTTCGAAAATTTTCTAATATCAACATTTTCCCGTCTTTCGAATTTCGAAATCGAGAAATCTGCGGTTCGAGGCGGAAAATCCGGAAAAATCCGCCTCCGACGGGATAAATTTGCGGCGGATCCGGTTCGATCCGAACCGACCATCCCTACTCTCCAGTCTTAAACTCGCAGCTCGGATCATTTCACTCTCTCCATGAGAGAACCTACAACCCCCAATACTGCAGTCCATAGGGTGACTTCCTACAAAACAATGAATGATTTCAATACCCTGCTTTTTAACCTTTAAATCCCTTCACTCTACTGCACCTCCCTATTATCTTCCTCTTGGTCCCTTTGTCCAGGCCATGACCCTCCGTTCCTCACAAGAATTTCTCCACAAACCCCCCAACAACACTGCTGCTCCCGCCTTAAACCAATCTCTCTTGCTGCTCACTACCTTTACAACTCTTCTGATTGACCATTGGGAAGACTCTGTCTGAAGAGACTGAAGTGCATGTTCCATTGACAGGTCACAGGTTGACGATAGAGTTGGTGCTAGACTGGACCAGCGATCAGAACTTTCAAGCAAAAATGTTCCAGTATTTGAAGTAAACACAGGGGTAACCTAGAGGATTAAGGTTCTTTTAATGGGAGGGATAGATTGAAACTCTTTACTTACAGTTTTTTTTCCCTTTTAAATTACCCTATAGAGACTCATATTATATTATTACTTCAAATTTGTTTGTGTACATCCTGTTGGATTATTCAATGAACTTTTATCCCCTGTGACAATGGTTACTCTCTGATCTTTATCTTCTCCAGAGGCCAAAACATTTACCAGGTTATCAATCAACACTAAACCTTCAGCCTACATAAGGTTGGAAATAAACAACCATTCCATCAGGATCCTTCATCAGTCCTACTGTTTGCTGATTCTATTTAAACATACAACTGTATTACCAGCTGCGTCATTACTATCGGATGATCCACAGAATAATAAACTTTATTAGATCTGATTAGAAGAAAGAAAGAAGCAAATAAGAGAAGTAAAAGGGAATAAAGAAAAGAAACCATAAGAAGAAATTGTTGAACATCTGTTGGACACCTGGGGGGTTATTCATAAAAGTTCTTATCGTTTAAAACGGTGCTAATTTTGCCCCACCAATCAATGTTAGCTTTCAAATGTTACATAAGTTCTGATTGGTTGGGGCAAAATTAGCACCATTTTAAACGATAAATTTTATTGAATCTCCCTGCTGGATATAACATTTTCTATTTTTTCCAACTCTGAATTTGTCTTGTCACAATCATTTTACATAATCCCCAGTCTGGAAATATATTCAGGGAGTTTGATAAAATTTATCATTAAAATGGTGCTTATTTTGCCAAAACCAATCAGATTTACTTTCAAATGTTAATAAGATCTGATTGGTTGGGGCAAAATTAGCACCCCCATTTCAGTGACCATATTCTGCTCATCCAGTGATCTCTCTGGTAAATAATAAATTCTGACTTCCTGTTTGCAGGACCTCTAATAGTGTCGTTTATGGTCTCAGTCCCTGGGTGGATTCAGTTGCTCGTAGAGATCTGAGCATGTTTTGACCCATCCAACAGCCAATCAGTAGAATTACTGTTAGGAACATTCCAAGGAATGGGTGCATCCTGGGTAGTAGAGATTTTCGAAACTGTTTGAGTTTACGTTCCGTTTTCAATTTTTTCAATTTTCGAAAAATTTCGAAATTCGAAATGAACTCATAGAAGTCTAATGAGAAAAATGTTTTGAAAGTTTTTTGTCCATTTTGAGGGACCAATAGTAATAGTCGGTTACTGTAAATGACACGAGACCTGGGAATGGTCTGGGAAACCAGTAAATGAACCAAAACTTAGCTGGACTTCGAAACCCTCAATTCGATTAAAACAGGTACTATTCGAACCCACATCACATCTCTACTGGGAACTGAAATGATAAACCCACTACTTACCGCACCAAAGCATAGCGAAGGGTATGAAATGAATTTATTTTTAAGAATGAATTATTGATCATTCCAAGCACCAGTATTTACGTTGAATTGGGCCTCCAGGAGGAATTATAAACATAAGAAGGTCAGATCATTTGTATGTATGTACATATGTATTAAAATGTACATTTAGGATGCAGCGCTGTCAATATTGAAGAAAAAGATGACAAAAAATATAAATAATAAATTAGTTTGTGCGTCATAAGATATTTAATGTTTGAACCATGTAACGTGAGGAAAGCTCATACATGTAAGTACACACGGCGCGACTCACTAAATGAAACCACATGGATATGTTTGGGAATGTAACCTAGGGTTCACATGATCAATTTCGAAAGTTCAAATCCGAAGAGTTTGAAAAGTTCTGGTTCTTTCGAACTATTAAGTTTGTATTGAACTCAGGTTCGAGTTCTAGTCCACCAGGCCTGCACCACCTCAGTACAAAGAAGCTCTCTGTCCACCCACCCACCATTACATCATTACTGTAATGACATCACAGCGCATATTCAATAGGGGGACTGCTTCTGCACATCACTTATAAAGACAGGTATAAACTTATAGATCTTGGGCATTTTTACAATCAGACATCTGTTGGGTACATCAGATGTCACATTGTCAGCAGTTCCATCAAGGAGAGGGGAGGAGGGTCCACATCCAGGGACCTATTTGATTGGCATTTGCTAGATAATATGGGTTGAAGGAAGGGTTAGTGGAAAGTGGCTGCTCTATTAAGTCCACGTTAATCCGGCCTTGTTTTCAATGCAAACTGGAGCTAGCCATCTTCAATAGGGGGATTGCACAGATGAAGCCTTATTTAGAGTCTAGACTTCAATAACCTTTCAACCTCATCTTGACTGGCTGATAAAGACTCCCAAGGCCTAAGGTGTCAAGCAATAAATGTATTTCAAGCAGAATATGCTAGGTAATAACTTAGACCATATATTTTATTTCTAATCAAACAGATTTCTTGTTGTTGCTCCACCCCCTTCGGCCAGGGCTTACCAATAGGAAGACAAGATCTGCAAAAAGCTATTTTTCCCATTGGAGAGCCAAGCTTTGTCAATACAGTTGTCCTTTAATTTATGCCGTGGTGGTGGTGACCAGTAGGATGTAGTTCAACTTTTTTTGTAAAAAAAAATAGAAAAATATGGTGATCGATTTCGCTAACCCTCTCAAATACGGTGTTTACTTTTAGGAACCCTCAAATTTTTTGGAATTCCAAAAATTCAAAAACAAAAACTCATTTCGAACATCTGTTGAACCCATCAGCAGTATTGCATATCTCAAAACAACATGTATCGCATTTTCCACCACAGTTAAATGCAAATACAGACACTGATGTAAGGGTGTTTTTATAGTAGAATTATAGGAAAATACCACAATTTTTGTGATTTTATAAATAGGTCCTATAGTGTTGACTGAACTTGCCTCGGGTCAGTTCAAGGGCCATTTGCCAACGCTGAGCCAAATTCAGGGTTTCAGAATGTGTTTACTATTGAAACATGTATTGAGCAGCCAGACAGAATAGAAACGGTATTTCTGAAGCTATAGTTACAGATTGCCTGGATTACTGTGTAATAGGTAAGATAACAGAAAGATATCAGCAAGATAATAGTAAGATTATATTAATAGTAGTAAGATAATAGTAAGATAGTGTAAGATATATACATACGTAGATATCGTACAATAACAGTAATATAATGTAAGATTATAGTAAAATCTAGTAAATAGTAGTAAAACAGTATAAACTAGAGTAAGATAATAGTACAATAACTGTAAGAGAATCGTAATATATGTACAATTAGTAAGATTATAGTAAAATAGTTTTGTAAGATTTAGTAAAATAGTAGAAGATAGTAAGATAATATACGATCACAGTAAGATAATAGTCTATTTAGGACTTGGATTGTATAGAAAAAAGTGACATCATAGCTGGGGGATGAGAGGGAATTTGTCTACATAACAACTATGGATGTGCCTATTGGTGCTACATACGAGGGAGTTATTAAAGGGAAAGATACATTCACAGTCTGCTACAGAAGAAAAACATTGAGGGCAAGATGAACATCTCAGCCTGATAGATAAAGCTAGATATCTTTATGACACAGCTTGGAGGAAATTCTATATACTGTATCAATTAGACGGATTGGTATTATATCTTCAGTTTCCAATTCTGATTTGAGCAAAGAAAACCAGCGCTTAGCAAACAAACCAAAGTCGACGGCTTTTGTTTTTTTTCGTGTGACTCTGAAAGAAAAATAAAACAAGATCAGCGTTTCTAGTAAGTGACATCACAATTATACCAATGACACGTTTCCTCCCAGGTCCGAAACAAATAGTTAACATGCCTCTGGTCACCTTGAGGTGATTAAACTGTTTGGGGGCAAAATAATGAATTCCCTAAGGGCTAACGTAACGACACCTATGAGCCAAACTATTCAGTTGCAGGAGAATTGCAACTCCATAATCTTGATATCATCACTACTAAAGAAGAAACCCCCTCCCAAAATTAGTGGGACCCTAATCAGGCTCACCCTAGATCAATCATCTATACTCATGGATCACCACCACCAATGACATGCTCCTAACCTCCCGACAACGCCCCACTGTAACAAGGCTTGTTTTTTGGAGGACAGGACACAGCTCTTAAATTGGGTTGACTGATGGTTAGGAGGTACATGGAGTTTATTCACCCTAAGATAAAATACACATGCTGAAATGTTTGCACATCAGTGAATTTCCCTTTTTGACCCTTGTATTCTGCCAGTACTTATGGTAAATACTCTACGGTTTTCCTAAGATGAAACCTTCATTTCTCTAATTTGATGGGATGTCTCTTCTCTCTTTTTACATTGTCCTGCTCTTTAACTTCTCCCTTGACAGTTATTTACTATTACCATAATGTTTACAAATGCTTACAACCCCCAATTGGCCTTAAAGATTTGGTAAATTTCAATAATTCTGCGGAAAACTGCTGTTACATATCTCACCAGTTTGGTTCATCTCTATCTCCAGATCATAACAACCATAATGGACCAATCATTTTTCACATATAGCGAGACAAAAGTAAAATTCTGATTGGTTGGTATGGGTTCTATTTCAGAGTACGAGTTACAACTGTTTTTTCAAATTCCTCCCTGCTAACTACCTTGTGAAGCACCAAACACAACATTGACTCTTGCAAGAAAATAGCTTTATTCAGTTACCCTTGAAGTATATTGAACAATTATAATTAGCCAAGCCTCTTACATTGTTTTATGGATACGGATAGTGGGAAATTAGCTCCTCCAGGATGACATTTTTTTATATTTTTGCTATGAATCTTGCACAGGCTATTAACTGTTGTATTGTGGCTTGCAAACATGGCTGGCTAGCACAATGGCTGGCTAACAGGTACAGGTAGAGCTCAATGTCTTAATATTTAGAACTATATATATATATTGTGTGGGGGGAAATTTCCTCACCATGTCTTCCTTCATGTTCACCATGATGTCTATGGTGACCTCCCATTATCAAAATGTTCTTCCTCCAGAGAATCTGAATCTGGTTCAAATGAACTTTTACCACTGCATCACCTTTGCAGGTTTTGTTCTTCCCCACTGTCAGCTTCTGCAGGTCGGCTCACTTTTACTTCTCTGCACCTCCAATTTTTTCATTCGGCTCACTTTTACTTTTGCTGCACCTCCAATTTTTTCAGGTTGGCTCACTTTTACTTTTGCTGCAGCACCTCCAATTTTTTCAGGTTGGCTCACTTTTACTCCTGCTGCACCTCCATTTTTTTCAGATTGGCTCACTTTTACTTTTGCTTGCACCTCCAATTTTTTCAGGTTGGCTCACTTTTACTCTCCTGCTGCACCCTCCAATTTTTTCAGGTTGGCTCACTTTTACTTTTGCGGCACCTCCAATTTTTTCAGGTTGCTCACTTTTACTCCTGCTGCACCTCCAATTTTTTCAGGTTGGCTCACTTTTACTTTTTTGCTGCACCTCCAATTTTTTCAGGTTGGCTCACTTTAACTTTTGCTGCACCTCCAATTTTTTTCAGGTTGGCTCACTTTTACTTCTGCTCCACCTTTAGGATCTGATGGCTTTTTCAATTTAACTGCTTCACCTTTGTTTGAGGTTGAGGTACTGGTCCTGCATCAATCCAAAGCATTGATATCTTATTATGGTCAAGCAAAGCTTGAAGAATAGATATACAGTAAATTACATTGTATAATTCCCTATCCTGAAGCAACATTTGGATCTGCCTGAACAAGTGGTAGTGACTGCAGTTTAGTTTGTACTGTGCATGTTTTTAAATAGATTGAAAAAGGACTAATGTGCATAATTTAACACATTAACAATAAACTGCTCAGAATGAAATCAGCTGCACATCTCTCTGAGTAGTAAGTAGCTCCAGATAAATGAAGAAAGCCGCTTGTCAGAGCGGCTTCAGTGCCGGACTCTCCACCAATCAGGGCATGCCTCAGATGCCTGAACCCCTGATTGGTCCTGCAGCAAATTATTATTTTGAGTTGAAATTTTTGGAAATTTAGATGAGAAGTTCAGAGTTTCTAAATGTAAAAAATCCGTTGGATACACGATTTTCAAGCTCGGAGATTCCGAATGGAAACCAGGTTTGTTTCAAAACCATGATTTATCACTAGAAACAATTAACAACAGCGAGTCCCCCGGAGATTGCCACACGCATTTGTACACTGTATTGTGATCCTAGTGGGTATAGTCCCCTATAATTAGTGTAAATTGCACTTACCTGCCTGGACCAGACCAAGAATCACCAGGAGAACACAAAGCCGTTTGGGATCCATCTTTCCCGTTAGAACTGTATGAAAGGCCAAGCTCCTGGTTTGCGGTGGGATTATAGCAAACAATGTTTGTTTACTTAATGGAAACACAAATTTCAGAAATATTTACATAAGTCACATGTAGACGTGGGACTCACAAGGTCTCAGCCTTTAGAATAAAAAAAAAATAAAATAAAACTCTTGGCAACCAGCCTAGATTATAAATGTTAAAAATTTAAGTTATATAGTCGGCCTTCTTTTCTATAAAGGAGAACTAAACTTTAAATGTAAAACTTTTTTGTGGGAAACTTTCCACAAAGGGAGGCCGCTATATGACCTCATTGGTGTGCAATTGGGTGACATCACATTCTCTGTGGGGAAAGACCAATCATCTATGAAGGTAAATTAAAAGTCTTGAAAAGTATAAATTAGCAAACTAGACTGCTGGATTGCTGCCTTTTGAAATATATTCTCCTTTAAATATTTGTATTCTTCCCCATGCATAGTCTATTATCCAACGGGATTTGGATACCTGAAACAAAAGGACAATTTTGATTCAGAATTTTGATAGTTTGAATTTATTTCAGGATTCAGAAGGATGGGGGGTTGGGTTGGGGGGTGGAGCCTGACCACGCCACTTCACATTCCCTACCCTTCTGCCGAACAGGCGGCATTTAAAAGCTATTCAGGTGTCAAAAACCCTAGGTACCTTGCGTGACGGTGGATTTGTAGTTCTTTAAAAAAATGGGGTTTACTATGGGTTCTATTCAGAGCACAGCTACAACTTGATGTGTTCTACTGATTAAGTTTAGTTAGTTCCTTGTAATGATTCATGGTGCTTCTGCTTCTTACACTGTACATTGTACCAATATTGACTTTCTTCAATATTTGCCCTGATAATTCTGTCTTTACTTTCATACGTTTGTATCATTCCCTAACAGATTAATTAAGGATAACTATATATAAAAATGAACTATATAAAAATGGAAAGTACCTGGGGCAGGAGGTCGGATTCATTATTCCTACCTCACAATATTGTTTCATTGAGGAGCTACACAGCAGTAAGTTTTAATTTGCCAGGTTAGTCCTGGACAATCCTGTATTAAAGTAGTGCTGAAGCCAGGAGGAAGACTGGCAGAATCAGTTTTATTTGGGCTGGTGCTCCTCACAGAAACAATATTGGGAGGTAGGAATTACCTATCCTATATCAATGTCCCAAGTACTTTTCATTTTAAATGCATTTAAATAAAACTTTATACACACCATAGTTATCCTTTAAGCCTAACTTTGAACAGGCACTGCAGGAGAACTATTTGGAGTTTTGAACACTACACAGTGGGGCCAGTTGTGAGTTTTTTCCAACCGACCCGCTCAACAATTTTGTGCTGTAGAATCCTGCAGTCCAAGTTATGTATGGAAAGACCTGTAGTTCTCCCGAATAGTGATGAATAAAGATTGACCGGATCATCGTTATGTTCCCAGTTCCGAGCAGATTTCCGATTTCCCACAGATTTTTGGAATTCCACTTTCCAGATTTTTGAAAATTTAAAAGTCCGAGAAGTTTGAGAATTTTCCTTTTTTTTTTGATCATTTTTGAAAACGATTCAGCCACATCTCCCAAATTACCCATTGACAGCTATTTGTATCAGTGTCAACCCCTGGGTTAAAAAGCAGCTCAACAGGCATCATTTTGTCAGTGTATTGGAGATAGACTAGTGGAGACCTGACAGTGTGGAAGTTGGAGAATGCTTTTTGTGCTTTTTTCATTTACAAAGTGTAGAATGACTTTTTTTTATGATTGATGAAGATTTCATTTTAGACTTAGGGCTGCCATGAGATGAGGGGTGGGTCAGTAGGTGTTTTACCCAGTCTGTGTGGGTATCAGTCTGCATTTATAGGTGTTAAAGTAACTTTTAATGATTTCCTTTTTGACTTTAGTTACCCTTTAAATAGGGCTGTTATAGATTATATCAGAAGATAAGATAATAATGTAATAACCAGTGAATGAGAATTAGAAAGAACTGATCTATCTCTCTCAAACCAAATTCATGTATTAGTGAAGGATTTAAAATATATATATATATTTTTATTATTCAGAATAAAGTCAATTGAATTATTTTACTACTTATTTCAATACAGTAATAATATAAAGGATACTTGTCTTCCATCTCTCTTGCCGGACAGCATTAATGAAATAAGTGCCTCTAAGTCGACCACTGTCTCTGGAGGACCGGACAGTAGTCCTAACGATAAAGAGTCTCCATCATCGGTAATGCCTTTTATTGTTAGTGTGTATAGCGCATTTCCAAAAAATTCCGTTGGAAATTTCCCTCGTCTCACTGTTTTAAAGGGTATGACCACCGCCAAAACTAAATTTACCCCACTGCTGGCCCAATGTGTAGTTTAACTTACATCTCTGCTTCTTATGGTTCTCCTGTTCAAAGTCCCGAAAGTGAAGAGTAGTAACTGTCTTCCTGCCTGCAAAAATGCTTCTTCCTCCTCCCTCCTCCACTCCGGTACATAGTGTGACATGCGCAAGGGAGCCCTTTCCCCCCCTCCCTCCCACCCTTCTGATCCCCCCCATGCCTGCCCTTCAACCTAGGCTTATATTCATTTGAAATATTGTAGCCCCCCTCTGGCCCACCCAAACCACCAAGTTGATCTTTAAAAAAACATCAGAATCATATTAACAGCCCTTGCCTCCGCGTCACTCTCCATTGACGGCAGACGCGTCTGTGATTGGCAGCCTCTCGTCCAATCACAGATGCAGCTGCTCGTCTGGCCCCTGCTTGCAAGTTCCGGCAAGCAGGGACCGGATCAGTGTGCCGCAAAAGCGAAGGAGAGTAAGTACAGTTATGATTGTTTTTGGGGGGCAGGGGGCCTACATCTATCAAAAGTTTTATATTTAAAGGGCAACTGTGGTCTCAAACACAGTTAGGGTTAAATGAAAGCCTGCAGTATTTCCTTTACACTGAGCAACATCACATCTCTGGCTGGAGCCTGTGAGAAATTACATGGGGTGAATGTTCAAACTTCCTCTTCCAGTAGGTTGAGTGACATCACCTGACCTGCTGGCCCTTTTTTCCCCGGGGAGAAGCATTGCTCAGTTAAAGGGCATGTCCACCCTTTAAAAAAATTATATGTTTAGTGCTAGTTCCCCCCACCCCAACCGCTATATTATATTTGTAAGAAAGTCCTCCATTCGTTACTTACCTTCCCTCTCCTCCACCGCAATGCCGGCCTTCTGCTTGCACGAACTGCAAGCAGGGGACTGGCAGCCACGTCTGTGATTGGCTGAGAGGCAGCCAATCACAGATGCGACTGCTGGCATGTTCTGAACGCTGGAGGAGAGGGAGGTAAGTTAAAGATTGGGGGACTTTCTTATAATATTTTATTGTGGTTGGGCTGGGGCAACTATTCCTAATTGTGGGAAATGGTTTTACACTAGGGGAGGGAGGAAAGGGGTGGGAAGAAGAGGGGGAAGAGGGAGTAAAAGGCTGCTCTGAGCAAGCCAAACCCTCTAGAGGACAGCTCGAGGCAGAAACAATTTCACTGATGGCCAGGCTCCTGGTGTGCAGTTTTTATAACTTTGTGGGGACATTTGGAGCGGGATGTAAGGTAGAGTTTTATACAGTACAGATTGGGGCCAGTAGTGGGTTAAATTTTAGTTTTGGGGGTGGACATGCCCTTTAAGACTTAATGCTGGGGAATCAGGAAGTACCTGAGGAAAAATTGACAGTTGAGAAGGGGAGCCTATTATGCAGACAGGCTGGTCACATGACTACAAGCTGGTCACATGGCTAAAAACAGGAAGAGTTCAACCAGGAAGTTACATTGCTGAACTTTTCCAGCAATAACTTCTCACAAGTTTATCTAGAGATGTGATTTAGGTTTTATTTTGAGGTATGATGGGAGGCTTTTTAAAAAAAATCTTACTAGTTTGGAAGAATTTGAGACCACAGTTACCCTTAGGTGGATCTGAATCCGAACCTGATTCTGAAGGGAATTTCATGGATCCGCCAGAGCTCAGATTTTGCGGATTTCTGACTTTTCTGATTTTTATGAACCACAGAACTATTTTCAAAATTCCTAGAAACTTTTTAAATGTTTAAATACTACGCGGAATGAAGTTTCTGTTACTGGACGGTGGTTATTTAAAGATTGTGATCATTGAAACGTGTTCCCCAGACCATTTCCCAGGTGCCTGAGCCTTACCAAGTTACCCCCATTGAATTTGATGGTTTGATGGTTCTGCTTGCAGAATTTTGAATTTTCACATTTTTTAGAAAATCGGAATGGATTTTTGAAACCAAGTGATGAGTCCTGGTTTCAAAATGAACCGGTTTTCATTTGAAACTTCGAAAATGTCATTTAAATTTTCTATTGAATATTCAAAAATGCTATCGAAAATGTAAAAAATTATTAGTCAATCGGATTTTTGGAACTTCAATTGTTTCCCCGGAACCAATATCAGAAACTCGCTCATTTAGTTCCTCTCTAATCCCGACAAATTTCCTCTAGATTCCCACTTTTCCCAATAAATTTTTTGTCTAAAGCCTTCAAAGTGTACAGAGAATATTCATTTTGTGTCAACATATCTAGAAAGGTCAACTTGTAGATAACTCCTCAAATTAGCATTTACCCCTAAACGTAAATTGTTATAACGTGCAATTTCACTAAAAAATGTCTACTCCTCCCATTTTAGCGTCACCACCTGCTACCTTCATACTTAGCATCAACTGTTACCCTATTGATAGAGCTGAAATGTACTATAAAAACAGCATATGTTAAATAATGGCTACTCATTATCTTCACCTCTCATTATCTTACTGTCTCTTGCCCATTAATTTATCTCTGTTCGCCCCTATGCCTTTAGTATTACTCCCTGTGCCCCATTATATTCTCCTCTTGTGCCCCATTATCATCTTACTCCTCTGTGCCTCATTATATCTTACTCTCTGTGCCCCATTATACTTACTCTCTGTGCCCACTTATATCTTACTCCTCTGTGCCTCATTATATCTTACTCCTCGTGCCCCATTATATCTACTACTCTGTGCCCCATTATATCTTACTCCTCTGTGCCTCATTATCTCTTACTCCTCTGTGCCCCATTATCTATCTCTACTCTGTCCCATTAATCTTACTACTCTGTGCCCCATTCTCTTACTCTCTTCCCCATTTATCTCTACTCTGTGCCCCATTATATCTTACTCCTCTGTGCCTCATTATATCTTACTCCTCTGTGCCCCATTATATCTATCTACTCTCTGTGCCCATTCTTCTTTTACTCTTTTGCCCTATTATATCTTACTCTCCTCTTACCCAATTATCTAATTACTCCTCTTAAACCCCGTTATAGCCTACTCTCTGTTCTATTATATCTTACTACTCTGTTACCCTATTATATATTACTACTATTTGCCCCATATATCTTACTCCTCTTGCCCTTTATATCTATCATCTGTGCCCCATTATATCTTACTCCTCTTTACCCCTTCAGCCTACTCCGTATTCCATTATATCTTACTACTCTGTTACCCATTATATCTTACTACTCTGTTACCTTTTATCTCTACTGCTCTTTTCCCATTATATCTTACTACTCTGTTCCCAATAGATCTTACTCCTCTTTGCCCCATTATATCTTACTTCTCTTGCCCCTTATTCTTACTCCTCTGTGCCCTATTATATCTTACTCCTCTTTGCCCCACTATATCCTACTCAGTACTCCATTATATCTACTCTCCTCTTGCCCCAGTATATCTTACTCCTCTTTGCCCCCAGTATATCTTACTCCTCTTGCCCCAGTATATCTTACTCCTTTGTTCCCAATTATATCTTATTCCTCTTGCCCCAGTATATCTACTCCTCTGTTCCCCATTAATTTTACCCCCCAGTGCCCTATTATATTTCCTCCTCGTGCCCCATATCTTACACCTCTTTGCCCCCAGATATATTTACTCCTCTTTGCTCCACTATATCTTAATCCTGCTCTCCCCATAAATCTTATTACTCTGTGCCCCACTATTCTTACTCCTCTTTGCTCCACTATATCTTCTCCCTCTGTGTTCCATTATATCTACTCCTCTGTTCCCCAGATTAGTATTTCTCCACTGTTTCTCATGACATGAGGTTTTCTCTTAGTTTAGTCCTTACCCCACGTTTTAGATAAGAGGCTGAAATAGAAGGGGTTTGGCAGGGACTGTCCAAACCCCAACCCCTCTCGGAATGGATTGATGAGCACTGTCTATAAGTAATGGAACAGTTGGCATGAATTCCCATAGTGCACAGTGAATCGAGTGACCACAACATGAAAGTATATAAGAGGCGAAAATAGTGAATAATGTTTAATGTTAGAACTTGGATTTCTAATCAGTATTAATTTATCTGTAACGAACAGCTCGCATACTACACCTAACAGACCTGGGGAACATTGAATTACAAGCTCAGAGGAAACATTTCTCTATAGGAAACGGATATACTCCTATCTTCTCTTTATTTTATTATTACTGTAGAACTTGGAACTAAGAAGTTGTCGATTCACAGCGTGAGAGATGAGTTCTGATTAATTCCAGTTAAATCTGAAAGAAAAACAATAGAGATTATGGGATGATTACTGTCAGAAATCCAATTATTATTATTTTTTAGACAACCATAATTCATAGAGCACAGTGATGAATTGAGGCCGTAATAAGGACGCAGTTAGTATATATTTTTATTGAAGGACACTTAGCGAACCCATGAAAGTAATAAAAGGGAAATGTGCGTGGATTTAATTTAGAGGTTTGTGGTTCCTGAACAATATTAACCCTTGCCAGAAAAACTAGAAAGTCTTATTGATTAAATAACATATGAGTTATACTGAATTACTAAACATATACTGACCTTATTTTTAATTATTCTTTGTGGCCAGGACCTGTACATTTTTTGTAATTGGACAATGTTAACACCAAATTTAGATCCAGAGGAGACCATAGAAGATGTGGCCTACAGTGTCCCTTAGATTCTGGGAAATGGATTTCTTGGTGAACTGTGGCGTAGGTTTTAACATTTTGCACGTAGTCTGTACATGTTTCGTTATACAAACCATAACATTCAACATTATGGGCTTATCTATAATAATAAGATAGTATCTGTATTACTAGACAAATGTTTAAGAACTTCAGTAGGCCAGTAAAAAAATAAATGTAACAGGTCACTCCAGTAATATCTAAGCAAACTTTGCACTTCTTATTAAATAACCCTTTAGATGTCACAGAGAGTATCAATGTAAAATATATATATATATATACAGGTAAGGAATCCTTCGCACTCCTTTAGCAGCGGTTTGTGGCCTGGGTGCTTCTGTGTGAACATATAATACACAACGCTGGGGTACAGAGCACTCCAAGGACTTAGCTTAAACTCCGGTTTATTCAATAGTAGGAAACATACCTAACGCGTTTCGGCTCAAGGAACGAGCCGTCATCACCCTGATGACGGCTCGTCTTGAGCCGAACGCGTAGGTTACTGTTTTTCCGACATTGAATAAACCTAGGAAGTTTAAGCTTAAGTTCCTTGGAGTTTGGCTCTGGTACCCACAGCGGTGTGTGTAGTATATATCTACGATTGATATATCATATATATACAAGTTATAATATACGACTTGGTACCACAGGTTCTTTCCAGAAAAAATTTACTTTATTGCAATAAATAAAACGCTTATCTACACGTTGACGCTGCTCGTTGTATATTTGACTGTATCTATCTAAGTGATTGGCACCCAGACGTTTACTATTTGGTACGGAGTGCTTATCGTGCTTTACTCCTCTCTCTCTCTCTCTCTCTCTCTTCTCTTTATATATATATATCTTACCCAACAAATTAGAGTTATCCAACAAATATCATTTACCTGGCAGTTTATCAATGTTTACTATTGAAGTGTCCAGTGGGTTCCCTGTGCTGTTTCCTGGTTGTTTCCTGGTGATGGTTTCCATGGTGTTCCTGGGGATGTGTTTCCATGGTGTTCCATGGGGGATGGATTTCCATGGTGTTCCTGGTGAGGCTGGTTTCCATGGTGTTGCTGGTGATGGTTTCCATGGTGTTCCTGGGGATGTTTTTCCATGGTGTTTCTTGGTGGTCTGGGGATGATTTCCATGGTTGTTTCCTGGTGATGGTTTCCATGGTGTTCCTGGGTGTGGTTTCCATTGTGTTTGCTGGTTGTGGTTCCCATGGTGTTCCTGGTGATGGTTTCCCATGTGTCCTGGGATGGTTCCATGGTTCTGGTGATGGGTGTCCATGGTGTTCCTGTTGATGGTTTCCTGGTGTTGTTCCTTGATGCTTCCCTGGTGATCCTGGTGATGCTTTCCATGGATTCTGGTGTTTTTTCATAGTGTTCCCCATGATGTTTTATGTTATGTTCCCATGGTGTTCCCATGGTGTTTTCCGGGGTGGTTTCTGCTTGCCATGTCATGTTCCAGGTATCACCATGGACATATGGTTTTTTTTTTATCACCCTTACCCAATGCCCCTTTGATGCAACCACCTTGGCTTGCACCATGATTTAGCACCACTTTTTTTAATACCCGCAATGTAAATTTGAAGTATAGATCCACTTTTGTTAGTTATTATTTGTGCAGGTTGTTTCCTTTAATTGCTCCACCTTCCCTTTTGCAGGTTGGTGTTCACTTTTTGATAACCTACCCACCTCAATTTTTGCAGGGTTGGTTCACTTTTATGCTACCCCACCACAGTTTTGCAGGTTGGTTGCCTTTTACTGTAGCTCCACCTTCAATTTTTCACAGGTTGGTTTTGTTTTTATCTGCTTGCTCCACCTTCAATTTTTGCAGGTTGGTTCCCTTTTACTGCTGCTCCACCTTCAATTTTGCCGGTTGGGCTCACTTTTACTGTAGCTCCACCTTCAATTTTTGCAGGTTGGCTCACTTTACTGTAGCTCCACCTTCATTTTTGCAGGATGGTTCACTTTTACTGTAGCTCCACCTTCAATTTTTGCAAAGTTGGCTCACTTTACTGTAGCTCCTACCTTCAATTTGCAGGTTGGCTCACTTAACAGCTGCTCCACCTTCAATTTTTGCAGGTTGGCTCACTTTTACTGCTGTCCACCTTCAATTTTAGCAGGTTGGCTTACTTTTACTGCTGCTACCACCTTCAATTTTAGCAGGTGTGGCTCACTTTACTGCTCTCCACCTTCAATTTTTGCAGGTTGGCTTACTTTTACTGTAGCTCCACCTTCAATTTTGCAGGTGGCCACTGTTTTTTTTTTTTTACTGCTGCTCCACCTTCAATTTTAGCAGGTTTTGGCTTACTTTTAATGTAGCTCCACCTTCAATTTTTGCAGGTTGGCTACTTTTACTGCTGCTCCCCTTCAATTTTAGCAGGTTGGCTTACTTTTTTAATGTGCTTCCACCTTCAATTGTTGCAGGTGGCTCATTTACTGCTGCTCCACCTTCAATTTTAGCAGGTTGGCTTACTTTTAATGTAGCCTCCACCTTCAATTTTGCAGGTTGGCTTACTTTTACTTGCTGCTCCACCTCAATTTTAGCAGGTGGGCTTACTTTTAATGTAGCTCCACCATTCATTTTTGCAGGTTGGCTCACTTTTACTGCTGCCCACCTTCAATTTTTGCAGGTTGGCCTAACTTTACTGCTGCTCCACTTTTGTTTTTCAGGTACTGGTCCTGCATAAAATCCAAAGCATCATTATTACATGATCACATACTATATGATAGAGAAAAAAATACTACATTTTTAATGTGCCTTGCAACTGTTACTTCTTACCTGATAATGGTTACTATAAGAATTGTATATTTTAGGGAAGTTCAGTTCAAATGCATAGGGAAAAAATATTGTAGATATGTTAGATATGTGAATACCTCCGAGGTTATCAAGATAACGAATTCTAAAAGGACAACAAAAAAAAGTTGCGAAGCACTCCATCATGTCAGTTTTTTCATCTTGCTGGGTTAGTAGTTCTGGAACTTCCTGATAAAGATAGTGATGAAGCACGAAGGAAGCCTGGCAGAAGAAGTTTTTCTTTATGCTGTGCTCCTCACAAACAAGATTGGGAAGTAGGAATTACCAAGTCCACCTCCCTCCCAGGTACTTTGTATAAATTACAGTTATCAGTCCTCGATGGTTCTATACTTACAAACGGTCGCTCCTCTACCTTCTGGGCTATGTCTGCACTTGGCCTGAACCAGCGCTCAAAAACAACGCCAATCTTTTATGTTATACATACGGGTTCCCCTTTGTGCACATAATATTTCTACATCCATTCGGTGCCTCTCCTCTTCGATATGATCCAACACACTATACACAAGTGGCACTTGGGTGCTAAACAAACCTTCCTCCAGGGGTAAAGGACATCGTTTTTGCTACAAAATCGGAGAGCATGTCCATCCAAAAATTACACTTGTTGATTTCAGCCAAAAACACAACATTTGCTCAAAATGATTTTGGTGGTTACTTCTAATATTTATGCAACTTATTCATCATCTCACATTAGATCCAATGGCTGGTACCACTATCACCACCCCATTTTTTTATACACTAGGGACACTGTTTTATCTAGGCCATAAGATTGTTGCCCACATGGCCTTTTGTACATTGCCCTTATATTAATGAATAAAGTGCATCGTCACCCGCATGGTACCAGGCCTGAATCACCAGGAGAACATAGGACACAAGATACTCACTTTGTGGATTCATCGTTCCCATCAGGACTTATTTGAAAAGGCAATACTCTTGGGTTTACGTGTGGCTTCCTTATAGTGCTCCCATTGTTTGACCATAAGGAAAACGCTATTTTTAGATATATTACAGTAAGTCACATGGGACTCACAAAGGACTCACCTCCCTTAAACCTAATTTCTTAAAATGAACTCTTGGCAAACAGCCACGATGTTAATTTTATTCATGTATTGCTTCTGGTAGGTGGACCCTTCATTTTATCAAGAAGAAAATTATAAAGTTAAAATTTTAGAGCTTGTTGGTGTAAAAACTAATTACAAAAGTTTGAGAAAAGATTCATTTCATTGCTGGAACATTTTGGTGAACTCACTTCCCCACTGTAACTGTTTTATCAGCAATCCATACGATTGTTTTTTTTACTTGGATAAGTCTTAATATATCTTCTTATTAAGGGAATTTGTCTACCACGACAAACAGAAGGGTATCCAATGTCATCAGACACAACACATTAAACACAATGTAATTAACGGTATGCTGCCTTGGCGGGTGTAGCCAATAGATGATGTCCCGAACTTCGCAAAAATTGGTCAGCGCTCGAGGATCAGCGAATTTCATAAAAAATTCGAATAATCGGAGCGGACCCATTAAAACCTAGTAAATAGATAAGTTCGGCCAATCCGCACCTAAATTGTGTCTCAAATAAGCCTTGGAACTTACCACAATCACTCAGGGACCTGGTACTGAACCCTTGGAAACACGTAATCAAATGCTACACAAGATCCTAAACATTCAGTCCGCCAGCGTGATTTCAAATGCGCCTGAAGTCCTTCGTCATTCTTCGAAATAACGAATGCTTCAGATATCCGGACCATAATGTGCTTGCTCCGTCCAAAATGCGAAAATCTGCTAATTTAGAATTTACGAGATTTCTGTATTTTTCTTGTAATTTTCGCAATTTTTCCTGAAAACGCGGAAAGGCGGAAACAAAATCGCATATTCGCCGTTCGCGAACGAGGTAATCCGCCGCGGATCCGGGTTCGGATCCGCGAACTGGGCCCATCACTAGTAACCATAATGCTACTTTTTTTTTTCTTATATCGGCAACAATATTTTAAAATTCTGATGTTGTTAGGGGCAACTGATTGAATGATTCTGGCAAGGAATCACTTTATTCATTATACTGAGATATTAATAACATTAAAAACTAATCTAACATGGTGTCTCTTTAAGTGGGAGAATCTTAATGTGCTCTAGTCAACTATTGACTATTTAGTTTGAAGTTTTAGTTTGTATTCATGTAATAATGATTCAGTTGGGTTGTGTATTGAAACATATTGACTTTCTTAATTTTTGTCCCTAAAAGTAAAATCACTGTTACCTAAGACTTAACTGCTACGTTCATCAGTCACTTAAACGAAATTAAAACAGGGAGATTCAATAAAGTTATTATCGTTTTAAAATGGTCTTATTTTTCCTTCAAACAATCAGATCTTATTTACATAGTAACATATAATTAAGGTTGAATAAAGACCTTTCGGCCATCAAACATTTGAAAAGCTAACCTCTGATTGGTTGGGGCAAAATTTAGCACCAATTTTAACAGGATAAGAACTTTTTTGAATACCCTGTAAGTCTCTACTCAAATGGGTGCCAATCTAACCTTAATGTTGGGGCCATCCTAGCAGCACAGGGAGATACAAGATGCGCTTTTTTAGTCTAAAACCCACGTAACCCGAAAAATTTCGGGTTAACTGGTTTTTAACGGAATTTTAGAGCACAGCGCCGTTTTACAATGTTTTTTTGGAAACGTGCTGTGCCTAACTATCCCAAACTCTGCGTTAAGGTTTTGCCTAAACCTCGTATCGTTAAACTTACCGGTAAGGTTTAGGAGCATTAAGGTCACGCTCTTATTACCTTAGCCCGATCCCGCAATGCAATAACTGACGTAATCTCGTTTTTTTAAAAGGACGCGGCGTGGGTATTGGTCTCCCCGTTAGTGTCCAGAATTGAGTGCTTCTTTGACTCCCCTCCGGGCCTCCCCAACTCCAACCCCAACTCTGCCAATATGTCCACCCACCATGACCTCTAATCCAGTTTCCTTTTTCTGTTGGAGCTGCATTGCACTGCTCAGAACCACTGAAGGAACTGAATTAGTGGTGTTATTGCTGCCACCTTGGTAGTAAAAATTAAGATTAATTGGCCCCAACTCATCAATAATAGCAGACTTTAGTTGTGTTATTAACGTGTCTCTTAAGCTGTCCCATAACTCGATCACTTACATTAAATAGGTTGATTACCTTTGCCAATAATGATCCTTTAAAGTTTCCAATTGGGTAGACTTTCATTGCATTTATTTGAGATACAATATGATCCAAATTGTGTATCTCCATCTTATCACTATTTCCTCTCTATAACTATCTCCCCTAAAATTCCAAAAAACTTTATCCTCCATCGCTATCACTATCTCCATCTCTATCACTATCTCCATCTCTATCACTATCACTAACTTCATCTCTATCACTATGTCATCTCTATCACTATCTCCATCTCATCTCTATCACTATGTCAGCTCTGTCACTATCCTTATCAATATTGCCCCTGCGCATTTCTATCACTATCTCCATCCTATCCTATCTCCTCTCTATCACTTTGCCATCTCTATCACTATCTCCATCTCTGTCACTATCTCCATCTCTAACCACTGCCGATCTCTATTACTATCTCCTTCTCTATCACTATCTTCTCTATCACTATCTTCATCTCTCATCACTATCTCCTTCTCTATCACTACTTCTCTATCCTATCTTCATCTCTAATCACTATCTCCTTCTCTATCACTATCTTCTCTATCACTATCTTCATCCTCTATCACTATCTCCTTCTCTATCACTATCTTCTCGATCACTATCTCCATCTCTATCACTATCTCCATCTCTGTCACTATCTCTATCACTATTGCCATTTCTATCACTATCTTCTTCTCTATCACTATCTCCATCTCTATCCCTATCTTCATCTCTATTACTATCTCCATCTCTATCACTAGCTTCTCTATCATATCTCCATCTCTATCACTATCGCCATCTCTGTCACTACTCTATCACTATTTCCATTTCCAATCACGATCTTCGTGTCTATCACTATCTCCATCTCTAATCGCTATCGTCTTCTATCACTATCTTCATCTCTATCACTATCTCATCTCTACCACTATCTTCTCTATCAACTATCCTTCATCTCTATCACTATCTCCTCTCTATCACATCTCTCAATCACACTATCCTCCATCTCTAACCACTAAAACCACTGCCACTCTCTATTACTATCCTCCTTCTCTATCACTACTACATTCATCCTCTATTACTAATCTCCATCCTCTATCACGATCTCCATCTCTCTTCACTATTTTTATCTCTGTCACTATCTCTCTCTCACATCTTCATCTCTATTCACTATCTCCATCTCTGGCCACTATCTCATTCTTTCTCTAACCACTATCTCCATCTATATAACTAATCTTCATCTCTATTCCCTATCTTTATCTCTATCGCTATCTACATCTATCACTATCTCTATCTTCAGCTCTATCACACTATCTCCTCTCTGAATCATTATCTCCATCTATATCCACTCTATTCATATCTAATTCACTATCTCCATATCTAGCCTACTCTTGTATTTTTTATATATATTTTCACTATCTCCTCTTTTCACTTCTTCATCTCTATTCTCTATCTTTAACTCTATCACTATCTTTTATTTTTGTATATAATATTTCACCTATCGCCTTTTGTAATCACTATCTTCATCTCTATTCACTATCTCCATATCTTTCACTGATGATCTCTATCACTATCTCTATCCTCTTGTTCATCTCTATCACTATCCTTCATCTCTATCACTATCTCCATCCCTCTATCACTATCTTCTCTCTATCACTATGTCCACTCTATCACATTTGATCTCTAACCCACTGCTGACTCTTAACTATCTCCTTCTCTATCACTATCTTCATCCTACAACTGCTGATCTCTATAACGATCTCCTTCTCTATCAATATCTTACATCTCTTCACTATCTCAATCCCTCTCACTATCTTCTTCTCTATCACTAGTCCCAGCTCTAGCACTATTTTTAATCTCTACCATGCTGATCTCTATAACTCTCTCCTTCGGCTATCACTACTTCATCTCTATCCATCTCAATCCCTATCATCACTAGCTTCTCCTATCACTATCTCCATCTTTTTACTACTTCCATCTCTCTAACTTCTCCATCCTCTTTCACTATCTCCAACATTTTCTTTGTTACTATCTCTTTTCTCTATTACTTTCTTTATTCACTATCTCCATCTCTATCACTATCTCCTTCTCTATCACTATCTTTCATTTCTATTCACTATCTCATCTCTATCACTATTCTATCACTATCTCATCTCTATCAATATCGCCATCTCTATAACATTCTCTCTCTATCACTCTCTTATCTCTATCACTATGTCTATCCTAACAATGCTGCCCCCAGGCATTATTAGTTGGCCCAAACTCATCAATAATAGTAGACTGAGTGGAATTATTAATGTGTCTCTTCAGGCTTTTCATAAATGGATCCCTTTTATCTAATTAGTTTGATTGATTTTTTCATTAATGTTTATTTTAAAGTTGCCCAATTAATAGACTTCCAATTTGGATTTGAGCTACTGAAATCTGATCAACAAATGTTTGCCTCATGTTTGTAACAGGTCACTATCTACATCTCTATTATTACTATCAATCCCATCTCTAACATATCACATCTCTATCACTGCACCACCTCCTTCACTATCCCATCTCTATCACTATCTACATCTCTATTACTATCACCATCTCTATCACCATCACCATCTCTGATCACCATCACCATCTCTATCACCATCTCCATCTCTATCACTCTCTCCATCTCTATCACCATCTCCATCTCTATCAACCATCTCCATCTCTATCACTATCTCTAATCTCTCCATTAACTCCTCTATATCACTATCACCACCTCTATCACTATCGCCATCTTTATCACTGTCTCTATCACTATCTACATCTCTATTACTATCACCATCTCTAGTCACTATCACCATCTCTATCGCCATCTCATCTCGAATTACTATCATCACCATCTCTACACTATCATACCATCTCTATCACGATCACAATCCACCTCTCTAATCACTATCACCATCTCTATCACTAGCACACATCTCTAATCACTAATCACCATCTCTATCATTAACTCCATCTCTATCACTATCACCATCTCTTTCACATCACCATCTCTACACTAGCACCATCTCTTCTCCATCCTCCAATCTCTCTTACGTCACCATCTCTATACTCTCTATTACTACACATCATCTATCACTATCACCATCTCTATCACTATCACCATCTCTATCACTATCACCATCTCTAATCATTAATCCATCCTCTTTAATCACTATCACCATCTCTATCAAACTATCCACATCTCTATCACTTATCACCATCTCTACACCATCTTTAGCACTATCGCTATCACTATCTCCATCTCTCTTACCTATCTCCTATTATCACTATAATTTATATCTATTCAACTATCTCCATCTCTATCACTATCTCATATTTATCACTATCTCTAATTCACTATCACTATCACTATCCCCCACTGTAATCACTTATCTCCCTCTCTATCACTATTTTCAATCTCTATCTCCATCTCTATTACTATCTTTAAACTCTTACCTCTCTATCATTTATCTCCCTCTCTATCATTTTCTTCTTCATCTCTATTACTATTGTCATCTCCATCACTACCTCTATCTCTAGCAAATCTCTATCAACTATCATCATATCTAGGCATCTCATCATTATCTATCTATCTCCATCTCTACTCCTTTAAAACTTTTTAAAAATCACTGTATCTCCCACTCTATTCACTATCTTTATCACTATCCTTATCTCAATTCACTATCTCTATCACTATCTCCTTCTCCTCACTATCTTCCATTTTCTGTTCACTCTCTCCATCTCAGTCACTATCTCCTCTCTGTCAATATCTCCTTCTCTATCACTATTCTTTCATCGCTATTAATATCTACAGCTATCACTTTCCTCTATCACTATCTTTCAGCTATATCACTAATTCGCCATTTCTATCACTATCTCCATCTCTATTCACAATTTTATCATCTATCTCTATCATATCTCTATCACTATTGGTCTCTCTATTCACTATCTCCATCTCTATCACTATCACCATCTCTATCACTATCACCATCTCTATCACTATCTACATCTCTATTACTATCACCATCTCTATCACCATCACCATCTCTATCACCATCACCATCTCTATCACCATCTCCATCTCTAAGCACTCTCTCCATCTCTCTCACACACCATCTCCATCTCTATCACCATCTCCATCTCTATCACTATCTCTATCTCTCTCAATTAACTCCTCTATATCACTATCACCACCTCTATCACTATCGCCATCTTTATCACTGTCTCTATCACTATCTACATCTCTCATGACTATCACCATCGCTATCACTATCATCACCATCTTATCGCCATCTCCATCTCTATTACTATCACCATCTCTATCACTATCACCATCCTATCACTATCACCATCTCTACACTATCACCATCTCTATCACTATCACCATCTCTATCATTAACTCCATCTCTATCACTATCACCATCTCTATCACTAACACCATCTCGATCACTCACCATCTCTATCGCCATCTCTCCATCTCTATTACTATCTCCATCTCTATTACTATCACCATCTCTATCACTATCACCCTCTCCTATCCCATCACCAGCTCTATCACTATCACCAATCCTTATCATTAACTCCATCTCCTCACTATCACCATCTCTATCACTATCACCATCTCTATCACATCACCATCTCTATCACCAGCTTTATCACATCTCTATCACTATCTCCATCTCTATCACTATCTCCATATTTATCACTATATTTATATCTATTCACTATCTCTCCATCTCATCACTATCTCCATATTTATCACTATCTCTAGCACTATCACTATCACTATCCCCATCTGTATCACTATCTCCCTCTTATCACTATTTTCATCTCTATCTCCATCTCTATTACTATCTTAACTCTATTACTCTCTCTATCACTTATCTCCATCTCACATTTTCTTCATCTCTATTACTATGTCAATCTCCTCACTACCTCTATCTCTAGCATCTCTATCACTATCATCATATCTAGGCATCTCAATAATTATCATCCATCTCTATCCTATCTCCAACTCTATTCCTATCTTTATATCACTATCCTTATCCTTCAATTCACTATTCTAATCTCCTCACTATCTCCTTCTCTCACTATCTTCATTTCTGTTCACTATCGTCCATCTTCAGTCCTATCTCCACTCTGTCATATCTCCTTCGCTATACACTATCTTCATCTCTATTAATATCTACCATCTTCCTTTCTCTATCACTATCTTTCATCTATATCACTATCCGCCATTTCTTATCCTATCGTCCATCTCTATCCATTTTATCTCTATCTCTATCACTATCTCTATCACTATTTTATTTCTATTCACTATCTCCATCTCTATCACTATCTCCATCTCTATCACTCTCTCCTATCAATCACTTTGCCTTTCTATCACTATCTTCTTCTCTAATCGACTATCTCCATCTCTATCACTATCTTCCTATCACTATCCTTCATCTCTATTACTATCTCCAGCTCTATCACTATCTTCTCTATCACTATCTCCCTCTATCCTATCTAATCATCCATCTCTGTCACTATCTCTATCACCTATGCCATTTGTCAATGTCACTATTTCTATCCTTCTTCTCTATACACATCTCCATCCTAATCGGCATCTTCTCTAGCACTATCTTCATCTCTAATCACTATCTCCATCTCTAAACCACTACTCTTCTCTATCACTATCTTCATCTTCTATCACTATTCCTCCATCTCTATCATCACTATCTCCACTCTCTACCCACGCCAATCTCTATACTATCTCTCGCTATCCTACATTCATCTCTCTTTACTTATCTCATCTCTAATCACTATTCCCATCTCTATTCACTATTTTATCTCGTCACTATCTCTATCACTATCTTCATCTCTATTCAACTATCTCCATCTCTGCCACTTTATCTCATTCTCTACAACCACTATCTCCATCTATATAACTATCTTCATCTCTATTCCCTATCTTTACTCTATCGGCTATCCTACTCTATCACTCACTTCTATCTTCAGCTCTATCACTATCTCCATCTCTAATCATTATCTCCATCTATATCACTAATATTCAATATTCATAATCTATCACGATCATCCATCTCTATCACATCTTTTATTTTTTATAGATATTTTCACTATCTCCTCTTTTCACTATCTTCAATCTCTATTTCTTCTCTCTTTAACTCTATCACTATCTTTTAATTTTTTTTAATATATTATTCACTATCTCCCATTTTACTTCACTAATCTTCATCTCTAGTCACTATCCCTCCCATCTCTTTTCCACTGATGATCTCTATCACTATCTCTATCACTATTGTCATCTCATCACTATTTCATCTCTATAACTATCTGCTCCATCTCTATCACTAATCTTCTTCTCTATCACTATGTCCACTCTATCACATTTTTATCTCTAACCATGCTGATCTCTATAACTACTCCTTCTCCTATCACTATCTCATCTCTAACCAATGCGATCTCTAATAACTATA
>CM033470.1:15673589-15733227 GCA_019447015.1 Hymenochirus boettgeri
ACCCTTTATACCCTACCATAATGTCTGTATAACACGTTTACATAGTAACATAGTATTGGAGGTTTTATAAAGACATTCGTCCACTAGTCCCCTTTATACCCTACCCATAATGTCTGTATACTAGTTAACTAGTAACATAGTATTGGAGTTATAAAGACATACGTCCCATACTAGTCCACCTTTTATCCTACCCATATGTCTGTATAACAGTTAATAGTACATAGTATTGGAGGTTTTTATAAAGACATATGTCCATATAGTCCAACCTTTATACCCTACCCATAATGTC
Source organism: Hymenochirus boettgeri (assembly GCA_019447015.1). NCBI lineage: Eukaryota > Metazoa > Chordata > Amphibia > Anura > Pipidae > Hymenochirus > Hymenochirus boettgeri. The sequence continues at coordinate 15,673,879 of CM033470.1, forward strand.
TGTCTAACATTTACATGTAACTAGTATTGGAGGTTGTATAAGACATTCGTCCATCTAGTCCAACCCTTATACCCTACCATAATGTCTGTTATAGTTACATAGTAACATAGTATTGGAGGTTGTATAAGACATCGTCCCTCTAGTCCAACCTTATATCCTACCCATAATGTCTGTATAACAGTTACATAGTAACATAGTATTGAGGTTGTTATAAAGACATATGTCCATATATGTCCAACCTTTATACCCTACCCAATATGTCTGTCTAACAGTTACTAGTAACATAGTATTGGAGGTTGTATAAAGACTATGTCCATCTAGTCCAACCTTTATACCCTAACCCTTAATGTCTGTATACAGTTACATAGTAAATAGATTGGAGGTTGTATAAAGACATAGTCCCATCTAGTCCCACCTTTATACCCTACCACCCATATGTCTGTATAACAGTTTACATAGTAACATAGTATTGGAGGTTGTATAAGACATTCGTCCATCTAGTCCAACCTTTATACCCTACCCATAATGTCTGTATAACAGTTACATTATACATATTATTGGAGGTTGTATAAAGACATACGTCCATCTTCCAACCTTTATACCCTACCCATAATGTCTGTATAACAGTACAATAGTAACTAGTATTGGAGGTTTGTATAAAGAAATTCGGCCTATAGTCCAACCTTTATACCCCTACCCAAATTCTCTGTATAACAGTTACATAGTAACATAGTATTGGAGTTTTATAAAGACATCGTCCATCTAGTCCAACCTTTATACCCTACCCCTAAGGTTGGTGAACAGTTACATAGTAACATAGTATTGGGGTTGTATAAACATAAGTCATCGATCCACCTTTATCCTACCCATATGTCTGTATAACAGTTACATAGTAACATAGTATTGGAGGTGTATAAAGACATACGTCCATCTAGTCAAACCTTTATACCCTACCCATAATTCTGTATAAACGTTACATAGTAACATAGTATTGGGGGTTGCATAAAACATACGTCCATCTAGTCCAACCTTTCCCCTACCCATAATGTCTGTATAACAGTTACATAGTAACATAGTATTGGGGTTGTATAAAGACATATGTCCATCTGTATCCAACCTTTATACCCTACCCATCATGTCTGTAACAGTTACATAGTAACATAGTATTGGAGGTTGTATAAAAGACATACGTCCCATCTAGTCCAACCTTTATACCCTACCCATAATGTCTGTAAACTTACATAGTAAACATAGTATGGAGGTTGTATAGCATACGTCCATCTAGTCCAACCTTATACCCTACCCATAATGTCTGTATAACAGTTTACATAGTAAACAATATTGGAGGTTTTATAAAGACATAAGTCCATCTAGTCCAACCTTTATCCCTACCCATAATGTCTGTTAACGTTACTAGTAACATGTATTGGAGGTTATATAAAGACTTCTTCCATCTATTCCCAACCTTTATACCCTACCCATAATGTTGTATAACAGTTACATGTAACATAGTATTGGAGGTTGTATAAAGACATATCCACTAGTCCAACCTTTATCCTACCCATAATGTCTGTATAACAGTTACATAGTAACATAGTATTTGAGGTTGTATAAAGACATACGTCCATCTAGTCCAACCTTTATACCCTACCCATATGTCTGTATAACAGTTACATAGTAACATAGTATTGGAGGTGTAAAAGACATACGTCCATCTAGTCCAACCTTTATACCCTACCCATATGTCCTGTAATAACAGTTACATAGTAACATAGTATTGGGAGTTTGTATAAGACATTCGTCCATCTAGTCCAACCTTATACCCTACCCATAATGTCTGTATAACATTACATAGTAACATAGTATTGGAGGTTGTATAAAGACATACGTCCATCTGTCCACCCTTTATACCCTACCCATATATGTCTGTATAACAGTTACATAGTAACATAGTATTGGAGGTTGTATAAAGACATAAGTCCATCTAGTCCAACCTTTATACCTACCCATAATGTCTGTATACAGTTACATAGTAACATAGTATGGGAGGTTGTATAAAGACATACGTCCATCTAGTCCAACCTTTATCCCCTACCCAATGTCTGTATAACAGTTACATAGTAACATATTATTGGAGGTTGTATAAAACATACGTCCATCTAGTCCAACCTTTATACCTACCCATAATGTCTGTATAACAGTTACATATAACATAGTATTGAGGTTGTATAAAGACATATGTCCATCATCTAGTCCACCTTTATACCCTACCCATAATGTCTGTATACAGTTACATAGTAACATAGTATTGGGAGTTTTTGTATAAAGACATCGTCCATCTATTCCAACCTTTATACCCTACCCATAATGTCTGTATATAGTTACATAGTAACATAGTATTGGAGGTTTATAAAGACATACGTCCATCTAGTCAACCTTTATATCCTACCCATAATGTCTGTATAACAGTTACATACAACATAGTATTGGAGGTTGTATAAAGACATATGGTCCATCTAGTCCAACCTTTATACCCTACCCATAATGTCTGTATAACAGTTACATAGTAACATAGTATGGGAGTTGTATAAAGACATATGTCCATATAGTCCAACCTTTATACCCTACCCATAATGTCTGTATAACAGTTACATTATAACATAGTATTGGAGGTTGTATAAAGACATATGTCCATCTAGTCCAACCTTTATACCCTACCCTAATGTCTGTATAACAGTTACATAGTAACATAGTATTGGAGGTTGTATAAAAACATATGTCCATCTAGTCCAACCTTTATACCCTACCATAATGTTCTGTATAACAGTTACATAGTACATAGTATTGGAGGTTGTATAAAGCATATCGTCCTATCTAGTCCAACCTTATATCCCTACCCATAATGTCTGTATAACAGTTTACATAGTAACATAGTATTGGAGGTTGTATAAAGACATACTCCATCTAGTCCAACCTTTATACCCTACCCATATGTCTGTATAACAGTTACATACAAGTGACATAGTATTGGAGGTTGTATAAAACATACGTCCATCTAGTCCACCTTAACCCTACCCTAAGGTCTGTATAACAGTTACATAGTAACATAGTATTGGAGGTTGTTATAAAGACATTCTCCATCTAGTCCAACCTTTATACCCTACCCATAATGTCTGTATAACAGTTAAATAGTAATATGGTATTGGAGGTTATAAAACAATGTCCATCTAAGTCCAACCTTTATACCCTACCCCCTAATGTCTGTTATACAGTTACATAGTAACAAGTATTGAGGTTGTATAAAGACATCCATCCCACCAAACCTTTATACCCTACCCTAATGTCTGTATAACAGTTACTAGTAACATAGTATTGGAGGTTGTATAAAACATACGTCCCCTATGTCCAAACTTTATACCCTACCATAATGTCTGCTAACAGTTACAATAGTAACATAGAATTGAAGGTTGTATAAAGATATGTCCATCTAGTCAACCTTTATACCCACCCATAATGTCTGTATAACAGTTCACTAGTAACATAGTATGGAGGTTGTAATAAGACATACGTCCATCTAGCCACCTTTATCCCTACCCATAATGTCTGTATAACAGTTACATAGTAACATAGTATTGGAGGTTGTATAAAGACATACGTCCATCTAGTCCAACCTTATATACCCTACCCATAATGTCCTGTAAAAAGTTACATAGTAACATAGTATTGAGGTTGTATAAAGACATACGTTCCATCTAGTCCAACCTTTATACCCTACCCATAATGTCTGTATAACAGTTACATAGTAACATACAGTGGAGGTTTTATAAAGACATAATTCATCTAGTCCAACCTTTATACCCTACCCTAATGTCTGTATACCATTTACATAGTAATAGTATTGGAGGTTGTATAAAGACATCGTCCATCTAGTCCAACCTTTATACCCTACCCATAATTGTCGGTATAACAGTTACATAGTAACATAGTATTGGAGGTTGTATAAGACATAAGTCCATCTAGTCCACCTTTAACCCTACCCATAATGTCTGTATAACAGTTACATAAACATAGTATTGGAGGTTGTATAAAGACATACGTCCATCTAGTCCAACCTTTATACCCTACCCATAATGTCTGTATAACAGTTACATAGTAACATAGTATTGGAGGTTGTATAAAGACAATACGTCCATCTAGTCAACCTTTATACTCTACCCATAATGTCTGTATAACAGTTACATAGTAACATAGTATTGGAGGTTGTATAAGACATTCGCCATCTAGTCCACCTTTATACCCTACCCATAATGTCTGTATAACAGTTACATAGTAACATATTATTGGAGGTTGTATAAATAACGTCCATCTAGTCAACCTTTATACCCTACCACATAATGTCTGTATAACAGTTACATAGTACATAGTATGGAGGTTGTAATAAAGACATACGTCCATCTAGTCCAACCTTTATACCCTACCCATAATGTCTGTATCACGTTACATAGTAACATAGTATTGGAGGTTGTATAAAACATATGTCCATCTAGTCCAACCTTTATACCTACCCATAATGTCTGTATAACAGTTCATAGTAACATAGTATTGGAGGTTTTATAAAGACATAAGTCCTCTAGTCCAACCTTTATACCCTACCCATAATGTCTGTATAATATTACATAGTAACATAGTATTGGAGGTTGTATAAAGACAACGTCCATCTAGTCCAACCTTTATCCTACCCATATGTCTGTATAACAGTTACATAGACATAGTATTGGAGGTTGTATAAGACATGTCCATCTAGTCCAACCTTTATACCTACCCATAATGTCTGTATAACAGTTTCATAGTAACATAGTATTGAGGTTGTATAAAGACATATGTCCATCTAGTCCAACCTTTATACCCTACCCATAATGTCTGTAAACAGTTACATAGTAACATATATTGGAGGTTGTATAAGACTATGTCCATCTAGTCCAACCTTTATACCCTACCCATAATGTCTGTTAACAGTTACATAGTAACATGTATTGGAATTTGTATAAAGACTATGTCCATCTAGTCCACCTTTATACCCTACCCATATGTCGTATAACATTTACATAGTAACATAGTATTGGAGTTGTATAAGACATATGTCCTATCAAGTCCAACCTTATACCCTACCCTAATGTCTGTATAACAGTTACATAGTAACATAGTTTGGAGGTTGTATAAAGACATACGTCTATTAGTCCAACCTTATATACCTCACCCATAATGTCTGTATAACATTTACATAGTACATAGTATTGGGAGGTTGTATAAAGACTACGTCATCTAGTCCCAACGTTTTACCCTATCCATAATGTCTGTATAACAGTTACATAGTAACATAGTATTGGAGTTGTTGATATAAAGACATACATCCATCTAGGTCCAACCTTAACCCTACCCATAATGTCTGTATAACAGTTACATAGTAACATAGTATTGGAGGTTGTATAAAGACATACGTCTATCAAGTCCAACCTTTATACCCTACCCATAATGTCTGTATAACAGTTACATAGTAACATAGTATTGGAGGTTGTAATAAAGACATATGTCTATCTAATCCACCTTATACCCTACCCATAATGTCTGTATAACAGTTACTAGTAACATAGTATTGGAGGTTGTATAAAGACATACGTCCATCAGTCCAACCTTTATACCCTACCCATAATGTCTGTATAAAAGTTACACAGACATAGTATTGGAGGTTGTATAAAGACATACGTCCATCTAGTCCAACCTTATACCCACCCATAATGTCTGTATAACTGTTACATAGTAAAATGTATGGAGGTTGTATAAAGACATACGGCCATCTAGTCCAACTTTATACCTACCCATAATGTCTGTATAAAAGTTACCAGTAACAAGTTTGGAGGTTGTAATAAGACATACATCCATCAGTCCACCTTTTTACACTACCAATAATTCTGTCTAACAGTTACATTGTAGCATGGTAATGGAGGTTGATAAAATAATCAAAACACATAGTACAGACAACATGAAAGTATATAAGAGGCGGAAAATAGTGTATGAATAAGTTTAATGTTAGACTCACTGGGATTCTAATCAGGTATAATTTATCTGTAACGAACAGCTCGCATACTAACAAACTAACAGACCTGGGGGAACATTGAATTTTAAGCTCAGAGGAAACATTTCTCTATAAACAGATATTTACTCATTCTATTCTTCTCTTTTTTATTATTACGGTAGAACTTGGCGAGTTCACAGCATAGAGAACGAATTCTGTATTAATTCCAGTTAAATCTGAAAGAAAAAAAAAATAGAGATTCTATAATAAGAATAATACTGTTAGGAAAGATTTTATTATTATTTGTTTTTAAAAGACATCTACAAAGTGAACTTTTTAAAAATGAAAAGTACCTGGGGCAGGGAGGCAGGCATTGAATATTCCTACCCTCAATATTATTTAACTGAGGGAAGCCAGCACATACAGTTTTCCTCTGCTAGGTCCCATATTAAATATAGAGCTAGTAATAAGAATGCCTGGCAGATCAGTTTTCTTCATGCTGTTATTTCCTCACAGAAATTGGTATTGGAGGTAGGAATTACCAGTCCTACTTCCTGTCCCAGGTATTTTTTTATTTTTGAAAAGTTCATTTTCACAGTGGTTACCTGCCCACCACACCTCCAGCCTACTTCCGAGACGAAATTTGGGAGGAGGCATGCGCCGCTGTCACCCCGTTCAGCCCGACCGTCACGTTCAGTATCCGCGGTCCGGCCGGTCTAAATTGCGCTCTAGCTGAGAAACCTGAACTATGGATTAGCCAACAGCCTTCTGGCAACATGCATTCGCTTTGCGCCTATGTATGAAGCCCCGGTCGGCTCTTACCTCTGTGCCATTTGTCGTTACCCGAGTATCGCCTGGCTATCAATCACCCTATCCTGAGGTCAAGCTGACTAGGGCCGGCATGTGCTATCTCCGACCGGCTTTCGTCGAGGCGTGGAGCACTTTTGTACTCAGAAAAAAAAAATTGTGTTCTACATTTCTCTTAAATAACCATAAAGTATTCCCAGACAGTGGTGAAATGGCGGAGATGGGGATTTTTTTTACTAAATAAACTAAATTTAAATGCTTCTACACACCCTTCCACCACTCATTTTACAAAGCCAAAACATTTTTTTACAGGGAGTGTCGGAGTCCATTCTCCTACCTCCAGTTTCTTTGCCTCATTTGTGCAATATCGGACAGCTCACCACACACCCCCTTTCCTTCTCCTGGAAGTGTTATGTGTTCCAGGACGGTAGTGGCAATAAGTGTCAGCAACTGCACAAGATGACTGAGGCTGTTAGGAGGCAAAACAGGAGGAGGTAGGAGCAATGTCTCCAGTGTCCCTGATAAATGAATTTTTATTTGTAGGGGGACTGTCTAGGCACTATGGTTTCCCCATTTCTTTGGAACCAGAAACTGCCAGACTTGTGTCTGCAATCCTTAACCCAAATATAGAAGTATGTCTGTTGTTTATAATATTTAAATTATTTGTGAAGTGGTTTTCATTTGCAGGTTTATAAACCTTTATAATATGCAAAACCTAAATGCTCATTCATGTTGTTTATGTCATTACAAGTTTAACTGACCTGTTCAAAATTAATTATACTTATACATGAATTTGTAGCCAGATATTTATTTATAAGGTCTATTCCTTTCTGGTAAAGGTATCCGCCTCCTCCCTCCGCTCAATGAGCTTTTTATAAGCTTGGGCATGTGCAGAGGAGACAGCAAGGGGAAACAGCAGTCAATTAGAGATGGCTGAACTTTCGAAAGTTCGGCCCCTTTTCGAACTTTCGAACTTTCGAACTATATGGAAAACGGACCCATTAAAGTCAATGGGAGTCAAATAGTTCGAAAGTTCTAATGAAATACAATTAAAATATCAATGGTACTTAATGTAAATGGTGTGGGACGGGGAAATGGTCTGGGGAACACGTTCCAATATCCAGGACATTCCAAAACTCAATTTTACTCTCACGCGCTACTTTCTAGTTCTCGTGTTCGAACATTCGATGCTCGCGTATAGGTATCATGTACATTTTACTCACGAATTCAATGCTCGTGTATAGGCTTTAATGGACACTTTACTTGTAGATTCGATGTTCGCGCCTAGATTACCATGGACAATTTTACTCATGAATTCGATGCTCGCGTATAGGCTTTAATGGACACTTTACTGTAGATTCGATGTTCGCGCTCCAGATACCATACATTTTACTTGTGGATTCGATGCGTCCGATAGGTTTTAATGGACACTTTACTTGTAGATTCGATGTTCGCGCCTAGATACCATGGACATTTTATTGTGGATTCGATGCTCACGTATAGGTTTTAATGGACACTTTACGTGGATTCGATGTTTGCGCCTAGGAACCATGTACATTTTACTCACGGATTCGATGCTCGCGTATAGGTTTTAATGGACACTTTACTTGTAGATTCGATGTTCGCGCCTAGATACCATGGACATTTTACTCGTGGATTTGATGCTCACGTATAGGCTTTAATGGACACTTTACTTGTAGATTCGATGTTCGCGCCTAGATACCATGGACATTTACTGTGGATTCGATGCTCGCGTATAGGTTTTAATGGACACTTTACTTGTAGATTCGATGTTCGCGCCTAGATACTGTGGACATTTTACTAGTGAGTTCGATGCTGCGTATAGGTTTTAATGGACACTTACTTGTAGATTCGATGTTTCGCGCCTAGATACCATGTACATTTTTACTTGCGGATTCGATGTCACGTATAGGTTTTAATGGACACTTTACTTGTAGATTCGATGTTCGTGCCTAGATACCATGGACTTTTACTGCGGATTCATGCTCACGTATAGGCTTTTAATGGACACTTTACTTGTAGATTTGATGTTCGCGTAGATTACCATGTACATTTTACTTGCGGATTCAATGCTCACGTATAGGCTTTAATGGACACTTTACTTGTAGATTCGCTGTTGTGCCTAGATACCATGTAATTTTACTTGTGGATTCGAGCTTCACGTATAGGTTTTAATGGACACTTTACTTGTAGATTTGATGTTCGGCGTCTAGTTACCATGTAATTTATTGCGGATTCAATGCTACGTATGGTTTTAATGGACACTTTACTTGTAGATTCGATGTTCGCGCCTAGATACATGTACATTTTTACTTGTGGATTCGATGCTATCGCGTATAGGTTTAATGGACACTTACTTGTAGATTGATGTTCGCGTCTAGATACCATGTACATTTTACTTGCGGATTCAATGCTCCGTATAGGTTTTAATGGACCACTTTACTTGTAGATTCGATGTCCGCGCTAGATACCATGTACATTTACTGTGGATTCGATGCTCACGTATAGGTTTTAATGGACACTTACTTGTAGATTTGATGTTCGCGTCTAGATACCAATGTACATTTACTTGTGGATTCGATGCTCACGTATAGGTTTAATGGACACTTTTTGTAGATTCGATGTTCGCGCCTAGATACCATGTACATTTTACTCGCGAATTCGATGCTCGCGTATAGGCTTTAATGGAACACTTTACTTGTAGATTGATGTTCGCGTCTAGATACCATGTACATTTTACTTGCGGATTCAATGCTCACGTATAGGCTTTAATGGACACTTTACTTGTAGATTCGCTGTTCGTGCCTAGATACCATGACATTTTACTTGCGGATTTCATGCTCACGTATAGTTTTAATGGACACTTTACTTGTAGATTCGATGTTCGCGCCTAGATACCATGGACATTTTACTCGGGATTGATGCTCACGTATAGGCTTTAATGGACACTTACTTGTAGATTCGATGTTCGCGCCTAGATTACCATGTACATTTTACTGTGGATTCGATGCTCACGTATAGGTTTTAATGGACACTTTACTTGTATTTGATGTTCGCGTCAGATACCATGTACATTTTACTTGCGGATTCAATCTCACGTATAGGTTTTAATGGACCTTTACTTGTAGATTCGATGTTCGCGCCTAGATACCATGTACATTTTACTGTGGATTCGATGCTCACGTATAGGTTTTAAGTGAACACTTTACTTGTAGATTTGATGTTCGCGTCTAGAACCAGTACATTTACTTGTGGATTCGATGCTCACGTATAGGTTTTAATGGACACTTTACTTGTAGATTCGATGTTCGCGCCTAGATACCATGGACATTTTACTCATGAATTCGATGCTCGCGTATAGGCTTTAATGGACACTTTACTTGTAGATTTGATGTTCGCGTCTAGATACCATGTACATTTTACTTCGGATTCAATGCTCACGTATTAGGCTTTAATGGACACTTTACTTGTTAGATTCGCTGTTCGTGCCTAGATACCATGACATTTTACTCGGGATTCAGCTCACGTATAGGTTTTAATGGACACTTTACTGTAGATTCGATGTTCGCGCCTAGATACCATGGACATTTTACTGTGGATTTGATGCTCAGCGTATAGCTTTAATGGACACTTTACTTGTAGATTCGATGTTCGCGCTAGATACCATGGACATTTTACTTGTGGATTCGATGCTCGCGTATAGGTTTAATGGACACTTTACTTGTAGATTCGATGTTCGCGCCTAGATACTGGACATTTTACTCATGAATTCGATGCTCGCGTATAGTTTTATGGACACTTTACTGTAGATTCGTGTTCGCGCCTAGATAACCATGTACTTTTAACTTGGGATTCGATGCTCACGTATAGGTTTTAATGGACACTTTACTTGTAGATTCGATGTTCGTGCCTAGATACCATGGACATTTTACTTGCGGATTCAATGCTCACGTATAGGCTTTAATGGACACTTTACTTGTAGATTTGATGTTCGCGTCTAGATACCATGTACATTTTACTTGCGGATTCAATGCTCACGTATAGGCTTTAATGGACACTTTACTTGTAGATTCGCTGTTTGTGCCTAGATACCATTTACATTTTACTTGTGGATTCGATGCTCACGTATAGGTTTTAATGGACACTTTACTTGTAGATTGTGTTTCGCGCCTAGATACCATGTACATTTTACTTGTGGATTCGATGCTCACGTTATAGGTTTTAATGGACACTTTACTTGTAGATTTGATGTTCGCGTCTAGATACCATGTACATTTTACTTGCGGATTCATGCTCACGTATAGGTTTTAATGGACACTTTACTTGTAGATTCGATGTTCGCGCCTAAGTACCATGTACATTTTACTTGTGGATTCGATGCTCACGTATAGGTTTTAATGGACACTTTACTTGTAGATTCGATGTTCGCGCCTAGATACCATGTACATTTTACTCATGAATTCGATGCTCCGTGTATAGGCTTTAATGGACACTTTACTTGTAGATTTGGATGTTTCGCGTCTAGATACCAGTACATTTTACTTGCGGATTTCAATGCTCACGTATAGGCTTTAAATGGACACGTTACTTGTAGATTCGCTGTTCGTCGCCTAGATACCATGTACATTTTACTTGCTGGATTCAATGCTCACGTATAGGTTTTTAATGGACACTTTACTGTGTAGATTCGATGTTCGCGCCTAGAACCATGTACATTTTACTTGTGGATTCGATGCTCACGTATAGGTTTTAATGGACACTTTACTTGTAGATTCGAGATGTTCGCGCCTAGATACCATGGACATTTTACTTGTGGATTCGATGCTCGCGTATAGGTTTTAATGGACACTTTACTTGTAGATTTGATGTTCGCGCCTAGATACCATGGACATTTTACTTGTGGATTCGATGCTCGCGTATAGGTTTTAATGGACACTTACTTGTAGATTCGATGTTCGCGCCTAGATACCATGACATTTTACTTGTGGATTCGATGCTCGCTATAGGTTTTAATGGACACCTTTACTTTAGATTGATGTTGCGCCTAGATACCATGGAATTACTTGTGGATTCGATGCTCGCGTATAGTTTTAATGGACACTTTACTTGTAGATTCGATGTTCGCGCCTAGATACCATGGACATTTACTTTGGATTCGATGCGCGCGTATAGCTTTAATGGACACTACTTGTAGATTCGATGTTCGCGCCTAGATACCATGTACATTTACTTGTGGATTCGATGCTCACGTATAGGTTTTAATGGACACTTTACTTGTAGATTTGAGTTTCGCGCCTAGACCATGTACATTTTACTTGGATTCATGCTCACGTATAGGTTTTAATGGACACTTTACTTGTAGATTTGATGTTCGCGCCTAATACCATGGACATTTTACTTGTGGATTCGATGCTCGCGTATAGGCTTTTAATGGACACTTTACTTGTAGATTTGATGTTCGCGCCTAGATACTGTGACATTTTTACTTGTGGATTCGTGCTCGCGTATAGGCTTTAATGGACACTTACTTGTAGATTGATGTTCGCGCCTAGATACCATGGACATTTTACTTGTGGATTCGATGCTCGCGTTATAGGCTTTATGGACACTTTATGCTAGATTTGATTATGTTCGCGCTAGATACCATGGACATTTTACTTGTGGATTTCGATGCTCGCGTATAGCTTTTAATGGACACTTACTTGTAGATTTGATGTCGCGCCTAGATACCATGTACATTTTACTTGCGGATTCAATGCTCACGTATAGGTTTTTTAATGGACACTTCACTCGTAGATTCGATGTTCGCGCCTAGATACCATGGACATTTACTTGTGGATTCGATGCTCGTGTATAGGTTTAATGGACACTTTACTTGTAGATTGATGTTCGTGCCTAGATACCATGTACATTTAATTGCGGATTACGATGCACGTATAGGTTTTAATGGACCTTACTGTAGATTCGATGTTCGGCTAGATACCATGTACATTTTACTTCGGATTCAATGCTCACGATTAGGCTTTTATGGACACTTTACTTGTAGATTTGATGTTCGCGTCTAGATACCATGTACATTTTACTTCGGATTCGAATGCTCACGTATAGGCTTTAATGGACACTTTATTGTAAGATTCGCTGTTCGTGCCTAGATACCATGTACATTTTACTTGCGGATTCAATGCTCACGTATAGGTTTTAATGGACACTTCTTGTAGATAGATGTTCGCGCCTAGATACCATGTACATTTTACTTGTGGATTCGATGCTCACGTATAGGTTTTAATGGACACTTTACTTGTAGATTCGATGTTCGCGCCTAGATACTGTGGACATTTTACTCATGAATTCGATGCTCGCGTATAGGCTTTAATGGACACTTTACTTGTAGATTTGATGTTCGCGTCTAGATACCATGTACATTTTACTTGCGGATTCAATGCTCACGTATAGGCTTTAATGGACACTTTACTTGTAGATTCGATGTTCGCGCCTAGATACCATGTACATTTTACTTGCGATTCAATGCTCACGTATAGGTTTTTAATGGACACTTTACTTGTAGATTCGATGTTCGCGCCCTAGATACCATGTACATTTTACTTGCGGATTCAATGCTCACGTATAGGTTTTAAGGACACTTTACTTGTGGATTCGATGCGCGCCTAGATACCATGGACATTTAATTGTGGATTCAATGCTCACGTATAGGTTTAATGGACACTTTACTTGTAGATTCGATGTTGCGGCTAGATACCATGGACATTTTACTTGTGGATTCGATGTCACGTATAGGTTTTAATGGACACTTTACTTGTAGATCCGATGTTCGGCCTAGATACCATGGACATTTTACTTGTGGATTCGATGCTCGCGATATTATAGGTTAATGGACACTTTACTTGTAGATTCGATGTTCGCGCCTAGATACCATGACATTTTACTTGTGGATTCGATGCTCACGTATAGGCCTTTAATGGACACTTTACTTGTAGATTTGCATGTTTCGCGTCTAGATACCATGGACATTTTACTTGCGGATTCGATGCTAGCGTATGGCTTTAATGGACACTTTACTTGTAGATTCGAAGTTCGGCCTAGATACCATGTACATTTTACTTTTGGATTTGATGCTCACGTATAGGCTTTAATGGACACTTTACTTGTAGATTCGATGTTCGCGTCTAGATACCATGGACATTTTACTTGCGGATTCGATGCTCACGTATAGGTTTTAATGGACACTTTACTTGTAGATTTGATGTTCGCGTCTAGATACCATGTACATTTTAACTTGCGGATTTGATGCTCACGTATAGGTTTTAATGGACACTTTACCTTGTAGATTCGATGTTCGCGCCTAGATACCATGTACATTTTACTTGTGGATTCGATGCTCACGTATAGGTTTTAATGGACACTTTACTTGTAGATTCGATGTTCGGGCCTAGATACCATGGACATTTTACTTGTGTTTTCGATGCTCGCGTATAGGTTTTAATGGACACTTTACTTGTAGATTTGATGTTCGCGCCTAAATACCATGGACATTTTACTTGTGTTTTCGATGCCGCGTATAGGTTTTAATGGACACTTTACTTGTAGATTCGATGTTCGCGCCTAGATACCATGGACATTTTACTTGTGGATTCGATGCTCACGTATAGGTTTAATGGACACTCTTTACTCGTTTTAGATGTGTTCGCGCCTAGATACCATGGACATTTTACTTGTGGATTCGATGCTCCGTATAGGTTTAATGGACACTTTACTCGTTAGATTTGATGTTCGCGCCTAGAACCCTGGACATTTTCTTGTGGATTCGATGTCACGTATAGGTTTAAATGGACACTTTACTTGTAATCGATGTTTCGCGCCTAATACCATGGACATTTACTTGTGGATTCGATGCTCCACGTATAGGTTTTAATGGACACTTTACTCGTAGATTGATTTCGCGCGCATAGATACCATGGACATTTTACTTGTGGATTTGATGCTCACGTATAGGTTTTAATGGACACACTTATGGTAGATTCGATGTTCGCGCCTAGATCATGGCATTTACTTGTGGTTCAATGCTCACGTATAGGTTTTAATGGACACTTTACTCGTAGATTTGATGTTTCGCGCCTAGATACCATGGACATTTTACTTGTGGATTCAATGCTCACGTATAGGTTTTAATGGACACTTTACTTGTAGATTTGATGTTCGCGCCTAGATACCATGGACATTTTACTTGTGGATTCGATGCTCACGTATAGGTTTTTAATGGACACTTTACTTGTAGATTCGATGTTTGCGCCAGATACCATGGACATTTTAACTTGTGGATTCGATGCTCACGTATAGGTTTTAATGGACACTTTACTTGTAGATTTGATGTTCGCGCCTAGATACCATGGACATTTTACTTGCGGATTCGATGCTCACGTATAGGTTTTAATGGACACTTTACTTGTAGATTCGATGTTCGCGCCTAGGTACCATGTACATTTTACTTGTGTTTTCGATGCTCGCGATAGGCTTTAATGGACACTTTACTTGTAGATTCGATGTTCGCGTCTAGATACTGTGGACATTTTACTCATGAATTCGATGCTCGCGTATAGGCTTTAATGGACACTTTACTTGTAGATTCGATGTTCGCGCCTAGATACCATGGACATTTTACTCGCGGATTCGATGCTCGCGTATAGGCTTTAATGGACACTTTACTTGTAGATTTTGATGTTCGCGCCTAGATAGATACCATGTCATTTTACTTGCGGATTCAATGCTCACGTATAGGTTTAATGGACACTTTACTTGTAGATTTGATGTTCGCAGCCTAGATCCCATGTACATTTTACTTGCGGATCAATGCTCACGTATAGGTTTAATGGACACTTTACTTGTAGATTTGATGTTTCGGCCGTAGATACCATGTGTACATTTTACTTGCGGATTAAATGCTCACGTATAGGCTTTAATGGAACTTTACTTGTAGATTCGCTGTTCGTGCCTAGATACCATGTCATTTACTCTGCGGATTCAATGCTCAGGTTAGGTTTTAATGGACACTTACTGTAGATTCGATGTTCGCGCGCCTAGAACCATGTACATTTACTTGTGGATTCGATGCTCACGTATAGTGTTTTATGACACTTTACTTGTAGATTCGATGTTCGCGCGACTAGATACTGTGGACATTTTACTCATGATTCGATGCTCGCGTATAGGCTTTAATGGACACTTTACTTGTAGATTTGATGTTCGCGTCTAGATACCATGTACATTTTACTTGCGGATTCAATGCTCACGTATAGGCTTTAATGGACCTTTACTTGTAGATTCGCTGTTCGCGGCCTAGATACCATGTACATTTTACTTGCGGATTCAATGCTCACGTATAGGTTTTAATGGACACTTTACTTGTAGATTCGATGTTCGCGCCTAGATACCATGTACATTTTACTTGCGGATTCAATGCTCACTTATAGGTTTTAATGGACACTTTACTTGTGGATTCGATGTTCGCGCCTAGATACCATGGACATTTTACTTGTGGATTCAATGCTCACGTATAGGTTTTAATAGACACTTTACTTGTAGATTTGATGTTCGCGCCTAGATACCATGGACATTTTAATTGTGGATTCGATCTCACGTATAGGTGTTTAAGGTACACTTACTTGTAGATTCGATGTTCGCTCCTAGATACCATGGGACATTTTACTTGTGGATTCGATGCTCCGCGTTAAGGCTTAATGGACACTATTTAGACTTAGATTCGATGTTCGCGCCTAGATACATGGAACATTTTACTTGGGGATTCGATGCTCCGTATAGGCTTTAATGGACACTTTACTTGTAGATTGAGTTTCGCGCCTAGATACCATGGCAATTTTACTTGTTGTGGATTCGATCTCACGTAGAGGTTTAATGGACACTTTACTCGTATGATTAGATGTTCGACGCCTAAAGATACATGGACACTTTACTTGTGGATTCGAGCTCCGTATAGTTTAATGGACACTTTACTACGAGATTGATGTTCGCGCCTAGATACGCATGGACAATTTTACTTGTGATTCGATGTCCACGTATAGGTTGTAATGGACAACTTTTCTTGTAGATTGATGTTCGCGCCTAGATACCATGGACATTTTACTTGTGGATTCAATGCTCACGTACTAGGTTTTTAGATGGACCTTACTCGTAGATTTGATGTTCGCGCCTAGATACCAGGACTTTTACTTGTGGATTTCAATGCTTCACGTAGGTTTTAAGGACACTTTACTTGTAGATTTGATGTTGCGCCTAGATAACCATGGACATTTACTGTGGATTCGATGCTCCGTAATAGGTTTTAATGGACACTTTCTTGTAGATGGTCTGTTGCGCCCTAGATACATGACATTTTACTTGTGGATTAGATGCTCAACGTATAGGTTGTTAATGGACACGATTTAATTGTAGATTTGAATTGTTTCCCCGCGCGCCTAATACCATGGACATTTTACTTGCGGATGTCGATGCTCCCACGATAGGTTTTATGGACACTTACTTGTAAGTTACGATGTTGAGACGCCTAGGTACCTGCAACATTTGACTTGTGTTTGTCGATGCTCGCGATAGCTTAATGGTACACTTACTTGTAGATTTGCGATTCGCCGCCTAGATTACTGTGGATATTTTACTCATGAATTCGATGCTCGCGTATAGCTTTAATGGGGACACTTTACTTGGTAGATTCGATGTGTCGCGCTAGTACCAGGAATCGTTTACTCGTCCGGATTCGATCTCGCGTATGGGCTCTTAATGGACCTTTACCTTGTAGATTTGATGTCGCGCCTAGATACCAGTACACATTTTACTGGCGGATCTATGCTCACGTATAAGTTTTAATGGACAACTTACCTTGTAGATTGATGTTCGCGCCTAGATACCATGACATTTTACTTGCGGATTCAATGCTCACGATATAGGTTTTTAAATGGACAACTTTCTGTAGATTGATGTTCGCGACTAGATACCAGGGACACTTTTACTTGCGGATTCGATGCTCACATATGTTTTTATAATGGACACTTTTACTTTGTAATTCGATGTTGCGCGCCTCTAGGTACCTGTACCATTTTTACTTGTTTTTCGATGCTCGCGTATAGGCTTATCTGGACACTTTTTAATCGTAGATTCTAGATGTTCGCGCTAAGATACTGTGACATTTTACTCATGAATTCGATGCTCGCGTATAGAGCTTTAATGGACCACTTATACTTGATATTCGATGTGTCGCGCTAGTATTACCATGGACATTTTACTCGCGATCGATGCTCGCGTATAGGCTTTAATGGACCACTTTTTACTTGGTAGATTTGATGTTACGCTGTTAGATACCATGGACATTTTACTTGCGGACTTCGATGCCGCGTATAGGCTTAATGGACACTTACTTGTAGATTTCATGTTCGCGGCGCCTAGATACATGGTCATTTATTGTGGATTCGATGTCATCAGTAGTAGGCTTAATGAACACTTTACTTTAGATATTGATGTTTGCGTGTCTAGATACCATGGACAGTTTACTTTGCGGATCGATGCTCGCGGTAATGGTTTAATGGACACTTTTACTGTAGATTGATGTCGCGCCGTGCCTAGATACCATGGTACATTTTACTGTGTGGATTTGAATGCTCAGTATAGGACTTTAATGGACACGTTCCTTGTAGATTCGATGTTCGCCGTCTAGATCCATGGCATTTTACTTGTCGGATTCGATGCTCACGTATATAGGTTTTACTGGACACTTTCTTGTAGAATTTGATGTCGCGTCTAGATACATTACATTTACTTGCGGATGAGTGCGACAAGCGATATGGGTTTAATGGACACTTTACCTGTGTAGATTTCGATGTTCGCGCCTAGATACCATAGTACATTTTACGTGTGGATTCGATGCTCACGTATAGGTTTTTAATGGACACTTACTTGTAGATTCGATGTCGCGCCTAGAGACCATGGAAATTTACTTGTGTTTTCCGATGCTCGCGTATAGGTTTTAAATGGCACTTTTAATTGTGATTTGATGTTCGCGCCTTAAATACCAGGACATTTTACTTGTGGTTTCGATGGCCCGCGTAGTAGGTTTTTACATGGGACACTTTACTTGTAGATTCGAATTTCGCGCCTAGATCCATGGACATTTTAACTTGTGTTTTTCGATGTCTCGCCGTATAGTTTTAATAGGACACTTTACTTGTAGATTCGATGTTCGCGCCTAGATACCTGGACCATTTACTTGGTTTCGATGTCGCGTATAGGTTTAATGGACACTGTTACTTGAGATCGATGTTCGCCGCGTCCTAGGACACTGGGTCATTTTACTCATGAATTCGATGGCTCGGTTATAGTTTTAATGGACACTTTACTTGTAGATTCAGTGCGTTCGCGCCTAGAATCCATGTACATTTTACTTGCGGATTCGAGTGCCTCAACGTCTAGGTTTTAATGGACACTTTTTACTTGTAGATTTTGATGTTCGCGTCTAGAATAACCATGTACATTTTACTTGTGGATGTCGATGCTCGACGTATAGGATTATGGACACTTTACTTGTAGTATCGATTGTTACGCGCCTAATACCATGGACATTTTACTTTGGATCGATGTTCGCGTATAGTGATTTAATGGACACTTTTACTTGTAGATTCGTATGTTCGCGTCTAGATACCATGGACATTTTACTCGCGGATTCGAGCTGCGCGTATAGCTTTAATGGACACTTTACTTTAGATTCGATGTTCGCCGCTGATACCATGTACATTGTTACCTTGTGGGATTCGATGCTCGCGTATAGGCTTTTATGGACACTTTTGTACTTGTAGATGTAGTTGATGTTCGCGCCTAGATAACCATGACATTTTACTTTGTTGATCAAGGCTCGCGTATAGATTTAATGGACACTTCACTTGTAGATTCGTATTTCGCGCTCTAATACCATGGACAGTTTACTTGGGATTCGATGCTCTATGCTATAGGATTTTAATGGACATTTACTTTTAGATTCGCATTTCGCCGCCTAGATACCATGAACATTTTACTTGTGGATTCGATGCTCACGTATAGGTTTTAATGACACTTTACTTGTGAATTTGGATGTTCGCGTCTAATTACCATGTACATTTAATTGTGGATTCGGATGCTCGCGTATTATAGGACTTAATGGACACTTTAATCGTAGATTCGAATGTTCGCCGCCTAGATACTGTGGACCATTTACTTCATTGAATTCTGCATGCTCGCGTATAGGCTTTTAATGGACACTTTCTTGTAGATTCGATGTTCGCGCCTAGTACCCTGGACCATTTTACTTGCGGATTCGTTTCTCTCACGTATAGGCTTTAATGGGACACTTACTTGTGATTTGATTTTCGCGTCTAGATTAACCATGTACATTTTTAATCGGAATTCGATGCTCACGTATAGGCTTTGGCACTTTACTGGTAGATTCGATGTTCGCGCTAGATACCATGGACATTTACTTGTGGATTCGATGCTCACGTATAGGTTTTATGGAACTTTACTTGTAGATCGATGTTCGCGCCTAGATACATGTACATTTTACTTGTGTTTTCGATGCTGCGTATAGGCTTTAATGGACACTTACTGTAGATTGATGTTCGCTCTAGATACTGTGGACATTTTAACTCATGATTCGATGCTAGCGTATAGGTTTAAAGGACACTTTACTTGTAGATTCGATGTTCGCGCCTAGATACCATGGACTTTTACTCGTCGGATTCGATGCTGCGTATAGGCTTTAATGGACACTTACATTGTAGATTTGATGTTCGAGCCTAGATACCATGTACATTACTTGCGGATTCAATGCTCACGTATAGGTTTTAATGGCACTTTTACTTGTAGATTTGATGTTCGCGCCTAGATACCAGTGTACATTTTTACTTGCGGATAATGCTCAGTATAGGTTTTAATGGACACTTTACTGTAGATTGATTGTTCGCGCCTAGATACCAGGTACATTTACTTGCGGATTCAATGCTCGTTATAGGCTTTAATGGACACTTACTTGTAGATTATCGGTTCGTGCCTAGATACCATGTACATTTTACTTGCGGATTCAGATGCTCACGTATAGTTTTAATGGACACTTACTTGTAGATTCGATGTTCGCGGCCTAGATACCATGTACATTTTACTTGTGGATCGATGCTCACGGTATAGGTTTTAATGGACACTTTACTTGGAGATTCGATTTTCGCGCCTAGATAACGGGACATTTTACTCAGATTGATGCTTCGCGTATAGGTCTTAATGGACACTTTACTTGTAGATTCGATGTTGAGTCAGATACCATGTAATTTACTTGCGGGATTCAAATGACTCACGTATAGGTTTAATGGACACTTACTTGTAGATTCGCTGTCGCGCTCTAGAACCATGTACATTTTATGCGGATTCATGCGTCACGTATAGGTTTAATGGACACTTTACTGTAGATTCGATGTTCGCGCCTAGATACATGTACATTTTACTGCGGATTCGATGCTCGCGCTTATAGGTTTGAATGGACACTTTACTTGTGGATTCGATGTTCGCGCCTAGATACCATGGACAATTTACTTGTGGATTTAATGCTCCGTATAGGGTTTTAATGAGACACTTTACTTGTAGATTCGATGTTCGCGCCTAGATACCATGGACATTTACTTGTGGATTCGATGCTCGACGTATAGTTTTAATGGACACTTACTTGTAGATTCGATGTTCGCGCTAGATACCATGGACATTTTACTTGGGATTCGATGCTCGCGTATAGGCTTTAATGGGACACTTTACTGTAGATCGATGTTCGCGCGCTAGATACCATGGACATTTTACTTGGGATTCGATGCTCGCGTATAGGCTTTAATGGGACACTTTACTTGTAGATTTGATGTTCGCGCCTAGATACCATGGACATTTACTTGTGGATTGATGCTCACGTATAGGTTTTAATGGACACTTTACTGTAGATTGATGTTCGACGCATAGATACCATGGACATTTACTGCGGATTCGATGCTCACGTATAGGTTTAATGGACACTTTACTTGTAGAGATTTGAGTTCGCGCCTAGATACCATGGACATTTTACTGTGGATTCGATCGCGTATAGGTTTTAATGGACACTTACTTGTAGATTCGATGTTCGCGCCTAGATACATGGACATTTACTTGCGGATCGATGCTCACGTATAGGTTTTAATGGACACTTTACTGTAGATTTGATGTTCGCGCCTAGATACCATGACATTTTACTTGGGGATTCATGCTCCGTATAGGTTTTAATGGACACTTTACTTGTAGATTGATGTTCGCGTAGATACCATGGACATTTACTTGTGGATTCGATGCTCACGTATAGGTTTTAATGGACACTTTACTTGTAGATTCGATGTTCGCGGCCTAGATACCATGGGACATTTTACTGTGGATTCGATGCTCGTATAGGTTTTAATGGACACTTACTTGTAGATTTGATGTTCGCGCCTAGATACCATGGACTTTTACTTCGGATTCGATGCTCGGTATAGGTTTGTTAATGGACACTTTACTTGTAGATTCGATGTTCGCGCCTAGATACCATGACATTTTACTTGTGATTTCGATGCTCGCGTATAGGCTTAATGGACACTTTACTTGTAGATTCGATGTGTTCGCGCCTAGATACCATGTGGACATTTTACTGGATTCGATGCTCGCGTATAGGTAATGGACACTTACTTGTAGATTCGATGTTCGCGCCTAGATACCATGGACATTTTACTCGCGGATTCGATGCTGCGGTATAGGCTTTAATGGACACTTACTTGTAGATTCGAGTGTTCGCGCCTAGATACAGAACATTTACTTGGGATTGATCGATGCTCACGTATAGGTTTAAATGGACACTTTACTTGTAGTTGATGTTCGGCACTAGATACCAGTGACATTTTACTTGCGGATTCGAATGCTCGCGTATAGGTTTTAATGGAACTTACTGTAGATTGATGTTCGCGCCTAGATACCATGGACACTTTTACTGCGGATTCGATGCTCGCGTATAGTTTAATGGACACTTTACTTGTGAGATTCGATGTTCGCGCCTAGTGTACCATGGACATTTTACTGGGTTCGATGCTCGGTATAGGTTAATGGGACACTTTATGTAGATTCGATGATCGCGCCAGAATAGTGGACATTTACTCGCAGGTTCGATGCTCGGCGTATAGGCTTTAATGGACACTTTTTGTAGATTCGATGTTCGCGCCTAGATACCATGGACATTTTACTCGCGGATTCGATGCTCGGTATAGGTTTAATGGACACTTTACTGTAGATGATGTTCGGGCTAGATACCATGGACATTTACTGCGGATTCGATGCTCGCGTATAGGCTTTAATGGACACTTTACTTGTAGAGCGATGTTCGCGCCTAGATACATTACACATTTTACTGTGGTCGATGCTCACGTATAGGCTTTAATGGACACTTTACTTGTAGATTCGATGATTGCGCTCTAGATACCATGGACATTTTACTTGGGATTCGATGCGCGCGTATAGGCTTTTATGGACACTTTACTGTAGTTCGATGTTCGCGCCTAGATACCATGTACATTTTACTTGTGGATGATGCTCCGTTATAGGCTTAATGGACACTTTACTGTAGATCGATGTGTCGCGTCTAGATACCATGGACATTTTACTTGCGGATTCGATGCTCACGTATAGGTTTTAATGACACTTACTTGAGATTTTTTGGCCTTAGATTACCATGTACAGTTTACTTGCGGACATTACATTTGCAAGCATGTGGTATAGTTTTAATGGCACTTACTTGTAGATTCGATGTTCCGCGCCCTAGATACCATGTACATTTTACTGTGGATTCGATGCGCTCAGTATAGGTTTTAATGGACAATTTACTTGTAGATATTGATTGTTCGCGCAGATACCATATTTTACATTGTGTTTTCGATGCTGAGTATAGGTTTTAATGGACAATTATATTGTAGATTTGAGGTTCGACGATCAAATAAAGGACAATTTACTTGTGATTTCGATGCTCAGTATAGGTTTTAATGGACACTTTACTTGTAGATCGATGTTCGCGCCTGATACCATGGACATTTTACTGGTGTTTCGATGCTCGCGTATAGGTTTTAATGGACACTTTACTTGTAGATTCGATGTTCGCGCTAGATACCATGGACCATTTTACTTGGATTTCGATGCTCGCGTATAGGTTTTAGGACACTTTACTTGTAGATTCGATGTTCGCGCCTAGATACCATGTGGACATTTTACTGCTGGATATCGATGCGCGCTATAGGTTAATGGACAACTTTACTTGTAGATTCGATGTTCGCGCCTAGATACCATGTACATTTTACTTGCGGATTCGATGCCACGTATAGGTTTTAATGGACACTTTACATGTGTAGATTGATGTTCGGCTAGATGACCATGTACATTTTACTTGTGGATTCGATGCTCGCGTACTGGATGGTTATTTGGACACTTTTTATTGTAGATCGATGTTCGCGCCCTAGATACCATGGACATTTACTGTGGATTCGAGGTGTGTTCGCGTATAGGATTTAATGGACAATTTTACTTGTAGATTCGAGTTCGCGCTAGATACCATGACAGTTTTACTCGCGGATTCGATGCTCGATGTATAGGCTTAATCGGAACATTTACTTGTAGATTTTCGATGTTCGCGCCTAGATACCATGGTACATTTACTTGTGGATTCGCATGCTCGCGTATAGGTTAATGGACACTTTACTTGTAGATTCGATGTTCGGCCCTAGATACCATGGACATTTTACTTGTGGATTCATGTCGCGATAGGATTTAATGGACACTTTACTTGTAGATTCGATGTTCGCGCCTAGATACCATGGACATTTACTTGCGGAGATGCTCGCGTGTTATAGGATTTAATGGACACTTACTGTAGATATCGATGTTCGCCCTCGCCTAGATACCATGTACATTTTACTTGGTGGATGTCGATGATCACGTATAGGTTTTAATGGACACTTTACTTGAGATTCGATTGTTCGCGCTCTAGATACCATGTACATTTACTTGGGATTCGATGCTCGCGTATAGGATTTAATGGACACTTTACTCGTAGATTCGAGTGTTCGCTAGCATACTGTGGACTTTTACTGCTGAATTCATGCTCGCGTATAGGCTTTAATGGACACTTACGTAGATTCGATGTTCGCGCCTAGGAATCCCTGGACATTTATCTGCGGATTCGATGCTCGACGTATAGGCTTAATGGACACTTTACTTGTAGATTGATGTTCGCGTCTAATACCATGTACATTTTACTGCGGATTCGAGCTCGTAGGCTTTAATGGAACTTTACTGAGATCATGTTCGGCATAGTACATGACTTTACTTGGGATTCGATGCTCGCGTATAGTTTTAATGGACACTTTATTGTAGTATCGATGTTCGCGCTGCCTAGATACCTGTACTTTACTTGTGGATTCGATGCTCCGTATAGGCTTTTTGGACACTTACTGTAGATTCGATGTTCGCGCCTAGATACCATGGACATTTTACTTGCGGATTCGATGCTAGCGTATAGGTGTAATGGACACTTTACTCGTAGATTCGATGTTTCGCCGATAGATACCATGTACTTTTACTGCGGGATTCGATGCTCGCGTATAGGCTTTAATGACACTTTACTCGGAGATTAGATGTTCGCGCGACTAGATACCATGTACATTTTACTTGCGATTCGATGCTCGCGTATAGGCTTTAGGGACACTTTACTCGTAGATTCGATGTTCGCGCCTAGATACCATGACATTTTACTCGCGGATTCGATTGCTCGCGTATAGGCTTTAATGGACCACTTTACTCGGTGGATTCGATGTTCGCGCCTAGGAGCCATGTACATTTTACTCGCGGATCGATGCTGCGGTATAGGCTTTAATGACACTTTACTCGTAGATTCGATGTTCGCGCCTAGATACCATGGTACATTTTCCTCGCGGATTCGATGCTCGCGTTATAGGCTTAATGGGCACACTTTTCACGTGATAGATGTGTTCGCGCCTAGGATACCATGTACATTTTACTTGCGGATTCGATGCTCGCGTTATAGGTTTAATGGACACTTACTCGTGTGATTGATGTTCGCGACTAGAGACCATGTACATTTTTTTATCGCGGATCGAATGCATCAGTATTAGGCTTTATTTATGGACACCTACTGCCGATTTGTAGATGTTCGTATGTTCGCGGCTAGACACCATGTACATGATACTTGCGGATTCGATGCTCGCGTATAGGTTTAATGGCACTTTGATTACTGTAGAGAGCGATGGGTTCGACGCCATAGTACAGGATACATTTGTTACTTGCGGATTCGACATGTCGGTTATGGTTATAATGGACACTTTACTTGTAAGATTCGGTGTTGCGGTCTAGCATTACATGGACAATGTTATTGCGGGTTCGATGGTTCGGTTATAGCTTTAATGGACACTTTAACTCGTGAGATTCGATGTTCGACGCCTAGGATACATGTAATTTAATTGTCCGATATTGCACAAATGAGGCAAAGAAACTGGAGGTAGGAGAATGGACTCCGACCTCCCTGTAAAATGTCTTGTTGCTTTGTCAAATGAGTGTGTGGAAGGGTGTGTAGAAGACCATTTAAATTTTAGTTTATTTAGTAAAAACAACCCCTATCTCCGTCCATTTTCACCACTGTCTGTGAATACTTTATGGTTATTTAAAGGAGAAATGTAGAACACACTTTTTTTTAGTACCACAGTGAAAATGAACTTTTCAAAAATAAAAAAATACCTGGGACAGGGAAGTAGGACTGGTAGTAGGACCTCCCAATACCAATTTCTGTGAGGAATAACAGCATGAAGAAAACTGCATCTGCCAGGCATTCTTATTACTTCATCTCTATATATGGGACACTAACCTGGCAGAGGAAAACTGTATGTGCTGGCTTCCCTCAGTTAAATAATATTGAGAGGTAGGAATATTCAATCCTGCCTCCCTGCCCCAGGTACTTTTCATTTTTAAAAAGTTCACTTTGTAGATGTCTTTTTAAAACAAATAACAATAATAATAATAATAATAATAATAATAATAATCTTTCCTAACAGTAATTTAATCTATATTATAGAATCTCTATTTTTTTTTTCTTTCAGATTTAACTGGAATTAATCAGAATTCATCTCTCTATGCTGTGAACTCGCCAAGATCTACAGTAATAATAAAATAAAGAGAAGAATAGAGAGTAATATCTGTTTCTTATAGAGAAATGTTTCCTCTGAGCTTGTAATTCAATGTTCCCCCAGGTCTGTTAGTTTGTTAGTATGCGAGCTGTTCGTTACAGATAAATTAATAACCTGATTAGAAATCCCAGTGAGTTCTAACATTAAACATTATTCATACACTACTTTCCGCCTCTTATACTACTTTCATGTTGTATGTACTATGTGTATTTGAATTATTTTATTCAACCTCCATTACCATGCTACAATGTAACTGTTAGACAGATATTATTGGTAGTGTAAAAAGGTTGGACTAGATGGATGTATGTCTTTATACAACCTCCAAAACTATGTTACTGTGTAACTTTTATACAGACATTATGGGTAGGGTATAAAGGTTGGACTAGATGGACGTATGTCTTTATACAACCTCCAATACCATGTTACTATGTAACAGTTATACAGACATTATGGGTGGGGTATAAAGGCTGGACTAGATGGACGTATGTCTTTATACAACCTCCAATACTATGTTACTGTGTAACTTTTATACAGACATTATGGGTAGGGTATAAAGGTTGGACTAGATGGACGTATGTCTTTATACAACCTCCAATACTATGTTACTATGTAACTGTTATACAGACATTATGGGTAGGGTATAAAGGTTGGATTAGATAGACATATGTCTTTATACAACCTCCAATACTATGTTACTATGTAACTGTTATACAGACATTATGGGTAGGGTATAAAGGTTGGACTTGATAGACGTATGTCTTTATACAACCTCCAATACTATGTTACTATGTAAGGGAGAGAGACAGAGATTTAAAAAGGGAGAGACACGAGACGTATGCCCAGATAGTTTATTGTATGGGCCAGTAATGTATTTATACACAGTAATCATATCCCCACGCAAAGAGCCCTTTTCTCAGCGTACATAATGTGGTTAACTTTTCCAGTCTCTCTTTCATATTCAAGCCCCCCAATCCCCTTAACCCAATTAGTTGCCCTTCTCTGAACCCTTTCCTTTCAAAGATGTCCTTTTTGTACACAGGATTCCAATACATGCCACTGCATATTCAAATGAGGCACCTACCAATGCTTTTGGAAAGAGGGAGAAAAACATTCTTCCTCCATTGAATCCATACCTTCTTTTATACAAGACCAATACCATTTGTACGTAGAGAGAGAGAGAGAGAGAAGAGAGAGTCAGATGAGAGATAGAGAGAGGAAGAGAGAGGCGATGAGGAGAGCGGAGAGAGGGAGAGGAGAGAAAGATGAGGAGAGAGAAGATAGGGTAGATAGATGATAGATAGAGTAGAGAGATGATAGATAGATAGATTAGAGAGAGAGATAGATAGATAGATGACAGATAGATAGATAGATAATGTTAAATAGATGAGAGAGAGAGAGAGAGAGAGAGAGAGAGAGAGAGATAGGTATATACATAGATAGAGAGAGAGATGAATAGAGAGAAAGAGATAGATGAGAGATGAATAGATAGATAATAGATAGATAGATGATAGATAGAGAGATAGATAGATAGCGCTCATCCATATATTTCCTCTCTTAGTCTCCCCATATGTTCCTGCCCGTTACCTGCCGCTCTCCACAGAACCAAGCTCCTGTAAACAGGGGGGGGGGGACCCCCCACACTTACTGCTTCCTCTCCGCCTTAAACATTTCTTTCTTGTAGCTCCCGTCCTCTGGAATTCTAGTCCCATCTCTCTATGCAAGAAACTCAATTAGCAGGTTAAATTTTACCCTTACAATTCCGTACATATCCGGTAACAAGCACAGTATATGGTATCTATATATCTATATATGAATAAATTTACCCTTACATCCTAACCTATCCGGTAACACCGAACAGTAATGTTATCTCTATAATCTATATATGAGAAATTACCTTACCTCCTACCTATCTGGTAACCAGCCAGTATATGGTATCTATATATCTATATATGATAAACCTACCCTTACATCTACCTATCTGGGTAACCGGCCACAGTATATGGTATCTATATGTATCTGTATAGTTAAAATCTTACCCTTACATCCTACATATCCAGTTAACAGCCACAGTAAGTAATAGGTATCTATATATCTATATAGATAAATCACCTTACATCCTTACCTATCCGGTAACCCGCACAGTATATGGTATCTATATATCTATAATGAAAATCCCTACATCCTACCTATCCGGGTCAACCAGCCAGTATAGGAGATCTATATGGAAATCTACCTACATCCTTAACTATCCGGGTAACCAGCACAGTATGGTATGTCTATATCTTCTATATTATTGATAAATCTACCCGTACATCCTACCTATCCGGTAACTAGAACAGTATATAGTAACATAGTAACATAGTAACATAGTAAACATAGGTAAAAACATAGTAAACAAGTAACATAGTAACATAGTAACATAGTAATTAAGGTTGAATAAAGACATTCGTCCATCAAAGTCCAACCTATTCACTTTTTTTTTTTTTTTTTTTTTTAAACCCTACCTAACAGTGGATCCACGAGGAAGGCCAAAAAACCCCCGCTAAAAAAAAGGGGGAAAAAATTCCTTCATGACTCCAAACGGCAATCGGAAAGTATTCCCTGGAATTCAACCAGATTATATATGCATATTACCCAGTAATTTCTATCAATATTTTTTAAAAGTTTTAGAAAACTATCCAGGCCTTTTTGAAAGTTATTTCAATGAAATTGCCATTCCCCTCTGATGGAGAGACAGTTGCCACAGTTTTCACCGATTCTCACGTAAAGAAAAACCTCTCCTAACTGCAAATGAAACTTCTTTTCTTCCAACCTAAAGGGATTGTCACGAGTACTCTTGATATTGACCTATGTAGTCGAACAAGGCACCAGAGAGGAGGAGTTCACGATGGGCAATTAATATATTTGTATAAGGTTATCATGTCACCCACGCAACGCCGCTTATCCAAGGTGGTTAAGCAGCACTAACCTTGTCAATCTGCCTGCTTATTTTCAAGCCCCTCCATTCCCCTTATTAATTTAGTTGCCCTTCTCTGAGACTGCCTCAATTCCAACGATGTCCTTTTTATTGTATATGGGGATTCCAAAAACTGCACTGCATATCAAATGTGGCCGTTACCAGTGCCTTGTAAAGAGGAGAATATATTTTTCTGCTCTGATTCCATTCCCCCTTTATACAAGGACGATATCTTGCGTAGCTATAGTGTTGCTACCTGGCATGTTGATACAGCTAAGTCTGTTATCTACCAGAACCCCAAATCTTGTTTCCATTTCAGATGCACTAACACAGAGTTATTTTATGGTTGTAGGTGCACAGGGATTATTTTAAATCCAAAATGCATCACCTTACATTTATCAACATTGAATCTCATTGCCCTTCTGACCTGCCCATTTTGATAATATATCTGGGTCTGATTGCAGCACTGGCCCACATCATATGGAAGTTTCCAAAAAGCTCTGCATATTTAGTGTCCCATCAGCAAAAAACAGAGACCTTGCTCTCAATGCCCCCCTTCTAAAGGGCATTTATAAACAGATTAAACAGAAAAAGCGCCCCAGTACAGAAACCCTGAGAAGGAACTCCGCTTCTAGAACTTTAGCCCACATAGATGTAGCTCCATTAACCACCACTCTCTACTCCACTATATGGATCTAATATCTATTGTATATGAAAAAATCTACCTTACAATCCTACTATCCGGTAACCAGCACAGTATCTGATATAGCATATATCTATATATGATAAATCTTTACCTTACATCTACCTATCCGGATAACCAGCACAGTATTGAGTATATGATATCTAATGAATATCTATATATAGATAAATCTACCCTACATTCCTACCCTATCCGGTAACCAGCACAAGTATATGGTACATATACTATATATGATCAATTACCCTACATTCTACCTATCGGAACGCAGCACAGTATATGGAATCTATATATCTATATATGATAAATCTACCTTACACCTACCTATCCGGTTAACCAGCACAGTATATGGTATCTATATATTTATTATGATAAATATACCCTTACATCCTACCTATCCGGTAACCAGCACAGTATATGGTATCTAGATATATAATATGATTAAATCTACCCTTACATCCTACCTATCTGGTAACCAGCACAGTATGATGGTATCTATGTATTCTATCTATCTGATAAATCTAGCCCTTACATCCTAACCTATCTGGTAAACCAGCACAGTAATGATATCTACTATATCTATATATGATAAATCGAACCCTGACATCCTAACCTATCCTTTGCGTAACCAGCACAGTATATTGTTATCTATATATATATATATGATAAAATCTACCCTTACATCCTAACATATCTGGTAAACCAAGACACAGTATATGAGATCTATTTCTATATATGATAAATCTACCCTTACATCCTACCTATCCGAGTAACCAGCACCAGTATATTGTACTATATATCTATATATGATAAATCTACCCTTACACCTACCTATCTGGTAACCAGCCACAGTATATGGTTCTAATACCTATATATGGATAAATGCTCCCTTTATCATCCGACCTATCCGGTAAACCAGCCACCGTATATGGTAGATATATATCTATGATATGTAAATACTACCCTTACATCCTACTATACGGTAACCGGCACAGTATATGGTATCTATATACTCCTAATATGTGATAAATTTACCCTTACATCCTACCTATCCGGTAAACCAGCAAGTATATGGTATCTATATATACATATATGATAATCGACCCTGACATTGACAAACACTATACACGATATACCAGCCACAGTATATGGTATTCTTATAATCTAGATAGTGATGAACTTACCTTACATCCTACTATCCGGTAAGCAGTACAGTATATGGTATCTATGATATGATAATCTGAAACCTTAATCCCTTACCTATCCGGTTAACCAGACACAGTTATGGTATTCTATAATCTATATATGATAAATCTACACCTCTGTAAATCCACCATCGGTAACACCCAGTATAGTGGTATATATATATTCTAATATGATATATAATCACCCTTACATCCTTACCTATCGGTAAACCAGCACCCCCCGTATATGGTATCTATATATCTAATATGATAAATTTACCCTTACATCTACCTATCCCGGTAACCAGCACTAGTTATATGTTATCTCTATATCTATATAGATAAATCCTACCCTAATCCTACTCTACCTGGGTAACCAGCACAGTAGGTATATGGTATCTAGCTAAATAGATTATGATTATATCTACCCTTAATCTAACCTATCCGGTACCAGCACAGTCATAGATGGGTGTATCTATAATCTATATGATGATAAATTACCCACAATCCTACTATTCCGGTAACCACCACAGTATTGTGGTATCTAATATCTATATATGATATATCACCCTTACACCTACCTATCGCGTAACCAAGCCACAGATATATGTTAACTATGATACATCTACCCTTACATCCTACTATCCGGGTTAACCAGCCCGTAGTAGTATGGTATCTTAGATCTAATAAGATAAAATCTACCTTACATCCTACCCTATCCGGTAACCAGCAAGTATATGGTCATATATATCTATTATGATACAATCTACCCCTTACATCCACCATATCTGGTAAGCCAGCACAGTATATTGTATTATATATCTACTATATGAAAATCTACACTTTACATCTTACCTCCGGAACCAGATCACAGTAAGATGTTTTTCTTACATTGCATAACATATCACCGACTATTACCGACTCTATTTTATCTTGTTGTCCCACACCAATAGATTGAAGCCTCTACGGAGCAGGACCTCATACCTCTATTTAAAATGCTCTAGCACTTCTATTTATTATATTTATGTATTAACATCATTTTACCTTTTTTTGTTACCTGAATCTATCAGTACTTCCCTCGTCGCTCGAGTAACCTATGATTTCTCAAATGTACATCTCACACGTGCAATATAAACTATATATCTATATATAGCATAGATTAATTATATGAATAGATCGATGAGATCGGACTAGAAGATATGAATCCTCACCTCAGCAGGCGACCTATAGATAGAGAGAAGACAGACTAGGTTATCAGATTAGTATAGATAGTAGTTTTAGAAAGACTAGACGTTTGAACATCTGCCCAGGGTACTCTCCATTAGTTCCGTAGGTGTGACATTGTATGATTGTATCTGTGTACTATAGCAGTGTGTGGGACGAGGTGGTTAGTTTTTTTGTTTTGATGTCTATGTTTCCTGCCCCCATGTGCCATCAGTTGCACACTGGTTTGACAGTTTTATTTACCAGTTGCTAACCATTTTACAATCCACTTGTGCAAACAATATTTGCTTGCTAGTTTCTATTGGTGGTTCCAAAAGGAGTGGGGAGGGGATACTGCATGAACAAAAACATGTGCGGGATTGAAGGCATGCAGACAACACACACACCTTAAGGTATTTGTATTACTACGTATTATTTATATAAAGGATAGGTGAGGACAAGCATTTTTCATGTATAGTTCCCCTTTGAATATGAACGAAAGAGAAGAGTGAATCGCACTTTCGTGAGCTGGGAAAGTGGGAGTTTCTGGGATCCTTAAGAAGAGACAGGAGTCCATGAGGTGAGTAAGTATCGGTATTAACCAAGATGATTGTATGTATAATAGATATCTTTATTTAGATGATAGTATTCACACAAAAATGATAACCACAATGGCGGATTTACAATGCCGTGGGGTGTGTGAGTTTACATTTGAAGTCGAATTTTATGGCCCCCTGATTCTACAATGGTAAGCTCTGTGCTCTGTCCAGGCCTGATTTAATGCGAGGCGGTCTCGTGTCTTAGTCTTGTTAGCCTTTGTAGTCCATTTTCATTCCAACAAAAGAGAATAATAAGCAGGTTATGGTGGTGTGGTCTGTGTTTAGGGGATGGGGTAAGGGGCGCCAGATGCCCAACATGACAGATAAACAAGTAACACATACCACTTCTTACTCCACAAATCCTAGCGGAGGAGGAGCTCATACAGTAGTGATTCCCTATCATTCATACAAGGAATGTATCTATAGTCCAGTATAGTTATGAGGAGCCTTTACCTGCAAAAAGGACCAAGACCTAGAACAGCCAGGGAACACATAGCACAGAGCAGTGGGATACATCCTTCTGGGACTGGGTGAGATGGGATAATCCCAGTTGGGTGGACGTTGGGTTTTTATGCAATGTCCATTATTTGTTGGTAGGAGGATGTTAATTTTCCCTTATATTTACAGGGAGTCTATTCTGTTATCACAAGGGACTCATATTAGAATTTCCTAAAATAACAAACTTACATTAATGAAATGAAGTACATTTAATTTGTTGTTTTATAATTATCGAGAGAGAGTTGATTCTTCAATCAAGCATCCAAAATGAATCACTGAACAAAAGGTAATAAGATGGTTGTAGATCAGTAACAATAAAATAAATATTTGCATGATTGAGCAATAGTAGAAATGAAAAGCACAATTACTGGGTATCATAGCATCAAGTAATAGAGTATTGGAGGTTGTATAAAGACATACGTCAATCTAGTCCAACCTTTATACCCCTACCATAATGTCTGTGTATAACAGGTACATAGTAACATAGTATTGGAGGTTGTATAAAGACATACGTCCATCTAGTTCAACTCTTTATACCCTACCCAAATGTCTGTAATACAGTTACATAGTAACATAGTATTGGAGGTTGTATAAAGACATACGTCCATCTAGTCCACACCTTAACCATACCCATAATGTCTGTATAACAGTTTACATTAGACAGAGTATTGGAGTTGTTAAAAGACATGACTCCATCTAGTCCAACCTTTATACCTACCCCATAATGTCTGTATAACAGTTACATCGTAACATAGTATTGGAGGTTGTATAAAGACATACAGTCCATCTAGCCAACCTTTACCTACCATAATGTTGTGATAACAGTTACATAGAGTACA
Source organism: Hymenochirus boettgeri (assembly GCA_019447015.1). NCBI lineage: Eukaryota > Metazoa > Chordata > Amphibia > Anura > Pipidae > Hymenochirus > Hymenochirus boettgeri. The sequence goes on from CM033470.1 coordinate 15,709,080, forward strand.
TAGTATTGGGGTGCATAAAGACATCGTCCATCTAGTCCAAACCTTATACCCTACCCATAATGTCTGTATAACCGGTTTCATAGTAACAATAGTATGTGGAGGTTGTATAAAGACATATGTCCATCTAGTCCAAACCTTATACCCTACCCATATGTCTGTATAACAGTTACATAGTAAACATGGATTGAGGTTGTATAAAGACATACTCCATCTAGTCCAACCTTTATACCCTACCATAATGTCTGTATAACAGTTACATAGTAAAATAGTATTGGGGTTGTATAAAGACATACACCATCTAGTCCAACCTTTTAACCCTACCAATAATGTCTGTATAACAGTTACATAGTAACATGTATGGAGGTTGTATAAAGACATACGTCCATCTAGTCCAACCTTTATATACCCTACCCATAATGTCTGTATAACAGTTACATAGTAACATGTATTGGAGGTTGTATAAAGACATAGTCCATCTAGTCCAACCTTATACACCTACCCATAATGTCTGTTAAACAGTTACATATAACATAGTATTGGAGGTTGTATAAAGACATATGTCCATCTGTCAACCTTTATACCCTACCCATAATGTCTGTATAACAGTTACATAGTAACATGTATTGGAGTTGTATATAAAAGACAATGCGTCCATCTAGTCCAACCTATCCTACCCTAATGTCGTGTATAACAGTTACATAGTAACATAGTATTGGGGGTTGTATAAAGACATAGTCCATCGAATCCAACCTTTATACCCTACAATAATGTCTGTATAACAGTTACATAGAACATAGTATTGGAGGTTGTATAAAAGCATACGTCCATCTAGTCCCAACCTTTATACCCTACCCAAATTGATCTGTATAAAAGTTTAATATAGTAACATAGTATTGGAGGTTGTATAAAGACATAGTCTCAAATTGTCCAACCTTTATACCCTACCCATAATGTCTGTTAACAGTAAATAGTAACATAGTATTGGAGGTTATAAAGAACATCGTCATCTAGTCCAACCTTATACCCTACCCATAATGTCTGTTATACAGTTAATAGTACATAGTATGGAGGTTATATAAAGGACATACGTCCATCTAGTCCAAACTTATACCCTACCCATAATGTCTGTATAACAAGTTACAATAGTAACATAGTATTGGAGGTTTGTATAAAGACAGTCCATCTAGTCAACCTTTATACCCACCCATAATGTCTGGTATAACAGTTACATAGTAACATAGTATTGGAGGTTGTATAAAGACATAAGTCCATCTAGTCCAACCTTTATACCCTACCCATAATGTCTGTATAACAGTTACATAGTACATAGTATTGGAGGTTGTATAAAGACATACGTCCATCTAGTCCAACCTTTATAACCTACCCATAATGTCTGTAACAGTACATAGTAACATAAGTATTGGAGGTTGATAAAAGACATACGTCCATCTAGTCCAACCTTTATACCCTACCCAAATGTCTGTTATAACAGTTACATAGTAACATAGTATTGGAGGTGTATAAAGACATACGTCCAACTAGTCCAACCTTTATACCCTACCCATAATGTCTGTATAACAGTTACATAGTACATAGTATTGGAAGGTTGTTATAAAGACATAGTTCCATCTAGTCCAACCTTATACCTACCCAAATGTCTGTATAACAGTTACATAGTAATATGTATTGGAGGGTTATAAAGACATATGTCCATCTATCCAACCTTATACCCTACCCATAATGTCTGTATAACAGTTACATAGTAACATAGTATTGGAGGTTGTATAAAGACATACATCCATCTAGTCCAACCTTATACCCTACCCCTAATGTCTGTATAACAGTTACTAGTAACATAGTATTGGAGGTTGTTAAAGACATACGTCCATCTAGTCCAAACTTTTACCCTACCATAATGTCTGTATAACAGTTACATAGTAACATAGTATTGGAGGTTGTAAAGACAATATGTCCATTAGTCAACCTTATACCCTACCCATAATGTCTGTATAACAGTTACATAGTAACATAGTATGGAGGTTGTATAAAGACATACGTCCATCTAGTCCAACCTTTATACCCTACCCATAATGTCTGTATAACAGTTACATAGTACATAGTATTGGAGGTTGTATAAAGAATACGTCCATCTAGTCCAACCTTTATACCTCACCATAATGTCTGTTAACAGTTACATAGTAACATAGTATTGGAATTGTATAAAGACATACGTCCATTAGTCCAACCTTTATACCCTACCCATAATGTCTGTATAACAGTTACATAGTAACTAGTATTGGAGGTTGTATAAAGACATAGTCCATCTAGTCCAACCTTTATAACCCTACCATAATGTCTGTATAACAGTTTACATAGTAACATAGTATTGGAGGTTGTATTAAAGACATCGTCCATTAGTCCAACCTTTTTACCCTACCCATAATGTCGGTTAACAGTTACATAGTAACATAGTATTGGAGGTTGTATAAAGACATACGTCCATCTAGTCCAACCTTTATACCCTACCCATAATGTCTGTATAACAGTACATAGTAACATAGTATTGGAGGTTTATAAAGACTAGTCCATCTAGTCCAACCTTTATACCCTACCCATAATGTTGTATAACAGTTACATAGTAACATAGTATTGGAGGTTGTAAAAGACATTTCGTCCATCTAGTCCAACCTTTATACCCTAACCATAATGTCTGTATAACAGTTACATAGTAACATAGTATTGGAGGTTGTATAAAGACATACGTCCATCTAGTCCAACCTTTACCCTACCCATAAGTCTGTATAAACAGTTACATAGTAACATAGTATTGGAGGTTGTATAAAGACATACGTACATAGCCAACTTTATACCCTACCCAAATGTCTGTATAAACAGTTACATAGTAACATAGTATTGGAGGTGTTGTATAAAGACATAGTCCATCTAGTCCAACCTTTATACCCTACCCATAATGTCTGTATAACAGTTACATAGTAACCTAGTATTGGAGGGTTGTATAAAAGACAATCGTCCATCTAGTCCAAACTTATACCCTACCCATAATGTCTGTATACAGTTACATAGTAAACATAGTATTGGAGGTTGTATAAAGACATACGTCCATCTAGTCCAACCTTTATACCCTACCATAATGTCTGTAAAAACAGTTACATAGTAACATAGTATTGGAGGTTTTATAAAGACATGTCCATCTAGTCCAACCTTTATACCCTACCCATAATGTCTGTATAACAGTTACATAGTAACATAGTATTGGAGGTTTTATAAAGACATGTCCATCTAGTCCAACCTTTATACCCTACCCATAATGTCTGTTATAACAGTTACATAGTAACATAGTATTGGAGGTTGTTATAAAGACATCGTCATCTAGTCCAAACTTTATACCCTACCCATAATGTCGTTATAACAGTTACATATAGTAACATAGTATTGGAGGTTGTATAAAGACATAAGTCCATCTAGTCCAACCTTTATACCCTACCCATAATGTCTGATAACAGTTACATAGTAACATAGTATTGGAGGTTGTATAAGACATAGGCCATCTAGTCCAACCTTTATACCCTACCCATAATGTCTGTAAACAGTTACATAGTAACATAGTATTGGAGGGTTATAAAGACATAGTCCATCTAGTCCAACCTTATACCCTACCCATAATGTCTGTATAACAGTTACATAGTAACATAGTATTGGAGGTGTTGTATAAAGACATTGTCCATCTAGTCCAACCTTTATACCCTACCCATAATGTCTGTATAACAGTTACATAGTAACAATAGTATGGAGGTGTTGTAAAGACATAAGTCCATCTAGTCCAACTTTATACCCTACCCATAATGTCTGTATAAACGTTACATAGTAACATAGTATTGGAGGTTGTATAAAGAACATACGTCCATCTAGTCCAACCTTTATACCCTACCCATAATGTCTGTATAACAGTTACATAGTACATAGTATTGGAGGGTTGTATAAAGACATACGTCCATCTAGTCAACCTCTTATAACCTACCCATAATGTCTGTTCAGTTACATAGTAACATAGTATTGGAGGTTGTATAAAGACATACGTCCATCTAGTCCAACCTTATTATACCCTACCCATAATGTCTGTATATAACAGTTACATAGTAACATAGTATTGGAGGTTGTATAAAGACATACGTCCATCTAGTCCAACCTTTATACCCTACCCATAATGTTGTATAACAGTACATAGTAACATAGTATTGAGGTTGTATATAAGAGACATCGTCCATCTAGTCAACCTTTATACCCTACCCATAATGTCTGTTATAACAGTTACATAGTAACATAGTATTGGAGGTTGTATAAAGACATAGTCCATCTAGTCCACACTTTATACCCTACCCATAAGTTGTTATAACAGTTACATAGTAACATAGTATTGGAGGTTGTATATAAGACATTCGTCCATTAGTCCAACCTTTATACCCCTACCAATAATGTCTGTATAACGTAATAGTAACATAGTATTGGAGGTTGTATAAAGACATAAGTCCATCTAGTCCAAACCTTTCTATACCTACCCATAATGTCTGTATAACAGTAAATAGTAACATAGGATTTGGAGGTTGTATAAAGACATAAGTCCATCTACATCCAACCTTTATACCCTACCATAATGTCTGTATAACAGGTTACATAGTAAACATAGTATTGGAGGTTGATAAAGACATACGTCCATCTAGTCCAACCTTTATACCCTACCCATAATGTCTGTATAACAGTTACATAGTAACATAGTAATGGAGGTTGTATAAAGACATAGTCCATCTAGTCCAACCTTTATACCCTACCCATAATGTCTGATAACAGTTACATAGTAAAATAGTATTGGAGGGTGTAATAAAGACATACGCTCATCTAGTCCAACCTTTAGACCTACTACCCATTGTCTGTATAAACAGTTACATAGTAACATAGTATTGGAGGTGTATAAAGACATACGTCCATCTAGTCAAACCTTTATACCCTACCCATAATGTCTGTATAACAGTTACATAGTAACATAGTATTGGAGGTTGTATAAAGACATATCGTCCATCTAGCAACCTTATACCCTACCCATAATGTCTGTATAAAACAGTTACATAGTAACATAGTATTGGAGGTTGTATAAAGACATAGTCCATAGTCCAACCTTATTTACCCTACACCATAATGTCTGTATAACAGTACATAGTAAATAGTATTGGAGGTTGTTATAAAGACATAAGTCCATCTGTCCAACTTTATACCCTACCCATAATGTCTGTATAAAAGTTACATAGTAACATAGTATTGGAGGTTGTATAAGACATACGTCCATCTAGTCCAACCTTTAACCCTACCCATAATGTCTGTATAACAGTTACAAGTAGTAACATAGTATTGGAGGTTGTATAAAGACATACGTCCATCTAGTCCAACCTTATACCCTACCCATAATGTCTGTTAACAGTTACATAGTAACATAGTATTGGAGGTTTATAAAGACATTAGTCCATCTAGTCCAACCTTTATACCCTACCCATAATGTCTGCTATAACAGTTACATAGTAACATAGTATTGGAGGTTGTATAAAGACATATCCATCTAGTCCAACCTTTATACCTACCCATAATGTCTTGTATAAACAGTTACATAGTAACATAGTATGGAGGTTGTATAAAGACATTAGTCCATCTAGTCCACCTCTTATACCCTACCATAATGTCTGTATAACAGTTACATAGTAACATAGTATTGGAGGTGTATAAAGACAATGTCCATATAGTCCAACCTTATTACCCTACCATAATGTCTGTATAACAGTACATAGAATAAATAGTATTGGAGGGTGTATAAAGACATACGTCCATCTAGTCCAACCTTATACCTACCCTAATGTCTGTAACAGTTACATAGTAACATAGTATTGGAGGTTGTATAAAGACATATCGTCCCATCTAGTCCAACCTTTTATACCTACCCATAATGTCTGTAAACAGTTACAATAGTAACATAGTATTGGAGGTTGTATAAAGACATATGTCCATCTAGTCCAACCTTTATACCCTACCATAATGTCTGTATAACAGTTAACTATAACATAGGATTGGAGGTTGTATAAAGACATACGTCCATCTAGTCCAACCTATACCCTACCCATAATGTCTGTATAAACAGTTACATAGTAACATAGTATTGGAGGTTGTATAAAGACATTCGTCATCTAGTCCAACCTCTTATACCCTACCAATAATGTCTGTTATAAACGTACATAGTAACACTAGTATTGGAGGTTGTATAAAGACATTGTCCATCTAGTCCAACCTTATACCCTACCCATAATGTCTGTTATAACAGTTACATAGTAACATAGTATTGGAGGTTGTATAAAGACATAGTCCATCTAGTCCAACCTTTTACTACCCATTAATGTCTGTATAACAGTTACATAGTAACATAGTATTGGAGGTGGTATAAAGACATACGTCCATCTAGTCCAACCTTTATACCCTACCCATAATGTCTGTATAACAGTTACATAGTAACATAGTATTGGAGGTTTGTATAAGACATTCGTCCATCTAGTCCAACCTTTATACCTACCCATAATGTCTGTATAACAGTTACATAGTAACATAGTATTGGAGGTTGTATAAAGACATACGTCCATTAGTCCAACCTTATACCCTACCCATAATGTCTGTATAACAGTTACATAGTAACATAGTATTGGAGGTTGTATAAAGACTACGTCCATCTAGTCCAACCTTATAACCTACCCATAAGTCTGTATATAACAGTTACATAGTAACATAGTATTGGAGGTTTATAAAGACATTGTCATCTAGTCCAACCTTATTACCCTACCATAATGTCTGTATAACAGTTACATAGTAACATAGTATTGGAGGTTATATAAAGACATTCGTCCATCTAGTCCAACCTTTATACCTACCCATAATGTCTGTATAACAGTTACATAGTAACATAGTATTGGAGGTTGTATAAAGACATTAGTCCATCTAGTCCAACCTTATACCCTACCCATAATTGTTTAAACAGTTACATAGTAACATAGTAGGGAGGTTGTATAAAGACATACGTCCATCTAGTCCAACCTTTATTACACCCATAATGTCTGTATAAACAGTTTACATGTAACATAGTATTGGAGGTTGTATAAAGACATACGTCCATCTAGTCCAACCTTTTATACCCTACCCATAATGTCTGTATAACAGTTACATAGTAACATAGTATTGGAGGTTGATAAAGAAACGTCCATTAGTCCAACCTTTATACCCTACCATAATGTCTGTATAACAGTTACATAGTACATAGTATTGGAGGTGTATAAAGACATACGTCCATCTAGTCCCAACCTTTATACCCTACCCATAATGTCTGTATAACAGTTACTAATAGTAACATAGTATTGGAGGTTGTATAAAGACATACGTCCATCTAGTCCAACCCTTATACCCCTACCATAATGTCTTGTATAACAGTTACATAGTAACATAGTATTGGAGGTTGTATAAAGACATATGTCCATCCTAGTCCAACCTTTATACCCTACCCATAATGTCTGTATAACAGTTACATAGTAACATGTATTGGGGTTGTTTATATAAAGACATCGTCCATCTAGTCCAACCTTTATACCCTACCCATAATGTCTGTATAACAGACATAGTACATAGTATTGGAGGTTGTATAAAGACATTAGTCCATCTAGTCCAACCTTTATACCCTACCCATAATGTCTGTATAACAGTTACCATAGTAACATAGTATTAATGGAGGTGTATAAAGACATATCGTCCATCTAGTCCAACCTTTATACACCTACCCATAATGTTCTGTATAACAGTTACATAGTAACATAGTATTGGGAGGTTGTATAAAGACATACGTCCTATCTAGTCCAACCTTTATACCTACCCATAAATGTCTGTATAACAGAGTACATAGTAACATAGTATTGGAGGTTGTATATAAAGACATAGTCCAATCTAGTCCAAAACTTTATACCCTACCCATAATGTCTGTTAACAGTTACATAGTAACTAGTATTGGAGGTTGTATAAAGACTATAGTCCATCTAGTCCAACCTTTTATACCCTACCCATTAATGTCTGTATAACAGTTACATTAGTAACATAGTATTGGAGGTTGTATAAAGACATAGTCCATCTACAGTCCAACCTTTATATACCCTACCCTAATGTCTGTATAACAGTTACATAGTAACATAGTATTGGAGGTTGTATAAAGACATATAGTCCATCAGTCCAACCTTTATTACCCTACCCATAATGTCTGTATAACAGTTACATAGTAACATAGTATTGGAGGTTGTTATAAAAGACATAGTCCATCTAGTCCAACCTTTATACCCTACCCATAATGTCTGTATAACAGTTCATAGTAAACATAGTATTGGAGGTTGTATAAAGACATACGCCATCTAGTCCCAACCTTTATACCCTACCCATAATGTCTGGTTATAAACAGTTACATATACAATAGTATTGGAGGTTGTTATAAAAGACATCGTCCATCTAGTCCAACCTTTTACCCTACCATAATGTCTGTTATAAACAGTACTATAGTAACATAGTATGGAGGGGTTGTATAAAGACATAGTCCATCTAGTCCAACCTTTATACCCTACCATAATGTGTCTAAAACATGACAGAGGAAATGGAGGGAGGTAGAAAGACATAAGCCATCTGAAAGTCCAAAATATACCCCGCCATAAGGTCTGTATAACAGTTAAATAGTCAACATAGTGATTGGAGGTTGTATAAAGACATTCCATCTAGTCCAACCTTTATACCTACCCATAATGTCTGTATAACAGTTACTAGTAACATAGATTGGAGTGGTTGTATAAAGACATGTCATCCACTAGTCCAACTTTACCCTACCCATAATGTCTGTATAACAGTTACATAGTAAATATAGGATTGAGGTTTATAAATCTAGTCCATCTGTCCAACCTTTATACCCTACCATAATGTCTGTTAAACAGTTACATAGTAAACTAGTATTGGAGGTTGTATAAAGACATACGTCCATCTAGTCCAACCTTTTACCCTACCCATAATGTCTGTTATAACAGTTACATAGTAACATAGTTAGATGGAGGTTGTTATAAAGACATACGTCCATCCTAGTCCAACCTTATTACCTACCCTCCATAATGTCTGGTAAACAGTACATAGTAAACATAGTATTGGAGGTTGTTATAAAGACATAGTCCATCTAGTCCAACCTTTTACCCTACCCATAATTGTCTGTATACAGTTACATAGTAACATAGTATGGAGGTTGTATAAAGACATACGTCCATTAGTCCAACCTTTATACCCTACCCATAATGTCTGTATAAACAGTTACATAGAAACATAGTTGAGGGGATTATAAGACATACTCCATCTAGTCCAACCTTTATACCCTACCCATAATGTCTGGTATAACAGTGTACATAGTAACATAGTGTTGGGATTGTATAAAGGACATACGTCCATCTAGTCCAACCTTTATACCTACCCCATAATGTCTGTATAACAGTTACATAGTAACATAGTATTGGAGGTTGTTTATAAAGACATAGTCCATCTAGTCCAACCTTTATACCCTACCCATAATGTCTGTATAACAGTTACATAGTAACATAGTATTGGAGGTTGTATAAAGACATACGTCCATCTAGTCCAACCTTTATACCCTACATAATGTCTGTTTATAACAGTTACATAGTAACATAGTATTGGGGTTGTATAAAGACATATGTCCATCTAGTCAAACCTTTATCCCTACCATAATGTCTGTATAACAGTTACAATAGTAACATAGTATTGGAAGTTTTAAAAGACATTGTCCATCTAGTCCAACCTTTATACCCTACCCATAATGTGTTAAAAGTTACATAGTAACATAGTATTGAGGTGGTGTATAAAGAACATAGTCCATCTAGTCCAACCTTATACCCTACCATAATGTCTGTATAACAGTTACATAGTAACATAGTATTGGAGTTGTATAAAGACAATATTCCATCTAGTCCAACCTTTATTACCTACCCATAATGTCTGTTATAACAGTTACATAGTAACATAGGATTGGAGGTTGTATAAAGACATACGTCATCTAGTCCAAACCTTTATACCCTACCATAATGTCTGTATAAACAGTTACATAGATAACATAGTATGGGGTTGTATAAAGGAACATATAACTAGTCCAACCTTTTCCCCCTTATACCCTACCATAATGTCTGTATAACAGTTACATAGTAACAGTAGTGGAGGTGTTATAAAGACATAGTCTCATTCAGTCCCAACCGTTATACCCCTACCCATAATGTCTGTGTATAACAGTTACATAGTAACATAGTATTGGAGGTTGTATAAAGACATATGTCTATCTAATCCAACCTTTATACCCTAACCATAATGTCTGATAACAGTTACATAGTAACATAGTATTGGAGGTTGTTATAAAGACATCGTCCTATCTAGTCCAACCTTTATACCTACCCATAAGTCTGTTATAACGTTACAAGTAACCATAGTATTGGAGGTTGTATAAAGACATACGCATCTATTAGTCGCAGTTTTACCCTACCCATAATGTCTGTATAAACTAGTTACATAGTAAACATTCGTATTGGAGGGTTGTATATAAAGACATACGTCCATTCTAGTCCAACCTTTATACCTACCATATGTCTGTTAGTGTATAACAGTACATATGTAACGAAATAAAGAGAAGAATAGAGAGTAATGTCTGTTTGCTCTGAGCTTGTAATTCAATGTTCCCCCAGGTCTGTTAGTTTGTTAGTATGCGAGCTGTTCATTACAGATAAATTAATACCCGATTAGAAATCCCAGTGAGTTCTAACATTAAACATTATTCACTATTTTCCGCCTCTTATACTGCTTTCATGTTGTGGTTTACTCCTGATTCACTGTGCACTATGGGAATTCATGCCAACTGTTCCATTACTTATAGGACAGTGCTCATTAATCCAACCTGAGAAGGTCAGGGTTTGTGCAGTCCCCATTCACTTCCTGCCCCTTTCACTGGAGAAAGATGGCAGGTATTCGAAGGTTACCGAAAATGAACATTAGATTTGAGGGTTACCGAAAATGAACATTAGATTTGAGGGTTACGTGCTTTCATAGGGTCTACACTAAGACCAGATGCGAGTAGGGAATGGGGCAAACTCGGAGAGATACAGCCAAGGAAAAGGGGTACACAAGGTTGAACGCTAACTCCCTCAAATCGACAACTGACTGCTGGTTGCTCTCAACTTTTTCTTTTTGTTGTCCTTAAATATCGTATTCTGTGACATCCCATCCTAGTATTCTACCATATCTTACATATCTACAATATTTTTTCCCTATGCATTTGAACTGAACCTCCCTAAAATATACAATTCTTATAGTAATTATCAGGTAAGAAGTAACAGTTGCAAGCACATTAAAAATGTAGTATTTTTTTCTCTATCATATAGTATTGATCAGGTAATAATGAAGCTTTGGATTTTATGCAGGACCAGTACCTGAAAACAAAGTGGAGCAGCAGTTAAAGTGAGCCAACCTGCAAAATTGAAGGTGGAGCAGCAGTAAAAGTGAGCCAACCTGCAAAAATTAAGGTGGAGCTACATTAAAAGTAAGCCACACCTGCTAAAATTGAGGTGGAGCAGCAGTAAAAGTAAGCCAACCTGCAAAAATTGAAGGTGGAGCTACATTAAAAGTAAGCCAACCTGCTAAAATTGAAGGTGGAGCAGCAGTAAAAGTAAGCCAACCTGCAAAAATTGAAGGTGGAGCTACATTAAAAGTAAGCCAACCTGCTAAAATTGAAGGGGGAGCAGCAGTAAAAGTAGCCAACCTGCAAAAATGAAGGTGGAGCTACATTAAAAGTAAGCCAACCTGACTTAAAATTGAAGGTGGAGCAGCAGTAAAAGTGAGCCAACCTGCAAAAATATGAAGGTGGAGCTACAGTAAAAGTAAGCCAACCTGCAAAAATTGAAGGTGGAGCAGCAGTAAAGTGAGCCAACCTGCTAAAATTGAAGGTGGAGGCAGCTAAAAGGTAAGCCAACCTGCTAAAATTGAAGGTGGACAGCAGTAAAATGAGCCAACCTGCAAAAATGAAGGTGGAGCAGCTGTTAAAGTGAGCCAACCTGCAAATTGAAGGTAGGAGCTACAGTAAAAGTGAGCCAACTTGCAAAAATGAAGGTGGAGCTACAGTAAAAGTGAACCATCCTCAAAATGAAGTGGAGCTACAGTAAAAGTGAGCCACCTGCAAAATTGAAGGTGAGCTACAGTAAAATGAGCCAACCTCAAAATTGAAGGTGGAGCAGCATAAAAGTGGCCAACCTCAAAAAGTTGAAGGTGGAGCTACAGTACAGTGAACCCAACCTGCAAAAATTGAAGGTGGAGCGCAGTAAAACTAAACCAACCTGTAAAAATTGAAGGTGGAGCTACAGTAAAAGGAACCAACCTGCAAAACTGGTGGTGGGGTAGTCAATAAAAGTAAACCAACCTGCAAAAGTTGAAGGTGGAGCAATGTAAAAGGGAAACAACCTGCACAAATTAAAACTAACAAAAGTGGATCTAGCTTCAAATTCATTGCGGGTATAAAAAAGTGGTGCTAAATCATGGTGCAACCAAGGTGGTTGCATCAAAGGGGCATGTTGGTAAGGGTGATAAAAAAAACCTGTCCAGGTGATAACCTGGAACATCATGGCAAGCAGACCACGGAAAACACCATGGGAACACCTGGGAACATAACATAAACATCATGGGGAACACTATGAAAAACACCAGAATCCATGGAAAGCATCACCAGGACACCAGGAAGCACAACAACACACCTGGAAAAACCATCACCAGGAACACCATGGAACATCCACAGGAACACCATGGAAACATCACCAGGAACACTGGAAATCATCCCAGAACACAGAAACACGCCATGAAACCAGAACACATGGCATCACCAGGAACACCATGGAAACATCCCAGGAACACCATGAACCATCACCAGGAACCATGGAACCATCCCCAGGAACACAGGGAAACCATCACCAGGAACACCAGAAACATCACCAGGACACCCCATGGAAACCATCCCCAGAACACCATAAACCATCACCCAGGAACACCATGGAAACCATCACCAGGAACACCATGGAAACCCTCACCAGAACACCATGGAAACCATCCATCCCCAGGAACACCATGGAAACCATCACCAGGAACAACATGAAATCCCCCAGGACACCATGGAAACCATCACCATATCACCAGGAACATACAGAAACCATGGAAACCATCACATAACACCATGGAACATCCCAGGAACACACTGGGAAACTTCACTAGTAAACATTGATAAACTGCCAGGTAAATGATATTTGTTGGATAACTCTATTTGTGGGTAAGATATATATATATAAAGAGAGAGAGAGAGAGAGAGAGAGAGAGAGAGTAAAGAAGCCGATAAGCACTCAGTTCCAAATGAAACGTCTGGGTGCCAATCACTTAGATAGATACAGTCACATATACAACGGCACGGCAACGTGTAGATAGCGTTTTTATTTATTGCTAATAAAAGTAAATTTTTATCATAAAGACCTGTGAGTACCGTCGTATATTTTAACTGTATATATATATATATTATATATATTACACAACGCTGGGGTACAGAGCACTCCAAGGACTTAGCTTAAACTCCGTTTATTCAATAGTAGGAAAACATAACCTACGCTTTCGGCTCAGGAACGAGCCGTCATCAGGGTGATGACGGCTCGTTCCTTGAGCCGAAACGCGTAGGTTTGTTTCCTACTATTGAATAAACCGGAGTTTAGCTAAGTCCTTGGAGTGCTCTGTACCCCAGCGTTGTGTATTATATGTTCACACAGAAGCACCCAGGCCACAAACCGCTGCTAACGGAGTGCGAAGGATTCCTTACCTGTATATATATATATATATATATATATATATATATTTTACATTGATTACTCTCTGTAGACATCTAAAGGGTTTATTTAATAAGAAGTGCAATAGTTTGCCTAAGATATTAATCTGGAGTGACCTGTTACATTTTATTTTTTTACTGGCCTACTGAAGTTCTAAAACATTTGTCTAGTAATACAGATTACTATCTTATTATTATAGATAAGCCCATAATGTGAATGTTATGGTTTGTATAACAGAAACATGTACAGACTACGTGCAAAATGTAAAACCTTACGCCACAGTTCACCAAGAAATCCATTTCCCAGAATCCTAAGGGACACTGTAGGCCACATCTTCTATTGGTCTCCTCTGGATCTAAATTTGGTTAACATTGTCCAATTACACAAAAATGTACAGTTCCTGGCCACAAAGAATAATTAAATATAAGGTCAGTATATGTTTAGTAATTCAGTATAACTTCATATGTATTTAATCAATAAGGACTTTCTAGTTTTTCTGGCAAGGGTTAATATTGTTCAGGAACCACAAACCTCTAAATTAAATCCACGCACATTCCCTTTTATTACTTTCATGGGTTCGCTATAAGTGTCCTTCAATAAAAATTATACTATATGCGTCCTTATTACGCCCTCAATTCCACACTGTCTAGAATTATGGTTGTCTAAAAATAATAATATTTGGATTTCTGACAGTAATCATCCATATAATCCTATTGTTTTTTCTTCAGATTTACTGGAATTAATCAGAACTCATCTCTCTACGCTGTGAACTCGACAACTTCTAGTTCCAAGTTCTACAGTAATAATAAAATAAAGAGAAGAATAGAGAGTAATATCTGTTTCCTATAGAGAAATGTTTCTTCTGAGGTTGTAATTCAATGTTCCCCAGGTCTGGTAGTTTGTTAGTATGCGAGCTGTTCGTTACAGATAAATTAATACCTGATTAGAAATCCAAGTTCTAACATTAAACATTATTCACTATTTTCCGCCTCTTATACTACTTTCATGTTGTGGTCCACTCCTGATTCACTGTGCACTATGGGAATTCATGCCAACTGTTCCATTACTTATAAGACAGTGCTCATCAATCCATTCCGAGAGGGGTTGGGGTTTGGACAGTCCCCTGCCAAACCCCTTCTATTTCCAGCCTCTTATCTAAAACGTGGGGTAAGGACTAAACTAAGAGAAAACCTCATGTCATGAGAAACAGTGGAGAAATACTTAATCTGGGGAACAGAGGAGTGAGATATAATGGAACACAGAGGAGTAAGATATAGTGGAGCAAAGAGGAGTAAGATATAGTGGGGCACAGAGTAATAAGATATTATGGGGCAGAGAGGATTAAGATATAGTGGAGCAAAGAGGAGTAATATATACTGGGGGCAAAGAGGTGTAAGATATGGGGCACAGAGGAGGAAGATATAATAGGGCACTGGGGGGTAAAATTTAATGGGGAACAGAGGAGTAAGATATACTGGGGCAAAGAGGAATAAGATATAATGGGGAACAAAGGAGTAAGAATCTACTGGGGCAAAGAGGAGTAAGATATACTGGGGGCAAAGAGGAGTAAGATATACTGGGGGCAAAGAGGAGTAAGATATAATGGAGTACTGAGGAGTAGGATATAGTGGGGCAAAGAGGAGTAAGATATAATAGGGCACAGAGGAGTAAGATATAATGGGGCACAGAGAAGTAAGGATATAATGGGGCAAAGAGGAGTAAGATCTATTGGGGAACAGAGTAGTAAGATATAATGGGGAAAAGAGCAGTAAGATATAATAGGTAACAGAGTAGTAAGATATAATGGGTAACAGAGTAGTAAGATATAATGGAATACAGAGGAGTAGGCTGTAATGGGGTAAAGAGGAGTAAGATATAATGGGGCACAGATGAGTAAGATATAATAGGGCAAAGAGGAGTAAGATATAATGGGGCAAATAGTAGTAATATATAATAGGGTAACAGAGTAGTAAGATATAATAGAATACAGAGGAGTAGGCTATAACGGGGTTAAGAGGAGTAATAGATAATTGGGTACAGAGGAGTAAGATATAATAGGGCACAAAGGAGTAAGATATAATGGGGCACAGAGTAGTAAGATATAATGGGGCACGTGCTTTCATAGGGTCTACACTAAGACCAGATGCGAGTAGGGAATGGGGCAAACTCGGAGAGATACAGCCAAGGAAAAGGGGTACACAAGGTTGAACGCTAACTCCCTCAAATCGACAACTGACTGCTGGTTGCTCTCAACTTTTTTTTGTTGTCCTTTAAATCTGTATCTGTGATCACCATCTAGGTATTCTACCATATCTACATATCTACAATATTTTTTCCCTATGCATTTGAACTGAACCTCCCTAAAATATACAATTCTTATAGTAATTATCAGGTAAGAAGTAACAGTTGCAAGCACATTAAAAATGTAGTATTTTTTTCTCTATCATATATATTGATCAGGTAATAATGAAGCTTTGGATTTTATGCAGGACCAGTACCTGAAAACAAAGTGGAGCAGCAGTTAAAGTGAGCCAACCTGCAAAAATTGAAGGTGGAGCAGCAGTAAAAGTGAGCCAACCTGCAAAAATTAAGGTGGAGCTACATTAAAAGTAACCAACCTGCTAAAATTGAGGTGGAGCAGCAAGTAAAAGTAAGCCAACCTGCAAAAATTGAAGGTGGAGCTACATTAAAAGTAAGCCAACCTGCTAAAATTGAAGGTGGAGCAGCAGTAAAAGTGAGCCAACCTGCAAAAATTGAAGGTGGAGCTACATTAAAAGTAAGCCAACCTGCTAAAATTGAAGGGGGAGCAGCAGTAAAAGTAGCCAACCTGCAAAAATGAAGGTGGAGCTACATTAAAAGTAAGCCAACCTGACTGTAAAATTGAAGGTGGAGCAGCAGTAAAAGTGAGCCAACCTGCAAAAATATGAAGGTGGAGCTACAGTAAAAGTAAGCCAACCTGCAAAAATTGAAGGTGGAGCAGCAGTAAAGTGAGCCAACCTGCTAAAATTGAAGGTGGAGGCAGCTAAAAGGTAAGCCAAACCTGCTAAAATTGAAGGTGGACAGCAGTAAAATGAGCCAACCGCAAAAATGAAGGTGGAGCAGCTGTTAAAGTGAGCCAACCTGCAAATTGAAGGTAGGAGCTACAGTAAAGTGAGCCAACTTGCAAAAATGAAGGTGGAGCTACAGTAAAAGTGAACCATCCTCAAAATTGAAGTGGAGCTACAGTAAAAGTGAGCCACCTGCAAAATTGAAGGTGAGCTACAGTAAATGAGCCAACCTCAAAATTGAAGGTGGAGCAGCATAAAAGTGAGCCAACCTCAAAAAGTTGAAGGTGGAGCTACAGTACATTGAACCAACCTGCAAAAATTGAAGGTGGAGCGCAGTAAAACTAAACCAACCTGTAAAAATTGAAGGTGGAGCTACAGTAAAAGGAACCAACCTGCAAAACTGGTGGTGGGGTATCAATAAAAGTAAACCAACCTGCAAAAGTTGAAGGTGGAGCAATGTAAAAGGGAAACAACCTGCACAAATTAAAACTAACAAAAGTGGATCTAGCTTCAAATTCATTGCGGGTATAAAAAAGTGGTGCTAAATCATGGTGCAACCCAAGGTGGTTGCATCAAAGGGGCATGTTGGGTAAGGGTGATAAAAAAAACCTGTCCAGGGATAACCTGGAACATCATGGCAAGCAGACCACGGAAAACACCATGGGAACACCGGGGAACATAACATAAACATCATGGGGAACACTATGAAAAACACCAGAATTCCATGGAAAGCATCACCAGATCACCAGGAAGCACACAACCACTGGAAAAACCATCAACAGGAACACCATGGAACATCCACAGGAACACCATGGAAACCATCACCAGGAACACTGGAAATCATCCCAGGAAACACCATGAAACACAGCAACATGAAACCAGAACAACCATGGAAACATCACCAGGAACACCATGGAAACATCCCAGGAACACCATGAACCATCACCAGGAACCCATGGAACATCCCCAGGAACACAGGGAAACCATCACCAGGAACACCATGAAACTCACCAGGCACCCCATGGAAACCATCCCCAGAACACCATAAACCATCACCAGGAACACCATGGAAACCATCACCAGGAACACCATGGAAACCCTCACCAGAACACCATGGAAACCATCCATCCCCAGGAACACCATGGAAACCATCACCAGGAACACATGGAAACCCCCAGGACACCATGGAAACCATCACCATATCACCAGGAACATCACAGAAACCATGGAAACCATCACCATAACACCATGGAACATCCCAGGAACACACTGGGAAACTTCACTAGTAAACATTGATAAACTGCCAGGTAAATGATATTTGTTGGATAACTCTATTTGTGGGTAAGATATATATATATAAAGAGAGAGAGAGAGAGAGAGAGAGAGAGAGAGTAAAGAAGCCGATAAGCACTCAGTTCCAAAGAAACGTCTGGGTGCCAATCACTTAGATAGATACAGTCACATATACAACGGCACGGCAACGTGTAGATAGCGTTTTTATTTATTGCTAATAAAAGTAAATTTTTATCATAAAGACCTGTGAGTACCGTCGTATATTTTAACTGTATATATATATATATTATATATATTACACAACGCTGGGGTACAGAGCACTCCAAGGACTTAGCTTAAACTCCGTTTATTCAATAGTAGGAAAACATAACCTACGCTTTCGGCTCAGGACGAGCCGTCATCAGGGTGATGACGGCTCGTTCCTTGAGCCGAAACGCGTAGGTTTGTTTTCCTACTATTGAATAAACCGGAGTTTAGCTAAGTCCTTGGAGTGCTCTGTACCCCAGCGTTGTGTATTATATGTTCACACAGAAGCACCCAGGCCACAAACCGCTGCTAACGGAGTGCGAAGGATCCTTACCTGTATATATATATATATATATAATATATATTTTACATTGATTACTCTCGTAGACATCTAAAGGGTTATTTTAAGAAGTGCAAATAGTTTGCCTAAGATATTAATCTGGAGTGACCTGTTACATTTATTTTTTTACTGGCCTACTGAAGTTCTAAAACATTTGTCTAGTAATACAGATTACTATCTTATTATTATAGATAAGCCCATAATGTGAATGTTATGGTTTGTATAACAGAAACATGTACAGACTACGTGCAAAATGTAAAACTTTACGCCACAGTTCACCAAGAAATCCATTTCCCAGAATCCTAAGGGACACTGTAGGCCACATCTTCTATTGGTCTCCTCTGGATCTAAATTTGGTTAACATTGTCCAATTACACAAAAATGTACAGTTCCTGGCCACAAAGAATAATTAAATATAAGGTCAGTATATTGTTTAGTAATTCAGTATAACTTCATATGTTATTTAATCAATAAGGACTTTCTAGTTTTTCTGGCAAGGGTTAATATTGTTCAGGAACCACAAACCTCTAAATTAAATCCACTGCACATTTCCCTTTTATTACTTTCATGGGTTCGCTATAAGTGTCCTTCAATAAAATATTATACTATACTGCGTCCTTATTACGGCCCTCAATTCCATCACTGGAATTTTCGACACTGTCTATGAATTATGGTTGTCTAAAAAATAATAATAATTGGATTTCCTGACAGTAATTCATTCCATATAATCTCTATTGTTTTTTCTTTCAGATTTAACTGGAATTAATCAGAACTCATCTCTCTACGCTGTGAACTCGACAACTTCTTAGTTCCAAGTTCTACAGTAATAATAAAATAAAGAGAAGAATAGAGAGTACTATCCGTTTCCTATAGAGAAATGTTTCCTCTGAGCTTGTAATTCAATGTTCCCCCAGGTCTGTTAGTTTGTTAGTATGCGAGCTGTTCGTTACAGATAAATTAATACCTGATTAGAAATCCAAGTTCTAACATTAAACATTATTCACTATTTTCCGCCTCTTATACTACTTTCATGTTGTGGTTCACTCCTGATTCACTGTGCACTATGGGAATTCATGCCAACTGTTCCATTACTTATAAGACAGTGCTCATCAATCCATTCCGAGAGGGGTTGGGGTTTGGACAGTCCCCTGCCAAACCCCTTCTATTTCCAGCCTCTATCTAAAACGTGGGGTAAGGACTAAACTAAGAGAAAACCTCATGTCATGAGAAACAGTGGAGAAATACTTAATCTGGGGAACAGAGGAGTGAGATATAATGGAACACAGAGGAGTAAGATATAGTGGAGCAAAGAGGAGTAAGATATAGTGGGGCACAGAGTAATAAGATATTATGGGGCAGAGAGGATTAAGATATAGTGGAGCAAAGAGGAGTAATATATACTGGGGGCAAAGAGGTGTAAGATATGGGGCACAGAGGAGGAAGATATAATAGGGCACTGGGGGGTAAAATTTAATGGGGAACAGAGGAGTAAGATATACTGGGGCAAAGAGGAATAAGATATAATGGGGAACAAAGGAGTAAGAATACTGGGGCAAGAGGAGTAAGATATACTGGGGGCAAAGAGGAGTAAGATATACTGGGGCAAAGAGTGAGTAAATATGGAGTACTGGGAGTAGGATATAGTGGGGCAAAGAGGATAAGATATAATAGGGCACAGAGGAGTAAGATATAATGGGGCACAGAGAAGTAAGATATAATGGGGCAAAAGGAGTAAGATCTATTGGGGAACAGAGTAGTAAGATATAATGGGGAAAAGAGCAGATAAATATAATAGGTAACAGAGTAGTAAGATATAATGGGTAACAGAGTAGTAAGATATAATGGAATACAGAGGAGTAGGCTGTAATGGGGTAAAGAGGAGTAAGATATAATGGGGCACAGATGAGTAAGATATAATAGGGCAAAGAGGAGTAAGATATAATGGGGCAAATAGTAGTAATATATAATAGGGTAACAGAGTAGTAAGATATATAGAATACAGAGGAGTAGCATAACGGGGTTAAGAGGAGTAATAGATATTGGGTAAAGAGGATAGATATAATAGGCACAAAGGAGAAGATTAATGTGGGCACGAGTAGTAGATATAATGGGGCACAGAGGAGTAAGATATAATGATGCACAGAGGAGTAAGATATAATGGGGCACAGAGTAGTAAGATATAATGGGGCACAGAGGAGTAAGATATAATGAGGCACAGAGGAGTAAGATATAATGGGGCACAGAGCCCATGGAAACCATCACCAGGAAACACCATGGAAAACATCACCAGGAACACCATGGAAACCATCACCAGGAACCACCATGGAAATCATCCCCAGGAACACACTGGGAAACTCACTAGTAAACATTGATAAACTGCCAGGTAAATGATATTTGTTGGATAACTCTATTTGTGGGTAAGATATATATATATAAAGAGAGAGAGAGAGAGAGAGAGAGAGAGAGAGGTAAAGCCGATAAGCACTCAGTTACCAAATAGAAAACGTCTGGGTGCCAATCAATTAGATAGATACAGTACATATACAACGGCACGGCCACGTGTAGATAGCGTTTTTATTTATTGCTAATAAAAGTAAATTTTTATCATAAAGACCTGTGAGTACCGTCGTATTTTAACTGTTATAATATATATATATATTATATATAATACACAACGCTGGGGTACAGAGCACTCCAAGGACTTAGCTTAAACTCCGGTTATTCAATAGTAGGAAAACATAACCTACGCGTTCGGCTCAAGGAACGAGCCGTCATCAGGGTGATGACGGCTCGTTCCTTGAGCCGAAACGCGTAGGTATGTTTTCCTACTATTGAATAAACCGGAGTTTAAGCTAAGTCCTTGGAGTGCTCTGTACCCCAGCGTTGTGTATTATATGTTCACACAGAAGCACCCAGGCCACAAAAACGCTGCTAACGGAGTGCAAGGATCCTACCTGTATATATATATATATTATATATATATATTTACATTGATACTCTCTGTAGACATCTAAAGGGTTTATTTAATAAGAAGTGCAATAGTTTGCCTAAGATATAATTGGAGTGACCTGTTACATTTTATTTTTTTACTGGCCTACTGAAGTTTAAAACATTTGTCTAGTAATACAGATACTATCTTATTATTATAGATAAGCCTAATAATGTGAATGTATGGTTTGTATAACAGAAACATGTACAGACTACGTGCAAAATGTAAAACTTACGCCACAGTTCACCAAGAAATCCATTTCCCAGAATCCTAAGGGACACTGTAGGCCACATCTTCTATTGTCTCTTGGATCTAAATTTGGTTTAACATTGTCCAATTACACAAAAATGTACAGTTCCTGGCCACAAAGAATAATTAAATATAAGGTCAGTATATTGTTTAGTAATTCAGTTATACTCATATGTTATTTAATCAATAAGGACTTTCTAGTTTTTCTGGCAAGGGTTAATATTGTTCAGGAACCACAAACCCTAAATTAAATCCACGCACAATTCCCTTTTAT
The DNA here is from genome assembly GCA_019447015.1 of Hymenochirus boettgeri. Lineage (NCBI taxonomy): Eukaryota > Metazoa > Chordata > Amphibia > Anura > Pipidae > Hymenochirus > Hymenochirus boettgeri. The sequence goes on from CM033470.1 coordinate 15,731,536, forward strand.
TACTTTCATGGGTTCGCTATAAGTGTCCTTCAATAAAAAATTATACTATACTGCGTCCTTATTACGGCCCTCAATCCATCACGTGTCTATGAATTATGGTTGTCTCTAAAAAATAATATAATTGGATTCTGACAGTAATCTCTTCCATATCTCTATTGTTTTTCTTTCAGATTTACTGGAATTAATCAGAACTCATCTCTCTACGCTGTGAACTCGACAACTTCTTAGTTCCAAGGTCTACAGTAATAATAAAATAAAGAGAAGAATAGAGAGTAATATCTGTTTCTTATAGAGAAATGTTTCCTCGAGCTTGTAATTCAATGTTCCCCAGGTCTGTTAGTTTGTTAGTATGCGAGCTGTTCGTACAGATAAATTAATACCTGATTAGAAAACCAGTAGTTCTAACATTAAACATTATTCACTATTTTCCGCCTCTTATCTACTTCATGTTGTGGTTACTCCTGATTCACTGTGCACTATGGGAATTCATGCCAAACTGTCCATTACTTATAAGACAGTGCTCATCAATCCATTCCGAGAGGGGTTGGGGTTTGGACAGTCCCCTGCCAAACCCCTTCTATTTCAGCCTTTATCTAAAACGTGGGGTAAGGACTAAACTAAGAGAAAACCTCAGTCATGAGAAACAGTGGAGAAAACTTAATCTGGGGAACAGAGGAGTGAGATATAATGGAACACAGAGGAGTAAGATATAGTGGAGCAAAGAGGAGTAAGATATAGTGGGGCACAGAGTATAAGATATTATGGGCAGAGGAGGATAAGATATAGTGGAGCAAAGAGGAGTAATATATATGGGGCAAAGAGGTGTAAGATGGGGCACAGAGGAGGAAGATATAATAGGGCACTGGGGGGTAAAATTTAATGGGGAACAGAGGAGTAAGATATACTGGGGCAAAGAGGAATAAGATATAATGGGGAACAAAGGAGTAAGATATACTGGGGCAAAGAGGAGTAAGATATACTGGGGGCAAAGAGGAGTAAGATATACTGGGGGCAAAGAGGAGTAAGATATAATGGAGTACTGAGGAGTAGGATATAGTGGGGCAAAGAGGAGTAAGATATAATAGGGCACAGAGGAGTAATATAATGGGGCACAGAGACAGAGTAAGATATAATGGGGCAAAGAGGAGTAAGATCTATTGGGGAACAGAGTAGTAAGATATAATGGGAAAAAGAGCAGTAAGATATAATAGGTACAGGTAGAAGATAGAAGGTAACAGAGTAGTAAGATATAATGGAATACAGAGGAGAGAGTAGGTGTAATGGGGTGTAAAGAGGAGTAAGATATAATGGGGCACAAGTGAGTAAGATATATGGGCAAAGAGGATAAGATATAATGGGGCAATAGTAGAGTAATATATAATAGGGTAACAGGTAGTAAGATATAATAGGAATACAGAGGAGTAGGCTATAAGGGGCCGTGTGGTTAAGAGGAGTAATAGATAATTGGGTACAGAGGAGTAAGATATAATAGGGCACAAAGGAGTAAGATATAATGGGGCACAGAGTAGTAAGATATAATGGGGCACAGAGGAGTAAGATATAATGAGGCACAGAGGAGTAAGATATAATGGGGCACAGAGTAGTAAGATATAATGGGGCACAGAGGAGTAAGATATATAATGGGCACAGAGGAGTAAGATATAATGGGGCACAGAGTAGTCAGTATAATGG
>CM033470.1:15733382-15999488 GCA_019447015.1 Hymenochirus boettgeri
AGAGAATAGCGATAAAGATAGTGATAACGATGGAGATATGAAAATATATTTAAAAAATAAGACGATATGATAGATATGGAGTAGCGTGAAAGTAGATAGGTGATTTTAGTGATAGAGATGGAGATAATGATAGAAATGGAGATAGTGATAGAGATGAAGATTAGCGATAGAGATAGTGATAGATATAGATAGTGATAGAGATGGAGATCAGTGATAGAGTTTAAAGATAGTGAATCAGAGATGGAGATAGTAAAAAATTTATATATAAAATAAAAAATAGTGATAGATATGGAGATAGTGAATAGATATGAATATAGTGATAGAGATGGAGATAATGATAGAGATGGAGATAGTGATAGAGCTGAAATAGTAGATATGATTGATAAATGTAGATAGTGATAGAAATAAAGATAGGAATAGGATGAAGATAGTTATATAGATGGAGATAGTGGTAGAGATGGAGATAGTGAATAGAAATAAAATAGTGATAGGGAGTGTGATAGAGATAAAATAGTGAATAGAGATGGAGATAGTGATAGAGAAGTACTATGTGACAGAGATGGAGATAGTGATAGAGATGGAGATAGTGATAGAGAAAGTGATAGAGGAGTATTGATAGAGATGGAGACAGTGGTAGAGATAAAGATAGTAAATAGAAATGAAGATAGTAGAGAGAAGGAGAAGTGATAGGATGGAGATAGTCATAGAGATAAGGGTAGTGATAAATATAGTGAATAAAGATGGAGATAGTGATAGAGATGGAGATAATGATGGAGATGACTAGATATGATGTATAGTGATAGAGATTGGGCTAGAGATGGAGATAGTGATAGAGATGACAATAGTAATAGAGATGAAGAAAATGATAGAGATGGAAGATAATGCTTAGAGAGAGTAATAGAGATGAAAGATAGTAATAGAGATGAGATAGATATGAAAATAGTGATAGAGGGGAGATAGCGATAGAGGGATGGGGATACGTGATAGAGATAAAAGATAGTGAGAAATATAGTGCTAGGATGGAGAGAGTGATTAGAGATGGAGTTAATGATAGAGATGGCGATAGTGAAAGAGATAGTGATAGAGATAGGGATGGAGTAGTGAATAGATATAAATATAGTGATAATATGGAGATAGTGATAGAGGATGAGATAGTGATAGAGATGGAGATAGTGATAGAGATGGAGATAGTGATAGAGATGGAGATAGTAATAGAGATGGATTAATGCGTGGAGTAATTGCCGAGATATAGTGAAAGAGATAGTGCATAGCAGATAGGGATGGAGATATTGAATAGATATAAATAATACTGATAAAATCATGGAGAATAGCTGAATAGAGAGAGTATAATGAAGAGATGGAGATAGTGATAGAGATGGAGATAGTGATAGAGATGGAGTTAATGCTAGAGATGGAGATAGTGAATAGATATAATATAGTGATAAATATGGATAGTGATAGAGCATGGAGATAGTGATAGAGATGGAGATAATGAAGAGATGGAGATAGTGATAGAGATGAGATAGTGATAGAGATGGAGTTAGTGATAGAGATGGAAGATAGTGATAGAGATGGAGTAGTGATAGAGAGGTGAGAAGTGATAGAGATGGAGTTAATGATAGAGATGGAGATAGTGAATAGATATAAATATAGTGATAAATATGGGATAGATATAGAGATGGAGATAGGATGACTGTGGAGATATTAGAGATGGAGATAGTGATAGAGATGGAGATAGTGATAGAAGTGGAGTAGTGATAGAGATGGAGATATGATAGAGATGGAGATGTGATAGAGATGGAGATAGTGATAGAGATGAGAGATAATGAAAGAGATGGAGATAGTGATAGAGAAGATGGAGATAATGCATAGAGATAGGGATGGAGATGTGCATAGATATAAATATAGTGATAAATATGGAGATAGTGATAGAGATGGAGATAGTGATAGAGATGGAGATAATGAACGAGATGGAAGATAGTGATTATAGATGGCGATGTGATAGAGGTGGTGATAGGATGATCTGGAGTTAATGATGAGATGAAGGATAGTGATAGAGAGAGATAGTTGATAGAGATAGTGATTAAAGGGGGGGGAGTGGGGGCGGGGTGATAGAGGATGTGATAGTGATAGAGATGGTGATAGAATAGAGATGTAGATGTTCGTATAGAGGACTGATAAAGATGCGATAGTGATAGAGGTGGTGATAGTGTATCAGATGGAGTTAATGAGAGAGATAGAGATAGTGATAGAGATGGAGATGGTATAGAGAATGGAGGTGGTGATAGAGATGGAGAGAGTGATAGAGATGGAGATGGTGAGAGAGATGGGATGGTGATAGAGATGGTGATAGTGATAGAGATGGTGATAGTGTAGAGATGGTGATAGTGATAGAGATGGTGCATAATAGAGATGTAGATAGTGACCTGTTACAAACATGAGGCAAACATTTGTTGATCAGATTTCAGTAGCTCAAATCCAATTGGAAGTCTATTAATTGGGCAACTTTAAAATAAACATTAATGAAAATTTCAATCAAACTAATTAGATAAAGGGATCCTTATGAAAGCCTGAAGAGACACATAATAATTCCACTCAGTCTATTAATATTGATGAGTTTTGGGCCACCTAATAATGCCTGGGGGCAGCATTGTTAGGATGACAGTGATAGAGATGAAGATAGTAAATAGAGAGAGATATATATATAATATATATATTATAGAGATGGCGATATTGATAGAGATAGTGATAGAGATGGAGATAGTGATACAGATGACAATAGTGATAGAGATGGAGAAACTGAATAAGATAAAGCTAGTAATAGAGAAAAGAGATAGTAACAGAGAAAAAGATGGCGATAGTAATAGAGACAAAGATTAGTGATAGAGAGATGGAAATAGTGATAGAGAAGGAGATAGTGATAGAGATGGATAGTGATAGAGAAGAAGATAGTGATATGGCTTGAGATGACAATAGTGATAGGTGGAGATAGTGATGAGATCGACAGTGGAAAGAGATGGAGATAGTGGATGACATCAAGATAGCGATAGAGATAGTGATAGATGGAGATGGAGGAATGGAAATAGTGATAGAGAAGGAGATAGTGATAGAGATGGAGATAGTGATAGAGAAGAAGGTAGTGATATGGCTTGAGATGACAATAGTGATAGAGATGGAGATAGTGATAGAGATCGACAGTGGAAAGAGTTACAGATAGTGAATAGAGATGAAGATAGTGATAAAGATGGAGATAGTGAAAAATATATAAAAAATAATGATAGTGATAGATATGGAGATAGTGAATAGATATATGAATATGTGATAGAGATGGAGATAATGATAGAGATGGAGATAGTGATAGAGCTGAAGATAGTGATAGTGATAGATGTAGATAGTGATAGAGATAAAGATAGGGAATAGAGATGAAGATAGTTATAGATGGAGACAGTGCTAGAGAATGGGATAGTGGCAGAGATGGAGATAGTGAATAGAGATGAAGATAGTGATAGAGATGGAGATGTGATAGAGATGACAATAGTGATAGAGATAGTGATAGAGATAGAGATAAAATTGTGAATAGAGATGGAGATAGTGATAGAATGGCGATAGTGATATAGATGAAGATAGTGATAGAGAAAGTGAGATGTAGATATAATAGAGATGGATAGTGATAGAGAAGGAGATATTGACAGAGATGGAGATAGGGACTGAGATGGAGATAGTGAACAGAAATGAAGATAGTGAGAGAAGGAGATAGTGATAGAGATAGTGAATTGAGATAAGGATAGTGATAAAGATAGATAAGAGTTGGAGATAGTGATAGAGATGGAGATAATGATGGAGATGCCTAGATATGATGATAGTGATAGAGATTGTAGAGATAGAGGTAGTGATGGAGATGACAATAGTAATAGAGATGAAGAAATGATAGAGTGATGAGAATAAGAGAGATTAAGTAAAAGTTAAAGATAGTAATAGAGATGGAGAATAGAGATGAAAATAGGCGTAGAGAGGGAAGATAGTGATCAGATGGGGATAGTTGATAGTATATGATCAGAGAAATAGTGCGAATAAATATGGAGATAGAGATGAAGATAGTGATAGAGAAGATAGTGATAGAGAAGGAGATAGTAATAGAGATCGGCAGTGGTTAGAGATGGAGATAGTGACAGAGATGGAGATAGTGATAGAGATGGAAATAGTGATAGAGATGGAGATAGTGATAGAGATGGAGATAGTGATAGAAATGGCAATAGTGATAAGGATAGTGACAGAGATGGACATAGTGATAGAGATGGAGATGGAGATAGTGATAGAGATGGACATAGTGATAGAGATGAAGATAGTGATAGAGAAGATAGTGATAGAGATGGAGATAGTGATAGAGATGGAGATAGTGATAGAGATGGAGATAGTGATAGAGATAGTGATAGAGATGGACATAGTGATAGAGATGGAGATAAACAATTTTTGATCATATTTTAGTATCTCAAATCAAATCCAATTGAAAGTCTACCAATTGGACAACTTTAAAGGAATCATTATTGGCAAAGTAATCAAACCTATTTAATTTAAGTGATCTATTTATGGACAGCTTAAGAGACACGTTAATAACACCACTAAGTCTGCTATTATTGATGAGTTTGGGCCACTTAATACTACCAAGGTGCAGCAATAACACCACTAATTCCAGTTCCTTCAGTGGTTCTGAGCAGTGCATGCCGCTCCAACAGGAAAAAGAAACTGGCTAGAGGGTCATGGTGGGTGGACATATTGGCAGAGTTGGGGTGGAGTTGGGGAGGCCAGGAGGGGAGTCAAAGAAGCACTCAATTACTGGACACTAACGGGGAGATCCAATACCCCACGCCGCGTTAAAACGAGATTACGTCAGTTATTGCATTGCGGGATCGGGCTAAGGTAAGGAGCGTGACCTTAATGCTCCTAAACCTTTACCGTTAAGTTTAACGCTACGAGGTAGAGCAAACCTTAACGGCAGAGGTTTTGGATCGTTAGCACAGCGCTGTTTCCAAAAACATTTGTAAACGGCGCTGTGCTCTAAATTCCGTCTAAAACCCACGTTAACCCGAAATTTTTTCGGGTTAACGTGGGTTTTAGACGAAAAAGCGCTATATTGTATCTCCCTGTGCTGCTAGTATGGCCCCAACATTAAGGTAGCTTGGGCACCCATTGATGTAGAGACTTACAGGGTTATTCAATAAAAGTTCTTATCCTTTAAAATGGTGCTAATTTTGCCCCAACCAATCAGATGTTAGCTTTCAAATGTTTGATGGACGAATGTCTTTATTCAACCTTAATTACTATGTTACTATGTAAATAAGATCTGATTGGTTGAGGCAAAATAAGCACCATTTTAAACGATAAGAACTTTTATTGAATCTCCCTGTTAATTTCTTTTTAAGTGACTGATGTAACGTAGCAGTTAAGTCTTAAGGTAAAGATGATTTTACTTTAGGACAAACATTAAAGAAAGTCAATATTGTTTCAATACACAACCACTGAATCATTATTACATGAATAACAAACTAAACATTCAAACTAAATAGTCAATAGTTGCCTTAGAGCACATTAAGATCTCCACTTAAAGAGACACCATGTTAGGATTAGTTTTTAATGTTATTAATTATCTCAGTATAATGAATAAAGTGATTTCCTTGCCAGAATCAATTCAATCAGTTGCCCCCTAACAACCAATCAGAATTTAAAATATTTTAGTTGCCGTATAAGAAAAAAAAAGTATCATTATTGGTTACTAGTGATGGCCCAGTTCGCGGATCCGAACCCGGATCCGCGGCGGATTTACCTCGTTCGCGAACGGCGAATATTGCGGATTTTCTGGTTTTCCGCCTTCCAGCATTTTCGGAAATTTGCGAAATTACAAGGAAAAATACAGAAATCCTCGTAAATTCTAAATTTAGCAGATTTTTCGCATTTTTGGACGGAGCAAGCCACATTTTCTGGTCCGTATATCTGAAGAATCCTCGTATTTTCGAAGAATGACGAAGACTCAGGCGCATTTGAAATTCACGCTGGCGGACTGTAATTTTTAGGTATTGTAGGCATTGATACGTGTTTCCAAGGTCATTACCCAGGTCCCTGAGTGATCTAGTGTAAGTTACCAAGGCTATTTAGACCAATTTTAGTGCGGATTTTGCCGAACTTTCATTTTAATAGGTTTTAATGGGTCCGCTCGCGGATTTTCGAATTTTTTTGAAAATTCGCTGATCCTCGAGCGGACCAGATTTTGCGAAGTTCGGACATCTCTATTGGCTACCCCCGCAAGGAAGCAGTACCAGTTAATTACATGTGTTAATGGTTGTGTCTGATTACATTGGATTACCCTTCTGTTGCTGGTGACCAAATTCTGTAGGATAATTAGACTTTCCATGTTGAAAAAAACAATCGTTGGATTGCTGATAACAAAGTTAAGTGGGGAAGTGATGTCACCAAAATGTATCCAGCAATGAAAGTGAATCTTTCTCAACTTTTGGAATTATTTTTCCCAAAAAGCTCTAAATTTTAACTTTAATTCTTCTTGATAGAAATGAAGGGCCTCACCTACAGAACATACATGAATAAAATTAACATACTAGGCTGTTTGCCAAGAGTTCATTTTAGAAATGTTAATGGATGAGGCCTTGTGAGTCCCATGTGACTTACTGTAAATACTTCTAAAAATAGCGTTTTCCTTATGTAAACAAATGGGGACACTATAAGAACCCACCGTAACCCCAAGAGTATATCCTTTTCAACTAGTCCTGATGGGAACGATGAATCCAAAAGTAGTTTGTGTCTATGTTCTCCTGGTGATTCTAGGCCTGGTCCATGCGGGTGAGTGCACTTTATTCATTAATAACAATGTACAAAGCCATGTGGCAATCTTTGGCTAGATAACAGTGTCCCTAGTGTATAATGGGTGGTGAATAGTGGTAACCAGCCATTGAGTCTATGTGAAGATGAATTAAAGTTGCAATAATATTGAGAGTAACCCACCAAAATCATTTTGAGCAAATGTGTGGTTTTTGGCTAAAATTCAACAAGTGTAATTTTTGGTGGACTGCTCTCTATTTTGTAGCAACGGATGGTCCTTTACCCTGGAGGAAGGGTTTAGCACCCATGCACATGTGTATGTGTGTTGGATTCATATGAAGGGAGAGGCACCCGATGTAAAATATTATGGCACAGGCACCCGATGTAAAATAAAAATCGCTTGTTTTGCGCTGGTTCAGGCAATGCAGTAGCCCAGAAGGTAGAGGAGCACCGTTTGTAAGTATGACATCGGGCTGATAACGTTTTTAAAAAGTACCTGGGGCAGGGAGGTAGGACTGGTAATTCCTACCTCCCAATCTTGTTTATGTGAGGAGCACCAGCATAAAGAAAACTTCTTCTGCCAGGCTTCCTTGGTGCTTCAATAATATCTTTAGTACAGGAAAGTCCAGAATACTAACCCAGCAAATGAAAACTGAACATGCTGGTGCTTCTCAACTTTTTTTTGTTGTCCTTTAAATTCTGTATCTGTGATACACATCTAGGTATTCTACATATCTACATATCTACAATATTTTTTCCCTATGCATTTGAACTGAACCTCCCCTAAAATATACAATTCTTATAGTAAAATTATCAGGTAAGAAGTAACAGTTGCAAGCACATTAAAAATGTAGTATTTTTTTCTCTATCATATAGTATTGATCAGGTAATAATGAATGCTTTGGATTTTATGCAGGACCAGTACCTGAAAACAAAAGTGGAGCAGCAGTTAAAGTGAGCCAACCTGCAAAAATTGAAGGTGGAGCAGCAGTAAAAGTGAGCCAACCTGCTCCAAACCGGCAAAAATTGAAGGTGGAGCTACATTAAAGTAAGCCAACCTGCTAAAATTGAAGGTGGAGCAGCAGTTAAAAGTAAGCCAACCTGCAAAAATTGAAGGTGGAGCTACATTAAAAGTAAGCCAACTCTGCTAAATTGAAGGGGAGGAGCAGCAGTAAAAGTGAAGCCAACCTGCAAAAATGAAGGTGGAGCTACATTAAAAGTAAGCCAAACCTGCTAAAATTGAAGGGGGACAGCAGTAAAAGTGAGCCAACCTGCAAAAATTGAAGGTGGAGACTACATTAAAGTAAGCCAACCTCTACAAAATTGAAGGTGGAGCAGCAGTAAAAGTGAGCCACCTGCAAAAATTGAAGGTGGAGCTACACGTAAAAGTAAGCCAACCTGCAAAATTGAAGGTGGAGCAGCAGTAAAGTGAGCCAACCTCAAAATTGAAGGTGGAGCAGCAGTAAAAGTAAGCCAACCTGCTAAAATTGAAGGTGGAGCAGCTACTTAAAAGTGAGCCAACCTGCAAAAATTGAAGGTGGAGCAGCTGTAAGTGAGCCAACCTGCAAATTGAGGGGAGCTAGCAGTAAAGTGAGCCAACTGCAAAAATTGAAGGTGGAGCTAGCAGTAAAAGTGAGCCAACCTGCAAAAATTGAAGTGGAGCTACAGTAAAGTGAGCCAACCTGCAAAAATTGAAGGTGGAGCAGCAGTAAAAGTGAGCCAACCTGCAAAATTGAAGGTGGAGCAGCATAAAGTGAGCCAACCCTGCAAAAATTGAAGGTGGAGCAGTCAGTAAAAGTGAACCAACCTGCAAAAATTGAAGGTGGGGAGCAGCATAAAACTAAACCAACCTGTAAAAATTGAAGGTGGAGCTACAGTAAAAGTGAACCAACTTGCAAAACTTGGTGTGGGGTAGCAATAAAAGTGAAACAACCTGCAAAAGTTGAAGTGGAGCAATGTAAAAGGAACACCCGCACAAATTAAACTAACAAAAGTGATCTAGCTTCAAATTTCAATTGCGTGGTATTAAAAAAGTGGTGTCTAAATCATGGTGCAACCAAGGTGGTTGCATCAAAGGGGCATGTGGTAAGAGGTGATAAAAAAACCATGTCCATGGTGTATAACCTGAACATCATGGCAAGCAGACCACGAAAACACCATGGGGACACCATGGGGAACATAACAAAACTCATGGGAACACTATGAAAAACCCAGGAATTCCATGGGAAAGCATCCCAGGATCACCAGGGAAAGCATCAACAACACACCATGGAAACCATCACCATAACAAACCATGGAACATCAACACAAACACCATGGAAACCACACCAGAACATCGGAACACCAAGGAAACCATGGAAACATCACCAGGAAATGGAAACACCCCAGGAACCTGGAACATCCCAGAACACCCATGAAATCAGCCCAGGAACACCATGGAAACCATCACAGGACACCATGGAAATCATCCCAGGACCCCATGGAAACCATCACCAGGAACACCATGGAAACCATCACCAGGAACACATGGAAACCATCCCCAGGAACACCATGGAAACCATCACCAGGAACACCATGGAAACATCACCAGACACCATGAAACCATCACCAGAACACCATGGAAACCATCACCAGGAACACCATGGAAACCATCACCAGGAACACCATGGAAATCATCCCCAGGAACACCATGGAAACCCATCACCAGGAACACACCATGGAAACCATCACCATGAACACCATGGAACCTCACCAGGCCAGAAACTAGGAACACACTGGGAACTTCACTAGTAACATTGATAAACTGCCAGGTAAATGATATTTGTTGGATAACTCTATTTGTTGGGTAAGATATATATATATAAAGAGAGAGAGAGAGAGAGAGAGAGAGAGAGAGTAAAAGCCGATAAGCACTCGTACCAAATAGAAACGTCTGGGTGCCAATCACTTAGATAGATACAGTCACATATACAACGGCACGGCAACGTGTAGATAGCGTTTTTATTTATTGCTAATAAAAGTAAATTTTTATCATAAAGACCTGTGAGTACCGTCGTATATTACTGTATATTATATATATATAATATATATCATACACAACGCTGGGGTACAGAGCACTCCAAGGACTTAGCTTAAACTCCGGTTTATTCAATAGTAGGAAACATAACCTAACGCGTTTCGGCTCAAGGAACGAGCCGTCATCAGGGGATGACGGCTCGTTCCTTGAGCCGAAACGCGTAGGTTTATGTTTTCCTACTATTGAATAAACCGGAGTTTAAGCTAAGTCCTTGGAGTGCTCTGTACCCCAGCGTTGTGTATTATATGTTCACACAGAAGCACCCGGCCACAAACCGCTGCTAACGGAGTGCGAAGGATTCCTTACCTGTATATATATATATATATATATATTTTTACATTGATTACTCTCTGTAGACATCTAAAGGGTTATTTAATAAGAAGTGCAAGTAGTTTGCCTAAGATATTAATCTGGAGGACCTGTTACATTTTTTTTTTACTGGCCTACTGAAGTTCTAAAAACTTTGTCTATTAATACGATACTATCTATATTATAGAGATAAGCCCATAATGTAATGTTATGGTTTGTATAACAGAAACATGTACAGACTACGTGCAAAATGTAAAACTTACGCCACAGTTCACCAGAAATCCATTTCCCAGAATCTAAGGGACACTGTAGGCCACATCTTCTATTGGTCTCCTCTGGATCTAAATTTGGTTAACATTGTCCAATTACAAAACAAAAATGTACAGTTCCTGGCACAAAGAATAATTAAATATAAGGTCAGTATATGTTTAGTAATTCAGTATAACTTATATGTTATTTAATCAATAAGCTTTCTAGTTTTTCTGGCAAGGGTTAATATTGTTCAGGAACCACAAACCTCTAAATTAAATCCACGCACATTTCCCTTTTATTACTTTCATGGGTTCGCTATAAGTGTCCTTCAATAAAATATTATACTATACGCGTCCTTATTACGGCCCTCAATTCCATCACTGTCTATGAATTATGGTTGTCTAAAAAATAATAAAATTGGATTTCCTGACGTAATCATCCCATATATCTCTATTGTTTTTTCTTTCAGATTTACTGGAATTAATCAGAACTCTCTCTCTCTACGCTGTGAACCGACAACTTCTAGTTCCAAGTTCTACAGTAATAATAAATAAAGAGAAGATAGAGAGTAAATCTGTTTCTATAGAGAAATGTTTCTCTGAGCTTGTAATTCAATGTTCCCCAGGTCTGTTAGTTTGTTAGTATGCGAGCTGTTGTTACAGATAAATTAATACCTGATTAGAAACCAGTAGTTCTAACATTAAACATTATTCACTATTTTCCGCCTCTTATACTCTTTCATGTTGTGGTCACTCCTGATTCACTGTGCACTATGGGAATTCAGCCAACTGTTCCATTACTTATAAGACAGTGCTCTCAATCCATTCCGAGAGGGGTTGGGGTTTGGACAGTCCCCTGCCAAACCCCTTCTATTTCCAGCCTCTTATCTAAACGTGGGGTAAGGACTAAACTAAGAGAAAACCTCATGTCATGAGAAACAGTGGAGAAATACTTAACTCGGGAACAGAGGAGTGAGATATAATGGAACACAGAGGAGTAAGATATAGTGGAGCAAAGAGGAGTAAGATATAGTGGGGCACAGAGTAATAAGATTTTGATGGGGCAGAGAGGATTAAGATATAGTGGAGCAAAGAGGAGTAATATATACTGGGGCAAAAGAGTGTAAGATATGGGGCACAGAGAGGAAGTATAATAGGGCACTGGGGGTAAAATTTAATGGGGAACAGAGGAGGTAAGATATACTGGGGGCAAAGAGGAATAGATATAATGGGGAACAAAGGAGTAAGATCTACTGGGGCAAAGAGGAGTAAGATATACTGGGGCAAAGAGGAGTGATATACTGGGGGCAAAGAGGAGTAAGTATATAATGGAGTACTGAGGTAGTAGATATAGTGGGGCAAAGAGAGAGTAAGATATAATAGGGCACAGAGGAGTAAGATATATGGGGCACGAGAAGTAAGAATATAATGGGGCAAAGAGGAGTAAGATCTATTGGGGAACAGAGTAGTAAGATATAATGGGGAAAGAGCAGTAAGATATAATAGGTAACAGAGTAGTAGATATAATGGGTAACAGAGTAGTAAGATATAATGGAATACAGAGAGTAGGCTTAATGGTTAAAAGGAGTAAGATATAATGGGGCACAGTATGATAATATAATAGGGCAAAGAGGAGTAAGATATATGGGGCAATAGTAGTAATATATAATAGGGTACAGAGTAAGATATAATAGATAAGAGAGTAGGCTTAACGGGGTTAAAAGGAGTAATAGATAATTGGTAAGAGGAGTAAGATATATACTAGGGCACAGAGGAGTAAGATATATGGGGCACAGAGTAGTAAGATATAATGGGGCACAGAGGAGTAAGATATAATGGGGCACAGAGGAGTAAGATATAATGGGGCACAGAGTAGTAAGATATAATGGGGCACAGAGGAGTAAGATATAATGAGGCACAGAGGAGTAAGATATAATGGGGCACAGAGTAGTAAGGATATAATGGGGCACAGAGGAGTAAGATATATGAGGCACGAGGAGTAGATATATGGGGCACAGAGGAGTAATATATAATGGGCAAAGAGGACTAATATATAATGGGGCACAGAAGAGTAAGATATAATGGGCAAAGAGTAGTAAGATATAATGCGGTGAAATGTTGCCATTATTTATGCTGTTTTTTTAGTACATTTCTATCTATAAGCGGGAAACATTTTTGCTCCCCCCCCCACCGCTGAAGTTTTTTCACTTTTTTCCCCACAGCCCTTGTATTGTAAATTATGCTAGAATGTTGCGGTGACAGTTGTAAAATGGAGAGTAGAACATTTTTAGTGAAAATTGCACTATAACAATTTTTCCAAGTCTGAGGTGCGTAAATGCTAATTTGAGGACTGTTATCTACAACTTGACCTTTCCATAGATATTGTACACATATGTCTCTCGTACATTTGAAGGCTTTAGACAAATTTTATTGGGAAAAGTGGGTAATCTAGAGGAAATTTGTCGGGATTAGAGAGGAACTAAATGAGCGAGTTTCTGATATTGGTTCCGGGGAAACAATTGAAGTTCCAAAAATCCGATTGACTAATATTTTTTACATTTTCGATAGCATTTTTGAATATTCAATAGAAATTTAAATGACATTTTGACAATGAATTTCGAATTTCATTTGTAAGTTCAAATGCAAAACCGGTTCATTTTGAAACCAGGACTCATCACTTGGTTTCAAAAATCCATTCCGATTTTCTAAAAAATGTGAAAATTCAAAATTCTGCAAGCAAACCATCAAACCATCAAATTCAATGGGGGTAACTTGGTAAGGCTCAGGCACCTGGGAAATGGTCTGGGGAACACGTTTCAATGATCACAATCTTTAAATAACACACCGTCCAGTACAGAAACTTCATTCCGCGTAGTATTTTTAACATTTAAAAAGTTTCTAGGATTTTGAAAATAGTTCTGTGGTTCATAAAAATCAGAAAAATCAGAAATCCGCAAAATCTGAGCTCTGGCGATCCATGAAATTCCTTCAGAATCAGGTTCGGATTCAGATCCACCTTAAAGGGTAACTGTGGTCTCAAATTCTTCCAAACTAGTAAGATTTTTTTTTAAAAGCCTTCCATCATATCCTCAAAATAAAACCTAAATCACATCTCTAGATAAACTTTTGAGAAGTTATTGCTGGAAAAGTTCAGCAATGTAACTTCCTGGTTGAACTCTTCCTGTTTTTAGCCATGTGACCAGCTTGTATCATGTGACCAGCCTGTCTGCATTAATAGGCTCCCCTCTCAACTGTCAATTTTTTCCTCAGGTACTTCCTGATTTCCCCAGCATTAAGTCTTAAGGGCATGTCCACCCCCAAAACTAAAATTTAACCCACTACTGGCCCCACTCTGTACTGTATAAAATCCTTACTTACATCCCTCTCCAAATGTCCCCACAAAGTTATAAAAACTGACCACAGGAGCCTGGCCATCAGTGAAATTGTTTCTGCCTCTGAAGCTGTCCTCTGAGAGGTTTGGCTTGCTCAGAGGCAGCCTTTTACTCCCTCTTCCCCCTCCTTCTCCCACCCCTTCCTCTCCCTCCCCCTAGTGTAAAACCCATTTCCCACATATTAGGAATAGTTGCCCCAGCCCACCACAATAAAATATTTATAGAAAGTCCCCCTCTTTACTTACCTCCCTCTCTCCTCCCAGCGTTCAGAACTGCCAGCAGTCGCATCTGTGATTGGCTGCCTCTCAGCCAATCACAGACGTGGCTGCCAGTCCCCTGCTTGCAGTTCTGTGCAAGCAGAAGGCCGGCATTGCGGTGGAGGAGAGAGGGAAGGTAAGTAACGAATGGAGGACTTTCTTACAAATATAATATAGCGGTTGGGGGCTGGGGAACTAGCACTACAACATATAATTTTTTTTAAAGTGGACATGCCCTTTAACTGAGCATGCTTCTCCCCGGGGAAAAAAGGGCCGCAGAGGTCAGGTGATGTCACTCACCTACTGGAAGAGGAAGTTTGAACATTCACCCCATGTAATTTCTCACAGCTCCAGCCAGAGATGTGATTGTTGGCTCAGTGTAAAGGAAATACTGCAGGCTTTCATTTAACCCTAACTTGTTTGAGACCACAGTTGCCCTTTAAATATAAACTTTTGATAGAGCTGTAGGTCCCCCTGCCCCCCAAAAAACAATCATAACTGTACTTACTCTCTTCGCTTTTGCGGCACACTGATCCGGCCCTGCTTGCCGGAACTTGCAAGCAGGGGCCGACGAGCAGCTGCATCTGTGATTGACGAGAGGCTGCCAATCACAGACGCGTCTGCCGTCAATGGAGAGTGACTGCGGGAGCAAGGGCTGTTAATATGATTCTGATGTTTTTTAAAATCTAACTTGGTGGTTTGGGTGGCCAGAGGGGGGCTACAATATTTCAAATGAATATAGCCTAGGTTGAAGGGCAGGCATGGGGGGATCAGAAGGTGGGGAGGGAGGGGGGGAAAGGGCTCCCTTGCGCATGTCACACTACTGTACCTCCTGGAGGCAAGAGAGGAGAAGAAGCATTTTTGCAGGAAGACAGTTACTACTCTTCACTTTCTGGACTTTGAACAGGAGAACCATAAGAAGCAGAGATGTAAGTTAAACTACACATTGCCAGCGTGGGTTAAATTTTGTTTGGCGGTGGTCATACCCTTTAAATACAGTGAGACGAGGGAAATTTCCACGGAATTTTTTGGAAATGCGCTATACACACTAACAATAAAAGGTCATTACCGATGGATCCTTATCGTAGGACTACTGTCTCGGTCCTCCAGAGACAGTGGTCGACTTAAGCAGAACTTATTTCATTAATGCTGTCCGGCAAGAGGTGGAAGACAAGTATCCTTTATATATTACTGTATTGATAATAGTAAATAAAATAATTCAATTGACTTTATTCTGAATAATAAAAAATATTAATATATTTTAAACCTTCACTAATACATGAATTTGGTTTGAGAGAGATAGATCAGTTCTTTCTATTCTCATTCACTGGTTATTACATTATTATTCTTATCTTCTGAATAATTCTATAACAGCCCTATTTAAGGGTAACTAAAGTCAAAAAGGAAATCATTAAAAGTTACTTTAAACCTATAAATGCAGACTGATACCCACACAGACATGGGTAAACACCTACTGACCACCCCTCCATCTCCATGGCAGCCCTAAGTCTAAAATGAAATCTTCATCAATCATAAAAAAAGTCATTCTAACTTGTAAATGAAAAAAGCACAAAAAGCATTCTCCCACTTCCACACTGTCAGGTCTCCACTAGTCTATCTCCAATACACTGACAAAATGATGCCTGTTGAGCTGCTTTTTATACCAGGGGTTGACACTGATACAAAAGCTGTCATGGTTAATTGGGAGATGTGCTGAATCGTTTTCAAAAAGATCAAAAAAAAGGAAAATTCTCAACTTCCGGACTTCTTTTAAATTTTCAAAATCTGGAAATGGAATTCCATAAATCTGTGGGAAATCGGAAATCTGCCTCGGAACGTGGAACATACCGATGATCCGGTCAATCTTTATTCATCACTATTCTGGGAGAACTACAGGTCTTTCCATACATAACTTGGACTGCAGGATTTCACAGCCAAAATTGTGAGGCGGTCGGTTGAAAAAACTCACACTGGCCCCACTGTGTAGTGTTCAAAACTCCAAATAGTTCTCCTGCAGTGCCTGTTCAAAGTTAGGCTTAAAGGATAACTATGGTGTGTATAAATTTTATTTAAATGCATTTAAAATGAAAAGTACTTGGGACATTGATATAGATAGGTAATTCCTACCTCCCAATATTGTTTCTGTGAGGAGCACCAGCCCAAATAAAACTGATTCTGCCAGTCTTCTCCTGGCTTCAGCACTATCTTTAATACAGGAACTTGTCCAGGACTAACCTGGCAAATTAAAATTTACCTGCTGTAGCTCCTCAATGAACAATATTGTGAGGTAGGAAAATGAATCCGACCTCCCGCCCAGGTACTTCCATTTTTATAGTTCATTTTTATATATAGTTATCCTTAATTAATCTGTTAGGGAATGATACAACGTATGAAAGTAAAGACAGAATTATTCAGGGCAAATATTGAAGAAAGTCAATATTGGTACAATGTAAGTGTAAGAAGCAGAAGCACCATGAATCATTACAAGGAACTAACTAAACATTAATCAGTAGAACACATCAAGTTGTAGCTTGTGCTCTGAATAGAACCCTAGTAAACCCCATTTTTTTAAAGAACTACAAATCCACCGTCACGCAAGGTACCTAGGTTTTTGACACCTGAAATAGCTTTTAAATGCCGCCTGTCGGCAAAGGGTAGTGGCATGTGAAGTAGGCGTGGCTAGGCTCCCTCCAACCCCCCAAACCCCCCATCCTTCCTGAATCCTGAAATAAATTCAACTATCAAAATTCTGAATCAAAATTGTCCTTTTGTTTCAGGTATCAAATCCCGTTGGATAATTAGACTATGCTGGGGAAGAATACAAATTTAAAGGAGAATATATTTCAAAAGGCAGCAATCAGCAGTCTAGTTTTCTAATTTTACTTTCAAGACTTTTAATTTACCTTCATAGATGATTGGTCTTTCCCCACAGAGAATGTGATGTCACCCAATTGCACACCAATGAGGTCATATAGCGGCTTCCTCTTGTGGAAAGTTTCCAAAAAAAGTTTTACATTTAAAGTTTAGTTCTCCTTTATAGAAAAGAAGGCCTGACCTATCTTACATTTTAAACATTTAATCTAGGCTGGTTGCCAAGAGTTTTATTTTTTTTTTTTTATCTAAAGGCTGAGACCTTGTGAGTCCACGTCTACATGTACTTACTGTAAATATTTCTGAAATTTGTGTTTCCATTAGTAAACAAACATTGTTGCTATAATATACCCACCGCAAACCAGGAGCTTGGCCCTTTCATCCAGTTTCTACGGGAAGATGGATCCAAAACGCTTTGTGTTCTCCTGGTGATTCTTGGTCTGGTCCAGCAGGTAAGTGCAATTTACACACTAATTATACGGGGACTATACCCACCTAGGATCACTACATACAGTGTACAAATGCGTGTGGCAATCTCCGGGGGACTCTGCCTGTTGTTATTGTTTCTAGTGATAAATCATGGTTTTGAAACAAACCTGGTTCCATTCGGAATCTCCGAGCTTGAAAATCTGTGTATCCAACGGATTTTTTACATTTAGAACTCTGAACTTCTCATCTAAATTTCCAAAAATTTCAACTCAAAATAATAATTTGCTGCAGGACCAATCAGGGGTTCAGGCATCTGAGGCATGCCCTGATTGGTGGAGAGTGCCGGCCACTGAAGCCGCTCTGACAAGCGGCTTTCTTCATTTATCTGGAGCTACTTACTACTCAGAGAGATGTGCAGCTGATTTCATTCTGAGCAGTTTTATTGTTAATGTGTTAAATTATGCACATTAGTCCTTTTTCAATCTATTAAAACATGCACAGTACAACTAAACTGCAGTCACTACCACTTGTTTAGGCAGATCCAAATGTTGCTTCAGGATAGGGAATTATACAATGTAATTTACTGTATATCTATTCTTCAAGCTTTGCTTGCACTTAATAAGATACAATGCTTTGGATTTGATGCAGGACCAGTACCTCACACCTCAAACAAAGGTGAAGCAGTTAAATTGAAAAAGCCATCAGATCCTAAAGGTGGAGCAAAGTAAAAGTGAGCCCCCTGAAAAAATTGGAGGGTGCAGCAAAAGTAAAAGTGAGCCAACTGAAAAAATTGGAGGTGCAATAATAAAAGTGAGCCAACCTGAAAAAATTGGAGGTGCGCAGGAGTAAAAGTGAGCCAACCTGAAAAAATTGGAGGTGCCGCAAAAGTAAAAGTGAGCCACCTGAAAAAATTGGAGGTGCAGCAGGAGTAAAAGTGAGCCAACCTGAAAAAATTGGAGGTGCAGCAAAATAAAAGTGAGCCAATCTGAAAAAAATGGGGTGCAGCAGGAGTAAAAGTGAGCCAACCTGAAAAAAAAATTGGAGGTGCTGCAGCAAAAGTAAAATGAGCCAACCTGAAAAAATTGGAGGTGCAGCAAAAGTAAAGTGAGCCTCCTGAAAAAATTGGAGGTGCAGCAGAAGTAAAAGTGAGCCGACCTGCAGAACGCTGACAGTGGGGAAGAACAACCTGCAAAAGGTGATGCAGTGGTAAAGTTCATTTCGAACCAGATTCAGATTCTCTGGAGGAAGAACATTTTGATAATGGGAGGGTCACCATAGACATCATGGTGAACATGAAGAAGAAGACATGGTGAGGAACTTCCCCCACACACATATATATATATAGTTTTCTAATATTAAGAACACTTGTAGCTCTACCTGTACCTGTTAGCCAGCCATGTTTGCTAGCAGCCATTTTGCAATCCACTACCAAGTTAATAGCTGTGCAAGTATTCATAGCAAAATTATAAAAAAATGTCATCCTGGAGAGCTAATTTCCCACTATCCGTATCCATAAAACAATGTAAGAGGCTTGGTTATATTGGTAATTGTTCAATATACTTCAAGGGTAACTGAATAAGCTATTTCTTGCAAGAGTCAATGTTGTGTTTGGTGCTTCACAAGGTAGTTAGCAGGGAGGAATTTGAAAAAACAGTTGTAACTCGTACTCTGAAATAGAACCCATACCAACCAATCAGAATTTTACTTTTGTCTCGCTATATGTGAAAAATGATTGGTCCCATTACTGGTTGTCTATGATCTTGGAGATAGAGATGAACCAAACTGGTTGAGATATGTTAACAGCAGTTTCCTCCGCAGAATGTATTGAAATTTACCAAATCTTTAAGGCCAATTGGTGGGTTGTAAGCATTTGTAAACATTATGGTAATAGTAAATAACTGTACAGGGAGAAAGTTAAAGAGCAGGACAATGTAAAAAGAGAAGTAGACATCCCATCAAATTAGAGAATGAAGGTTTCATCTTTAGGAAAACCGTAGCGATATTTACCATAAGTATGGCAGAATCAAGGGTCAAAGGAAATTCACGATGTGCAAACATTCCATGAGGTATTTATCTTGGGTGAATAACTCCATGTACCTCCTAACCATCAGTCAACCCAATTTAAGAGCTGTGTCCTGTCCCTCCAAAACAAGCCTTGTTACAGTGTGGGCGTTGTCGGAGGTTAGGAGCAGAGTCATTGGTGGGTGATCCATGAGTATAGATGATTGATCTAGGGGTGAGCCTGATTGGGTCCCACTAATTTTGGGAGGGGGTTTCTTCTTTAGTAGTGATGATATCAAGATTATGGAGTTGCAATTCTCCTGCAACTGAATAGTTTGCTCATAGGTGTCGTTACGTTAGCCCTTAGGGAATTCATTATTTTGCCCCCAAACAGTTTAATCACCTCAAGGTGACCAGAGGCATGTTAACTATTTGTTTCGGGACCTGGAGGAAACGTGTCATTGTATAATTGTGATGTCACTTACTAGAAACGCTGATCTTTTTTATTTTTCTTTCAGAGTCACACGAAAAAAACAAAAGCCGTCGACTTTGGTTTGTTGTGCTAAGCCGTTTTCTTCTTGCTCAAATCAGTAATTGGAAACTTGAAGATATAATCCAATCCGTCTAATTGATACAGTATATAGAATTTCCTCCAAGCTTGTCATCAAATATTCTAGCTTTATCTATCAGGCTGAGATTGTTTCATCTTGCCCTCAATGTTTTTTCTCTCTGTAGCAGACTGTGAATGTATCTTTCCCTTTAATAACTCTCCCTGTATGTAGCACCAATAGGCACATCCATATTGTTATGTAGAACAAATCTCCCTCTCATCCCCCAGCTATGATGTCACTTTTTTCTATCAAATCCAAGTCCTAATAGACTATTATCTTACTGTTATCGTACTATTATCTTACTATATCTTACTACTATTTTACTATATCTTACACTATTTTACTATAATCTACTAAACTATTTTACTATAATCTACTATTCTCTTACAGTTATTGTACTATTATCTTACTATTATCTACACTGTTTTACTACTATTTACTACTATTTTACTATCTTTATTATCTTAACTGTATTGTACTATTATCTTACTGTTATGTGTACTATTTATCTTACTACTATCTTACTATTACTTACTACTATCTTACTATAATCTTACTATTATCTTGCTGATATCTTTCTGTTATCTTACTATACACAGTAATCCAGGCAACTGTAACTATAGCTTCAGAAATACCGTTTCTATTCGTCTGGCTGCATCATAACATGTTTCAATAGTACACAATTCTGAAACCCTGAATGGGCTCAGTTTGGCGTAAATGGCCTCTTGAACTGACCCGAGGCAGTTCAGTCAACACTATAGGACCTATTTATAAAATCACAAAATTGTGTATTTTCCTATAATTCCTATATAAACACCCTTACATCAGTGTCTGTATTTTGCATTTAACTGTGGTGAAAAATGCGATACATGTTGTTTTGAGATATGCAATACTGCTGATTGGGTGGTCTACAGATGTTCGAATGAAGTTTTTGTTTTTGAATTTTTGGAATTCCAAAAAATTTGGAGGGTTCCTAAAAGTAAACACCGTATTTGAGAGGTTAGCGAAATCGATCACCATATTTTCTATTTTTTTTTACAAAAAAATGTTGAACTACATCTCTACTGGTCACCACACACCACGGCATAATTAAAGGACAACTGTATTGACAAAGCTTGGATCTATCCAATGGGAAAAATAGCTTTTTGCAGATCTTGTCTTCCTTTGGTAAGGCCCTGGCCAGGGGGGTGGAGCAACAACAAAACGAAGAAATCTGTTGATTGATCTAGAAAATAAAATATATGGTCTAAGTTATTACCTAGACATATTCTGCTTGAAATACATTTATTGCTTTGCACCAGGCCTTGGTGAGCACTTTTTCAGCCAGTCGGGCGGGTGCTGTCCTCCAGTCCCGAAACAAATAGTTAACATGCTCTGGTCACCTTGAGGTGATTAAACTGTTTGGGGGCAAAATAATGAATTCCCTAAGGCTAACGTAACGACACCTATAGCCAAAAACTATTCAGTTGCAGGAGAATTGCAACTCCATAATCTTGATATCATCACTACTAAAGAAGAACCCCCTCCCAAAATTAGTGGGACCCTAATCAGGCTCACCCCTAGATCAATCATCTATACTCATGTCACCGCTCCACCATGACTGCTGCATCTACCTCCTAACCTCCCGACAACGCCCACACTGTAACAGGCTTGTTTTTTGGAGGGACAGGACACAGCTCTTAAATTGGGTTGACTGATGGTTAGGGGTACTGGAGTTTATTCACCCTAAGAATAATACATCATGCTGAATGTTTGCACATCGTGAATTTCCCTTTTTGACCCTTGATTCTGCCAGTATTATGGTAATATCGCTACGTTTTTCCTAAAGATGAAACCTTCATTTCTCTAATTTGATGGGATGTCTACTCTCTCTTTTTACATTGTCCTGCTCTTTATTTCTCTTCCCTTGTACAGTTATTTACTATTACCATAATGTTTACAAATGCTTACAACCACCAATTGGCCTTAGATTTGGTAAATTTCAATACATTCTGCGGGAAACTGCTGTTAACATATCTCACCAGTTTGGTTCATCTCTATCTCCAAATCATAGACAACCATAATGGGACCAATCATTTTTCACATATAGCGAGACAAAAGTAAAATTCTGATTGGTTGGTATGGGTTCTATTTCAGATTACGAGTTCAATCACTGTTTTTCAAATTCCTCCTCTGCTAACCTACCTTGTGAAGCACCAAACCACACATTGACTCTTGCAAGAAATAGCTTTATTCAGTTACCCTTGAAGTATATTGAACAATTACAATATTAACCAAGCCTCCTTACATTGTTTTATGGATACGGATAGTGGGAAATTTAGCTCTTCCAGGATGACATTTTTTTATAATTTTGGCTATGAATACTTGCACATGCTATTAACGTTGTATTGTGGCTTGCAACATGGCTGGCTAGCAAACATGGCTGGCTAACAGGTTACAGGTGAGCACAAGTGTCTTAATATTTAAAACTATATATATATATTGTGTGGGGGGAAAAGTTCCTCACCATGTCTTCTTCATGTTCACCATGATGTCTATGTGACCTCTCCATTATCAAAATGTTCTTCCCCCTCAGAGAATCTGAATCGGGTTCGAAATGAACTTTTCCACTGCATCACCTTCAGGTTTTTCTTCCCCACTGTCAGCTTCGCAGGTCGGCTCACTTTTACTTCTTCTGCTGCACCTCCAATTTTTCCAGGTCGCTCACTTTTACTTTTGCTGCACCTCCTCCAATTTTTTCAGGTTGGCTCTTTTACTTTTGGCTGAGCACCTCCATTTTTTTCAGGTTGGCTCACTTTACTCCTGCTCACCTCCATTTTTTTCAGATTGGCTCACTTTTTACTTTTGCTGCACCTCCAATTTTTTCAGGTTGGCTCACTTTTACTCCTGCTGCACTCCCTCCAATTTTTTCAGGTTGGCTCACTTTTACTTTTGCGGCACCTCCAATTTTTTCAGGTGGCTCACTTTTACTCCTACTTGCGCACCTCCAATTTTTTCAGGTTGGCTCACTTTTACTTTTGCGCACCTCAATTTTTTCAGGTTGGCTCACTTTTACTTTTGCTGCACCACCTCCATTTTTTTTCAGGTTGGCTCACTTTTACTTTTGCTCCACCTTTAGATCTGATGGCTTTTTCAATTTAACTGCTTCACCTTTGTTTGAGGTTGAGGTACTGGTCCTGCATCAATCCAAAGCATTGATATCTTATTAATGTCAAGCAAAGCTTGAAGAATAGATATACAGTAAATTACATTGTATAATTCCCTATCCTGAAGCAACATTTGGATCTGCCTGAAACAAGTGGTATGACTTGCAGTTTAGTTGTACTGTGCAGTTTTTAATAATTGAAAAAGGACTAATGTGCATAATTAACACATTAACAATAAACTGCTCAGAATGAAATCAGCTGCACATCCCTCTGAGTAGTAAGTAGCTCCAGATAAATGAAGAAAGCCGCTTGTCAGAGCGGCTTCAGTGGCCACTCTCCACCAATCAGGGCATGCCTCAATGCCTGAACCCCTGATTGGTCCTGCAGCAATTATTATTTTTGATTGTGAAATTTTTGGAAATTTAATGAGAAGTTCAGAGTTTCTAAATGTAAAAAACCGTTGGATACACAGATTTTCAAGCTCGAGATTCCGAATGGAACCAGGTTTGTTTCAAAACCATGATTTATCACTAGAAACAATTACAACAGGCAGATCCCCCGAAGATTGCCACACGCATTTGTACACTGTATGTAGTGATCCTAGGTGGGTATAGTCCCCGTATAATTAGTGTGTAAATTGCACTTACCTGCCTGGACCAGACCAAGAATCACCAGGAGAACACAAAGCTTTTGGATCCATCTTCCCTGTTAGAACTGGATGAAGGGCCAAGCTCCTGGTTTGCGGTGGTATTATAGCACAATGTTTGTTTACTTAATGGAAACACAAATTTCAGAAATATTTACGTAAGTCACATGTAGACGTGGACTCACAAGGTCTCAGCCTTTAGAATTAAAAAAAAAAAAATAAAACTCTTGGCAACCAGCCTAGATTATAATGTTAAAAATGTAGTTATATAGTTCAGGGGCCTTCTTTTCTATAAAGGAGAACTAAACTTTAAATGTAAAACTTTTTTTTGTGGAAACTTTCCACAAAGAGGAAGCCGCTATATGACCTCATTGGTGTGCAATTGGGTGCATCACATTCTCATCTGTGGGGAAAGACCAATCATCTATGAAGGTAAATAAAAGTCTTGAAAGTAAAATTAGCAAACTAGACTGCTGATTGCTGCCTTTTGAAATATATTCTCCTTTAAATATTTGTATTCTTCCCCATGCATAGTCTAATAATCCAACGGGATTTGATACCTGAACAAAAGCCAATTTTGATTCAGAATTTTGATAGTTTGATTTATTTCAGGATTCAGAAGGATGGGGGGTTTGGGGTTGGAGGGAGCCTAGCCACGCCCTACTTCACATGCCACTACCCTTCTGCCGAAGGCGGCATTTTAAAAGCTATTTCAGGTGTCAAAAACCCTAGGTCCCTTGCGTGACGGTGGATTTGTAGTTCTTTAAAAAATGGGGTTTACTATGGGTTCTATTCAGAGCACAAGCTACACTTGATGTGTTCTACTGATTAATGTTTAGTTAGTTCCTTGTAATGATTCATGGTGCTTCTGCTTCTTACACTGTACATTGTACCAATATTGACTTTCTCATATTTGCCCTGAATAATTCTGCTTTACTTTCATACGTTGTATCATTCCCTAACAGATTAATTAAAGGATAACTATATATAAAAATGAACTATATAAAAATGGAAAGTACCTGGGCAGGAGGTCGATCATTTATTCCTACCTCACATATTTTTCATTGAGGAGCTACAGCAGGTAAAGTTTTAATTTGCCAGGTTAGTCCTGGACAAGTCCTTTATTAAAGATAGTGCTGAAGCCAGGAGGAAGACTGCAAATCAGTTTTATTTGGGCTGGTGCTCCTCACAGAACAATATTGGGAGGTAGGAATTACCTTATCCTATCCATGTCCCAAGTACTTTTCATTTTAAATGCATTTAAATAAAACTTTATACACACCATATTATCCTTTAAGCCTAACTTTGAACAGGCACTGCAGGAGAACTATTTGGAGTTTTGAACACTACACAGTGGGGCCAGTGTGAGTTTTTTCCAACCGACCGCCTCACAATTTTGTGCTGTAGAATCCTGCAGTCCAAGTTTGTGTATGGAAAGACCTGTAGTTCTCCCAAATAGTGGTGAATAAAGATTGACCGGATCATCGGTATGTTCCCAGTTCCAGGCAGATTTCCGATTTCCACAGATTTTATGGATTCCACTTTCCAGATTTTTGAAAATTTAAAAGAAGTCCGAGAAGTTTGAGAATTTTCCTTTTTTTTTGATCATTTTTGAAAACGATTCAGCCACATCTCCCAATTAACCATGACAGCTATTTGTATCAGTGTCAACCCCTGGGTTATAAAAGCAGCTCAACAGGCATCATTTTGTCAGTGTATTGGAGATAGACTAGTGGAGACCTGACAGTGTGGAAGGTTGGAGATGCTTTTTTGTGCTTTTTCCATTTACAACAGTGTAGAATGACTTTTTTTTATGATTGATGAAGATTCATTTTAGACTTAGGGCTGCCATGGAGATGGAAGGTGGGTCAGTAGGTGTTTTACCCATGTCTGTGTGGGTATCAGTCTGCATTTATAGGTGTTAAAGTAACTTTTTAATGATTTCCTTTTTGACTTTAGTTACCCTTTAAATAGGGCTGTTATAGAATTATTCAGAAATAAGAATATAATGTAATAACCAGTGAAGAGAATTAGAAGAACTGATCTATCTCTCTCAAACCAAATTCATGTATTGTGAGGATTTAAAATATATATAAATATTTTTTATTATTCAGAATAAAGTCATTGAATTATTTATATTATTTCTACTTATTTCAATACAGTAATAATATAAAGGATACTTGTCTTCCACCTCTTGCTGCCGGACAGCATTAATGATAAGGCGTCAATCCCCGACCACTGTCTCTGGAGGACCGAGACAGTAGTCCTAACGATAAAGGATCTCCACGGTAATGACCTTTTATTGTTAGTGTGTATAGCGCATTTCCAAAAAATCCGTTGGAAATTTCCCCGTCTCACTGTTTTAAAGGGTATGACCACCGCCAAACTAAAATTTAACCCACTGCTGGCCCAATGTGTAGTTTACTTACATCTCTGCTTCTTTGGTTCTCCTGTTCAAAGTCCCGAAAGTGAAGAGTAGTAACTGTCTTCCTGCAAAAATGCTTCTTCCTCTCTTCTCCTTCTCTTTGCCTCCAGGAGGTACGTAGTGTGACATGCGCAAGGAGCCCTTTCCCCCCCTCCTCTCCCACCCTTCTGACCCCCCATGCCTGCCCTTCAACCTAGGCTATATTCATTTGAAATATTGTAGCCCCCCCTCTGGCCACCCCAACCACCAGTTAGACTTTAAAAAACATCAGAATCATATTAACAGCCCTTCTCCCGCGTCACTCTCCATTGACGGCAGACGCGTCTGTGATTGGCAGCCTCTCGTCCAATCACAGATGCAGCTGCTCGTCGGCCCCTGCTTGCAAGTTCCGGCAAGCAGGGACCGGATCATGTGCCGCAAAAGCGAAGGAGAGTAAGTACAGTTATGATTGTTTTTGGGGGGCAGGGGGACCTACAGTCCTATCAAAAGTTTTATATTTAAAGGGCAACTGTGGTCTCAAACAAGTTAGGGTTAAATGAAAGCCTGCGTATTTCCTTTACACTGAGCCAACAATCAATCTCTGGCTGGAGCCTTTGAGAAATTACAATGGGGTGAATTTTCAAACTTCCTCTTCCAGTAGGTTGAGTGACATCACCTGACCCTCTGCCGGCCCTTTTTTCCCCCCGGGGAGAAGCATGCTCGTTAAAGGCATGTCCACCCTTAAAAAAAAAAATTATATGTTGTAGTGCTAGTTCCCCCAGCCCCACCGCTATATTATATTTGTAGAAAGTCCTCCATTCGTTACTTACCTTCCCTCTCTCCTCCACCGCAATGCCGGCCTTCTGCTTGCACAGAACTGCAAGCAGGGGACTGGCAGCCACGTCTGTGATTGGCTGAGGGGCAGCCAATCACGATGCGACTGCTGGCAGTTCTGAACGCTGAGGAGAGAGGAAGGTATAAGATTGGGGGACTTTCTTATAATTTTTATTGTGGTTGGGCTGGGGCAACTATTCCTAAATGTGGGAAATGGGTTTTACACTAGGGGAGGGAGAGGAAGGGGTGGGAGAAGGAGGGGGGAAGAGGAGTAAAGGCTGCTCTGGCAAGCCAAAACCTCTAGAGGACACTCAGAGGCAGAAACAATTTCACTGATGGCCAGGCTCCTGGTGGTCAGTTTTAATAACTTTGTGGGGACATTTGGAGCGGGATGTAAGGTAAGGATTTTATACAGTACAGAGTGGGGCCATTAGTGGGTTAAATTTTAGTTTTGGGGGTGGACAGGCCCTTAAGACTTAATGCTGGGGAAATCAGGAAGTACCTGAGGAAAAAATTGACAGTTGAGAAGGGGAGCCTATTAATGCAGACAGGCTGGTCACATGACTACAAGCTGGTCACATGGCTAAAAACAGGAAGAGTTCAACCAGGAGAGTTACATTGCTGAACTTTTCCAGCAATAACTCTCTCACAAGTTTTTTATCTAGAGATGTGATTTAGGTTTTATTTTGAAGGTTGATGGAAGGCTTTTTAAAAAAAATCTTACTAGTTTGGAAGAATTTGAGACCACAGTTCCCCTTTAAGGTGGATCTGAATCCACCTGATTCTGAAGGGAATTTCATGGGATCCGCCAGAGCTCAGATTTTGCGGATTTCTGACTTTTTCTGATTTTTATGAACCACAGAACTATTTTCAAAATTCCTAGAAACTTTTTAAATGTTTAAAAATACTACGCGGAATGAAGTTTCTGTTACTGGACGTGGTTATTTAAAGATTGTGATCATTGAAACGTGTTCCCCAGACCATTTCCCAGGTGCCTGAGCCTTACCAAGTTACCCCCATTGAATTTGATGGTTTGATGGTTCTTGCTTGCGAATTTTGAATTTTCACATTTTTTAGAAAATCGGAATGGATTTTTGAAACCAAGTGATGATCCTGGTTTCAAAATGAACCGGTTTGATTTGAACTTTCAGAAATTCGAAAATTCCATTGATTCAAAATGTCATTTAAATTTTCTATTGAATATTCAAAAATGCTATCGAAAATTTAAAAAATATTAGTCAATCGGATTTTTGGAACTTCATTTTGTTTCCCCGGAACCAATATCAGAACTCGCTCATTTAGTTCCTCTCTAATCCCGACAAATTTCCTCTCAATTACCCACTTTTCATAAAATTTTGTCTAAAGCCTTCAAATGTACAGAGACATATGTACATATCTATGGAAGGCAAGTCTTTAGATAACAGTCCTCAAATTAGCATTTACGCACCTCAGACTTGAAAAATTGTTATAGTGCAATTTTCACTAAAAAATGTTCTACTCTCCATTTTACAACTGTCACCACGCAACATTCTAGCATAATTTACAATACAAGGGGCTGTGGGGAAAAAAGTGAAAAAAAACTTCCAGCGGTGGGGGGGGGAGCAAAAATGTTTCCCCCGCTTTATAATAGAAATGTACTAAAAAAACAGCATAAATAATGGCAAACATTTCACCGCATTTATCTTACTACTCTTTGCCCATTATATCTTACTCTTCTGTGCCCCATTA
Organism: Hymenochirus boettgeri; assembly: GCA_019447015.1. NCBI lineage: Eukaryota > Metazoa > Chordata > Amphibia > Anura > Pipidae > Hymenochirus > Hymenochirus boettgeri. The sequence goes on from CM033470.1 coordinate 15,762,166, forward strand.
TATATTAGTCCTCTGTTGCCCCATTTATATTACTCCTCGTGCCCCATTATAATCTACTCCTCTTGTGCCTCATTATCTATCTTACTCCTCTGTGCCCCATTATATCTCTACTACTCTTGTGCCCCATTAATATCTTACTCCTCTGTGCCCATTATATCTACTCCTCTGTGCCCCATTATATCTTACTACTCTGTGCCCCATTATATCTTACTCCTCTGTGCCTCATTATATCTTACTACTCCTCTGTGCCCCATTATATCTTACTACTCTGTGCCCCATTATCTTACTCCTTTGTGCCTATTATAATATCTTACTCCTCTTTACCCAATTATCTATTACTTCACTCTTAACTCCTCTTAACCCCGTTATAGCCTACTACTCCTCTGTATTCTATTATATCTTACTACTCTGTTACCCTATTATATATTACTACTATTTGCCCCATTATTCTTACTCCTCTTTGCCCTATTATATCTTACTCATCTGTGCCCCATTATATCTTACTCCTCTTTACCCCATTACAGCCTACTCCTCTGTATTCCATTATACTTACTACTACACTCTTTACCCATTATATCTTACTACTCTGTTACCTATTATATCTTACTACTGCTCTTTTCCCCATTATATCTTACTACTCTCTTGTTCCCCAATAGATCTTACTCCTCTTTGCCCCATTATATCTTACTTCTCCGTGCCCCATATATTCTTACTCCTCTGTGCCCTATTATATCTTACTCCTCTTTGCCCCACTATATCCTACTCCTCAGTACTCCATTATATCTTACTCCTCTTTGCCCCCAGTATATCTTACTCCTCTTTGCCCCCAGTATATCTTACTCCTCTTTGCCCCAGTATATCTTACTCCTTTGTTCCCCATTTATCTTATTCCTCTTTGCCCCAGTATATCTTACCCCTCTGTTCCCCATAAATTTTACCCCCACAGTGCCCTATTATATCTTCCTCCTCTGTGCCCCATATCTTACACCTCTTTGCCCCAGTATATATTACTCCTCTTTGCTCCCTAATCTTAATCCTCTGCTCGCCCCATAAAATCTTATTACTCTGTGCCCCACTATATCTTACTCCTCTTTGCTCCACTATATCTTACTACTCCTCTGTGTTCCATTATATCTCACTCCTCTGTTCCCCGAGATTAAGTATTTCTCCACTGTTTCTCATGACATGAGGTTTTCTCTTGTTTAGTCCTTACCCCACGTTTTAGATAAGAGGCTGGAAATAAAGGGGTTTGGCAGGGGACTGTCCAAACCCCAACCCCTCTCGGAATGGATTGATGAGCACTGTCTTATAAGTAATGGAACAGTTGGCAATTATTCCATAGTGCACAGTGAATCAGGAGTGAACCCACAACATGAAAGTAGTATAAGAGGCGGAAATAGTGAATAATGTTTAATGTTTAGAACTACTGGGATTTCTAATCAGGTATTATTTATCTGTAACGAACAGCTCGCATACTAACAAACTAACAGACCTGGGGAACATTGAATTACAAGCTCAGGAAAACATTTCTCTATAAGAAACAGATATTACTCTCTATCTTCTCTTTATTTTATATTACTGTAGAACTTGGAACTAAGAAGTTGTCGGTTCACAGCGTAAGAGATGAGTTCTGATTAATTCCAGTAAATCTAAAGAAAAAACATAGAGATTATATGATGATTACTGTCAGGAATCCAATTATATTATTTTTTTAGACAACCATAATTCTAAGACAGTGTGCAGAATTCCGATTTCCCTAATAAGGACGCAGTATAGTATAATATTTATTGAAGGACACTTATAGCGAACCCATGAAAGTAATAAGGGAATGTGCGTGGATTTAATTTAGAGGTTTTGGTTCCTGAACAATTTAACCCTTGCCAGAAAAACTGAAGTCCTTATTGATTAAATAACATATGAAGTTATACTGAATTACTAAACAATATACTGACCTTATATTTAATTATTCTTTGTGCCAGGACTGTACATTTTTTGTGTAATTGGCAATGTTAACCAAATTTAGATCCAGAGACCAATAAAGATGTGGCCTACAGTGTCCCTTAGATTCTGGGAAATGGATTTCTTGGTGAACTGTGGCGTAAGGTTTTACATTTTGCACGTAGTCTGTACATGTTTCTGTTATACAAACCATACCATTCACATTATGGGCTTATCTATATAATAAGATAGTATCTGTATTACTAGACAAATGTTTTAGAACTTCAGTAGGCCAGTAAAAAAATAAATGTACAGGTCACTCCAATTATATCTTAGGCAAACTACTTGCACTTCTTATTAAATAACCCTTTAGATGTCTACAGAGAGTAATCAATGTAAAATATATCTATATATATATATTTACAGTAAGGAATCCTTCGCACTCCGTTAGCAGCGGTTTGTGGCCTGGGTGCTTCTGTGTGAACATATAATACACAACGCTGGGGTACAGAGCACCCAAGGACTTAGCTTAAACTCCGGTTTATTCAATAGTAGGAAAACATAACCTACATGCGTTTCGGCTCAAGGAACGAGCCGTCATCACCCTGATGACGGCTCGTTCCTTGCGCGAAACGCGTAGGTTATGTTTTCCTACTATTGAATAAACGGAGTTTAAGCTAAGTCCTTGGAGTGCTCTGTACCCCAGCGTTGTGTAATTATATAATATATATATATATAACATTTAAATATATAACGAGTACTCCACAGGTCTTTATGATAAAAATTTACTTTTATTAGCAATAAATAAAAACGCTATCTACACGTTGCCGTGCCGTTGTATATGTGACTGTATCTATCTAAGTGATTGGCACCCAGACTTTTTCTATTTGGTACGAGTGCTTATCGGCTTTCATCTCCTCTCTCTCTCTCCCTCTCCTCTCTCTCTCTTTTATATATATATCTTACCCAACAAATAGAGTTATCCAACAAATATCATTTACCTGGCAGTTTATCAATGTTTACTAGTGAAGTTTCCCAGTGTGTTCCTGGGGATGTTTCCATGTGTTCCTGGTGATGGTTTCCATGGTGTTCCGGTGTGTTCCATGGTGTTCCTGGGATGGTTTCCATGGTGTTCCTGGGATTTTCCATGGTGTTGCTGGTGATGGTTTTTCCATGGTGTTCCTGGGGGATGTTTCCATGGTGTTCCTGGTGATGGTTTCCATGGATGTGTTCCTGGTGATGGTGTTTCCCTGGTGTTCCTGGTGATGGTTTCCATGGGTTCCCTGGGGATGGTTCCAGGGTGTTCCTGGTGATGGTTTCCATGGTGTTCCTGGTGTGTTTCATGGTTTCCGGTGTTTCCATGGTGTTCCTGGTGATGGTTTCCATGGTGTTCCTGTGGGTGATTCCATGGTGTTTCCTGGTGATGGTTTCCATGGTGTCCTGGGATGATTTCCATGGTGTTCCTGGTGATGGTTTCCATGGTGTTTCCTGGGATGATTTTCCATGGTGTCTGGTGATGGTTTCCATGGTGTTCCTCCTGGTGTTGTTTCCCTTCCATGTGTTCCTGTGATGGTTTCCATGGTGTTGTTGTTGATGCGTTCCCTGTGATCCTGAGTGTGTCTTTCCATGGAATTCCTGGGTTTTTCATAGTTCCCCATGATGTTTTATTGTTATGTTCCCACTGGTGTCCCGTCCCCATGGGTGGTTTTCTCTTGGTTGCTTGCATGATGTTCAGGTTATAGCACCATGGTACATGGTTTTTTTTATCACCCTTACCACAGCCCCTTATGCAACCACCTTGGTTGCACCATGGTTGCAACACTTTTTTAATACCACCGCAATTTTGGCTAGATCCACTTTTGTTAGTTTAATTTGTGTCAGTTGTTCCCTTTTACTATTTGCTCCACCTTCAACTTTTGCAGGTTGGTTTACTTTTATTGCTACACACTACGACACTCGACCACCCATTTTGCAAGGTTGGTTCACTTTTACTGTAGCTTCCACCTTCAATTTTTACAGGTTGTAGTTATCTTATCTGCTGCTCCACCTTCAATTTTTGCAGGTTGGTCTCACTTTTACTGAGCTGTAGCTCCACCTTCAATTTTTGCAGGTTGGCTCACTTACTTTGCTGCTCCTGCGCTCCACTTCAATTTTTGCAGGTTGGCTCACTTTACTGTAGCTCCACCTTCAATTTTTGCAGGTTGGCTCACTTTTACTGTAGCTCCACCTTCAATTTTGCAGGTGGTTCACTTTTACTTAGCTGCCACCTTCATTTTGCAGTGGCTCACTTTACTTACTCCACCTTCATTTTGCAGGTTGGCTCACTTTAACAGCTGCTCCACCTTCAATTTTTGCAGGTTGGCTCACTTTACTGCTGCTCCCACCTTCAATTTTAGCAGGTTGCTTACTTTTACTGCTGCTCCACCTTCAATTTTAGCGTTGGCTACTTTTACTGCTGCTCCACCTTCAATTTTGCAGGTTGGCTCTTTTACTGTATGTACTCCACCTTCAATTTTTGCAGGTTGGCTCACTTTTACTTGCTGGCTCCACCTTCAATTTTAGCAGGTTGGCTTACTTTTAATGTACTTCCACCTTCATTTTTTGCAGGTTGGCTCCTTTTACATTGCTGCTCCCCCCTTCATTTTTAGCAGGTTGGCTTACTTTTAATGTAGCGTCCCACCTTCAATTTTGCAGGTTGGCTCACTTTTACTGCTGCTAGCTCCACCTTCAATTTGCAGGTTGGCTTACTTTTAACAGCAGTAAAAGTGAGCCAACCTGCAAAAATTGAAGGTGGAGCTACATTAAAAGTAAGCCAACCTGCTAAAATTGAAGGTGGAGCAGCAGTAAAAGTGAGCCAACCTGCAAAAATTGAAGGTGGAGCTACATTAAAAGTAAGCCAACCTGCTAAAATTGAAGGTGGAGCAGCAGTAAAAGTGAGCCAACCTGCAAAAATTGAAGGTGGAGCAGCAGTACAAGTGACCACCTCTAAAATTGAAGGTGGAGCAGCAGTAAAAGTAACGCCAACCTGCTAAAATTGAAGGTGGAAGCAGCTACTTAAAAGTGAGCCAACCTGCAAAAATTGAAGGTGGAGCAGCATGTAAGTGAGCCAACCTGCTAAATTGAAGGGGAGCTAGCAGTAAAGTGAGCCAACTGCAAAAATTGAAGGTGGAGCTAGCAGTAAAAGTGAGCCAACTGCAAAAATTGAAGTGGAGCTACGTAAAGTGAGCCAACCTGCAAAAATTGAAGGTGGAGCAAGCAGTAAAAGTGAGCCAACCTGCAAAATTGAAGGTGGAGCAGCATAAAGTGAGCCAACCTGCAAAAATTAAGGTGGAGCAGCAGTAAAAGTGAACCAACCTGCAAAAATTGAAGGTGGAGGAGCAGATAAAACTAAACCAACCTGTAAAAATTGAAGGTGGAGCTACAGTAAAAGTGAACCAACTTGCAAAACTTGTGGGGGTAGCAATAAAAGTAAACAACCTGCAAAAGTTGAAGTGGGAGCACAATGTAAAAGGAACACCCGCACAAATTGAAACTAACAAAAGTGATCTAGCTTCAAATTTCAATTGCTGGTATTAAAAAAGTGGTGTCTAAATCATGGTGCAACCAAGGTGGTTGCATCAAAGGGGCATGTGGTAAGAGGTGATAAAAAAAACCATGTCCATGGTGTATAACCTGAACATCATGGCAAGCAGACCACGAAAACACCATGGGGACACCATGGGGAACATAACAAAACTCATGGGAACACTATGAAAAACCCAGGAATTCCATGGGAAAGCATCCCAGGATCACCAGGGAAAGCATCAACAACACACCATGGAAACCATCACCATAACAAACCATGGAACATCAACACAAACACCATGGAAACCACACCAGAACATCGGAACACCAAGGAAACCATGGAAACATCACCAGGAAATGGAAACACCCCAGGAACCTGGAACATCCCAGAACACCCATGAAATCAGCCCAGGAACACCATGGAAACCATCACAGGAACACCATGGAAATCATCCCAGGACCCCATGGAAACCATCACCAGGAACACCATGGAAACCATCACCAGGAACACATGGAAACCATCCCCAGGAACACCATGGAAACCATCACCAGGAACACCATGGAAACATCACCAGACACCATGAAACCATCACCAGAACACCATGGAAACCATCACCAGCAACACCATGGAAACCATCACCAGGAACACCATGGAAATCATCCCCAGGAACACCATGGAAACCCATCACCAGGAACACACCATGGAAACCATCACCATGAACACCATGGAACCTCACCAGGCCAGAAACTAGGAACACACTGGGAACTTCACTAGTAACATTGATAAACTGCCAGGTAAATGATATTTGTTGGATAACTCTATTTGTTGGGTAAGATATATATATATAAAGAGAGAGAGAGAGAGAGAGAGAGAGAGAGAGTAAAAGCCGATAAGCACTCGTACCAAATAGAAACGTCTGGGTGCCAATCACTTAGATAGATACAGTCACATATACAACGGCACGGCAACGTGTAGATAGCGTTTTTATTTATTGCTAATAAAAGTAAATTTTTATCATAAAGACCTGTGAGTACCGTCGTATATTACTGTATATTATATATATATAATATATATCATACACAACGCTGGGGTACAGAGCACTCCAAGGACTTAGCTTAAACTCCGGTTTATTCAATAGTAGGAAACATAACCTAACGCGTTCGGCTCAAGGAACGAGCCGTCATCAGGGATGACGGCTCGTTCCTTGAGCCGAAACGCGTAGGTTTATGTTTTCCTACTATTGAATAAACCGGAGTTTAAGCTAAGTCCTTGGAGTGCTCTGTACCCCAGCGTTGTGTATTATATGTTCACACAGAAGCACCCGGCCACAAACCGCTGCTAACGGAGTGCGAAGGATTCCTTACCTGTATATATATATATATATATATATTTTTACATTGATTACTCTCTGTAGACATCTAAAGGGTTTTTAATAAGAAGTGCAAGTAGTTTGCCTAAGATATTAATCTGGAGGACCTGTTACATTTTTTTTTTACTGGCCTACTGAAGTTCTAAAAACTTTGTCTATTAATACGATACTATCTATATTATAGAGATAAGCCCATAATGTAATGTTATGGTTTGTATAACAGAAACATGTACAGACTACGTGCAAAATGTAAAACTTACGCCACAGTTCACCAGAAATCCATTTCCCAGAATCTAAGGGACACTGTAGGCCACATCTTCTATTGGTCTCCTCTGGATCTAAATTTGGTTAACATTGTCCAATTACAAAACAAAAATGTACAGTTCCTGGCACAAAGAATAATTAAATATAAGGTCAGTATATGTTTAGTAATTCAGTATAACTTATATGTTATTTAATCAATAAGCTTTCTAGTTTTTCTGGCAAGGGTTAATATTGTTCAGGAACCACAAACCTCTAAATTAAATCCACGCACATTTCCCTTTTATTACTTTCATGGGTTCGCTATAAGTGTCCTTCAATAAAATATTATACTATACGCGTCCTTATTACGGCCCTCAATTCACATCACTGTCTATAATTATGGTTGTCTAAAAAATAATAAAATTGGATTTCCTGACGTAATCATCCCATATATCTCTATTGTTTTTTCTTTCAGATTTACTGGAATTAATCAGAACTCTCTCTCTCTACGCTGTGAACCGACAACTTCTAGTTCCAAGTTCTACAGTAATAATAAATAAAGAGAAGATAGAGAGTAAATCTGTTTCTATAGAGAAATGTTTCTCTGAGCTTGTAATTCAATGTTCCCCAGGTCTGTTAGTTTGTTAGTATGCGAGCTGTTGTTACAGATAAATTAATACCTGATTAGAATCCAGTAGTTCTAACATTAAACATTATTCACTATTTTCCGCCTCTTATACTCTTTCATGTTGTGGTCACTCCTGATTCACTGTGCACTATGGGAATTCAGCCAACTGTTCCATTACTTATAAGACAGTGCTCTCAATCCATTCCGAGAGGGGTTGGGGTTTGGACAGTCCCCTGCCAAACCCCTTCTATTTCCAGCCTCTTATCTAAACGTGGGGTAAGGACTAAACTAAGAGAAAACCTCATGTCATGAGAAACAGTGGAGAAATACTTAATCTGGGGAACAGAGGAGTGAGATATAATGGAACACAGAGGAGTAAGATATAGTGGAGCAAAGAGGAGTAAGATATAGTGGGGCACAGAGTAATAAGATTTTATGGGGCAGAGAGGATTAAGATATAGTGGAGCAAAGAGGAGTAATATATACTGGGGGCAAAGAGTGTAAGATATGGGGCACAGAGAGGAAGTATAATAGGGCACTGGGGGTAAAATTTAATGGGGAACAGAGGAGGTAAGATATACTGGGGGCAAAGAGGAATAGAATAATGGGGAACAAAGGAGTAAGATCTACTGGGGCAAAGAGGAGTAAGATATACTGGGGCAAAGAGGAGTGATATACTGGGGGCAAAGAGGAGTAAGTATATAATGGAGTACTGAGGTAGTAGATATAGTGGGGCAAAGAGAGAGTAAGATATAATAGGGCACAGAGGAGTAAGAATATATGGGGCACGAGAAGTAAGAATATAATGGGGCAAAGAGGAGTAAGATCTATTGGGGAACAGAGTAGTAAGATATAATGGGGAAAGAGCAGTAAGATATAATAGGTAACAGAGTAGTAGATATAATGGGTAACAGAGTAGTAAGATATAATGGAATACAGAGAGTAGGCTTAAGTGGTTAAAAGGAGTAAGATATAATGGGGCACAGTATGATAATATAATAGGGCAAAGAGGAGTAAGATATATGGGGCAATAGTAGTAATATATAATAGGGTACAGAGTAAGATATAATAGATAAGAGAGTAGGCTTAACGGGGTTAAAAGGAGTAATAGATAATTGGTAAGAGGAGTAAGATATATACTAGGGCACAAAGGAGTAAGATAATGGGGCACAGAGTAGTAAGATATAATGGGGCACAGAGGAGTAAGATATAATGAGGCACAGAGGAGTAAGATATAATGGGGCACAGAGTAGTAAGATATATGGGGCACAGAGGAGTAAGATATAATGAGGCACAGAGGAGTAAGATATAATGGGGCACAGAGTAGTAAGATATTAATGGGGCACAGAGGAGTAAGATATAATGAGGCACGAGGAGTAGATATATGGGGCACAGAGGAGTAATATATAATGGGCAAAGAGGACTAATATATAATGGGGCACAGAAGAGTAAGATATAATGGGCAAAGAGTAGTAAGATATAATGCGGTGAAATGTTGCCATTATTTATGCTGTTTTTTTAGTACATTTCTATCTATAAGCGGGAAACATTTTTGCTCCCCCCCCCACCGCTGAAGTTTTTTCACTTTTTTCCCCACAGCCCTTGTATTGTAAATTATGCTAGAATGTTGCGGTGACAGTTGTAAAATGGAGAGTAGAACATTTTTAGTGAAAATTGCACTATAACAATTTTTCCAAGTCTGAGGTGCGTAAATGCTAATTTGAGGACTGTTATCTACAACTTGACCTTTCCATAGATATTGTACACATATGTCTCTCGTACATTTGAAGGCTTTAGACAAATTTTATTGGGAAAAGTGGGTAATCTAGAGGAAATTTGTCGGGATTAGAGAGGAACTAAATGAGCGAGTTTCTGATATTGGTTCCGGGGAAACAATTGAAGTTCCAAAAATCCGATTGACTAATAATTTTTTACATTTTCGATAGCATTTTTGAATATTCAATAGAAATTTAAATGACATTTTGACAATGAATTTCGAATTTCATTTGTAAGTTCAAATGCAAAACCGGTTCATTTTGAAACCAGGACTCATCACTTGGTTTCAAAAATCCATTCCGATTTTCTAAAAAATGTGAAAATTCAAAATTCTGCAAGCAAACCATCAAACCATCAAATTCAATGGGGGTAACTTGGTAAGGCTCAGGCACCTGGGAAATGGTCTGGGGAACACGTTTCAATGATCACAATCTTTAAATAACACACCGTCCAGTACAGAAACTTCATTCCGCGTAGTATTTTTAACATTTAAAAAGTTTCTAGGATTTTGAAAATAGTTCTGTGGTTCATAAAAATCAGAAAAATCAGAAATCCGCAAAATCTGAGCTCTGGCGATCCATGAAAATTCCTTCAGAATCAGGTTCGGATTCAGATCCACCTTAAAGGGTAACTGTGGTCTCAAATTCTTCCAAACTAGTAAGATTTTTTTTTAAAAGCCTTCCATCATATCCTCAAAATAAAACCTAAATCACATCTCTAGATAAACTTTTGAGAAGTTATTGCTGGAAAAGTTCAGCAATGTAACTTCCTGGTTGAACTCTTCCTGTTTTTAGCCATGTGACCAGCTTGTAGTCATGTGACCAGCCTGTCTGCATTAATAGGCTCCCCTCTCAACTGTCAATTTTTTCCTCAGGTACTTCCTGATTTCCCCAGCATTAAGTCTTAAGGGCATGTCCACCCCCAAAACTAAAATTTAACCCACTACTGGCCCCACTCTGTACTGTATAAAATCCTTACTTACATCCCTCTCCAAATGTCCCCACAAAGTTATAAAAACTGACCACAGGAGCCTGGCCATCAGTGAAATTGTTTCTGCCTCTGAAGCTGTCCTCTGAGAGGTTTGGCTTGCTCAGAGGCAGCCTTTTACTCCCTCTTCCCCCTCCTTCTCCCACCCCTTCCTCTCCCTCCCCCTAGTGTAAAACCCATTTCCCACATATTAGGAATAGTTGCCCCAGCCCACCACAATAAAATATTTATAGAAAGTCCCCCTCTTTACTTACCTCCCTCTCTCCTCCCAGCGTTCAGAACTGCCAGCAGTCGCATCTGTGATTGGCTGCCTCTCAGCCAATCACAGACGTGGCTGCCAGTCCCCTGCTTGCAGTTCTGTGCAAGCAGAAGGCCGGCATTGCGGTGGAGGAGAGAGGGAAGGTAAGTAACGAATGGAGGACTTTCTTACAAATATAATATAGCGGTTGGGGGCTGGGGAACTAGCACTACAACATATAATTTTTTTTAAAGTGGACATGCCCTTTAACTGAGCATGCTTCTCCCCGGGGAAAAAAGGGCCGCAGAGGTCAGGTGATGTCACTCACCTACTGGAAGAGGAAGTTTGAACATTCACCCCATGTAATTTCTCACAGCTCCAGCCAGAGATGTGATTGTTGGCTCAGTGTAAAGGAAATACTGCAGGCTTTCATTTAACCCTAACTTGTTTGAGACCACAGTTGCCCTTTAAATATAAACTTTTGATAGAGCTGTAGGTCCCCCTGCCCCCCAAAAAACAATCATAACTGTACTTACTCTCTTCGCTTTTGCGGCACACTGATCCGGCCCTGCTTGCCGGAACTTGCAAGCAGGGGCCGACGAGCAGCTGCATCTGTGATTGACGAGAGGCTGCCAATCACAGACGCGTCTGCCGTCAATGGAGAGTGACTGCGGGAGCAAGGGCTGTTAATATGATTCTGATGTTTTTTAAAATCTAACTTGGTGGTTTGGGTGGCCAGAGGGGGGCTACAATATTTCAAATGAATATAGCCTAGGTTGAAGGGCAGGCATGGGGGGATCAGAAGGTGGGGAGGGAGGGGGGGAAAGGGCTCCCTTGCGCATGTCACACTACTGTACCTCCTGGAGGCAAGAGAGGAGAAGAAGCATTTTTGCAGGAAGACAGTTACTACTCTTCACTTTCTGGACTTTGAACAGGAGAACCATAAGAAGCAGAGATGTAAGTTAAACTACACATTGCCAGCGTGGGTTAAATTTTGTTTGCGGTGGTCATACCCTTTAAATACAGTGAGACGAGGGAAATTTCCACGGAATTTTTTGGAAATGCGCTATACACACTAACAATAAAAGGTCATTACCGATGGATCCTTTATCGTAGGACTACTGTCTCGGTCCTCCAGAGACAGTGGTCGACTTAAGCAGACTTATTTCATTAATGCTGTCCGGCAAGAGGTGGAAGACAAGTATCCTTTATATATTACTGTATTGATAATAGTAAATAAAATAATTCAATTGACTTTATTCTGAATAATAAAAAATATTAATATATTTTAAACCTTCACTAATACATGAATTTGGTTTGAGAGAGATAGATCAGTTCTTTCTATTCTCATTCACTGGTTATTACATTATTATTCTTATCTTCTGAATAATTCTATAACAGCCCTATTTAAGGGTAACTAAAGTCAAAAAGGAAATCATTAAAAGTTACTTTAAACCTATAAATGCAGACTGATACCCACACAGACATGGGTAAACACCTACTGACCACCCCTCCATCTCCATGGCAGCCCTAAGTCTAAAATGAAATCTTCATCAATCATAAAAAAAGTCATTCTAACTTGTAAATGAAAAAAGCACAAAAAGCATTCTCCCACTTCCACACTGTCAGGTCTCCACTAGTCTATCTCCAATACACTGACAAAATGATGCCTGTTGAGCTGCTTTTTATACCAGGGGTTGACACTGATACAAAAGCTGTCATGGTTAATTGGGAGATGTGCTGAATCGTTTTCAAAAAGATCAAAAAAAAGGAAAATTCTCAACTTCCGGACTTCTTTTAAATTTTCAAAATCTGGAAATGGAATTCCATAAATCTGTGGGAAATCGGAAATCTGCCTCGGAACGGGAACATACCGATGATCCGGTCAATCTTTATTCATCACTATTCTGGGAGAACTACAGGTCTTTCCATACATAACTTGGACTGCAGGATTTCACAGCCAAAATTGTGAGGCGGTCGGTTGAAAAAACTCACACTGGCCCCACTGTGTAGTGTTCAAAACTCCAAATAGTTCTCCTGCAGTGCCTGTTCAAAGTTAGGCTTAAAGGATAACTATGGTGTGTATAAATTTTATTTAAATGCATTTAAAATGAAAAGTACTTGGGACATTGATATAGATAGGTAATTCCTACCTCCCAATATTGTTTCTGTGAGGAGCACCAGCCCAAATAAAACTGATTCTGCCAGTCTTCTCCTGGCTTCAGCACTATCTTTAATACAGGAACTTGTCCAGGACTAACCTGGCAAATTAAAATTTACCTGCTGTAGCTCCTCAATGAACAATATTGTGAGGTAGGAAAATGAATCCGACCTCCCGCCCAGGTACTTCCATTTTTATAGTTCATTTTTATATATAGTTATCCTTAATTAATCTGTTAGGGAATGATACAACGTATGAAAGTAAAGACAGAATTATTCAGGGCAAATATTGAAGAAAGTCAATATTGGTACAATGTCAGTGTAAGAAGCAGAAGCACCATGAATCATTACAAGGAACTAACTAAACATTAATCAGTAGAACACATCAAGTTGTAGCTTGTGCTCTGAATAGAACCCTAGTAAACCCCATTTTTTTAAAGAACTACAAATCCACCGTCACGCAAGGTACCTAGGTTTTTGACACCTGAAATAGCTTTTAAATGCCGCCTGTCGGCAAAGGGTAGTGGCATGTGAAGTAGGCGTGGCTAGGCTCCCTCCACCCCCCAAACCCCCCATCCTTCCTGAATCCTGAAATAAATTCAACTATCAAAATTCTGAATCAAAATTGTCCTTTTGTTTCAGGTATCAAATCCCGTTGGATAATTAGACTATGCTGGGGAAGAATACAAATTTAAAGGAGAATATATTTCAAAAGGCAGCAATCAGCAGTCTAGTTTTCTAATTTTACTTTCAAGACTTTTAATTTACCTTCATAGATGATTGGTCTTTCCCCACAGAGAATGTGATGTCACCCAATTGCACACCAATGAGGTCATATAGCGGCTTCCTCTTGTGGAAAGTTTCCAAAAAAAGTTTTACATTTAAAGTTTAGTTCTCCTTTATAGAAAAGAAGGCCTGACCTATCTTAACATTTTAAACATTTAATCTAGGCTGGTTGCCAAGAGTTTTATTTTTTTTTTTTTATCTAAAGGCTGAGACCTTGTGAGTCCACGTCTACATGTACTTACTGTAAATATTTCTGAAATTTGTGTTTCCATTAAGTAAACAAACATTGTTGCTATAATATACCCACCGCAAACCAGGAGCTTGGCCCTTTCATCCAGTTTCTACGGGAAGATGGATCCAAAACGCTTTGTGTTCTCCTGGTGATTCTTGGTCTGGTCCAGCAGGTAAGTGCAATTTACACACTAATTATACGGGGACTATACCCACCTAGGATCACTACATACAGTGTACAAATGCGTGTGGCAATCTCCGGGGGACTCTGCCTGTTGTTATTGTTTCTAGTGATAAATCATGGTTTTGAAACAAACCTGGTTCCATTCGGAATCTCCGAGCTTGAAAATCTGTGTATCCAACGGATTTTTTACATTTAGAAACTCTGAACTTCTCATCTAAATTTCCAAAAATTTCAACTCAAAATAATAATTTGCTGCAGGACCAATCAGGGGTTCAGGCATCTGAGGCATGCCCTGATTGGTGGAGAGTGCCGGCCACTGAAGCCGCTCTGACAAGCGGCTTTCTTCATTTATCTGGAGCTACTTACTACTCAGAGAGATGTGCAGCTGATTTCATTCTGAGCAGTTTTATTGTTAATGTGTTAAATTATGCACATTAGTCCTTTTTCAATCTATTAAAACATGCACAGTACAACTAAACTGCAGTCACTACCACTTGTTTAGGCAGATCCAAATGTTGCTTCAGGATAGGGAATTATACAATGTAATTTACTGTATATCTATTCTTCAAGCTTTGCTTGCACTTAATAAGATACAATGCTTTGGATTTGATGCAGGACCAGTACCTCACACCTCAAACAAAGGTGAGCAGTTAAATTGAAAAAGCCATCAGATCCTAAAGGTGGAGCAAAGTAAAGTGAGCCCCCTGAAAAAATTGGAGGGTGCAGCAAAAGTAAAAGTGAGCCAACCTGAAAAAATTGGAGGTGCAAATAATAAAAGTGAGCCAACCTGAAAAAATTGGAGGTGCGCAGGAGTAAAAGTGAGCCAACCTGAAAAAATTGGAGGTGCCGCAAAAGTAAAAGTGAGCCACCTGAAAAAATTGGAGGTGCAGCAGGAGTAAAAGTGAGCCAACCTGAAAAAATTGGAGGTGCAGCAAAATAAAAGTGAGCCAATCTGAAAAAAATGGGGTGCAGCAGGAGTAAAAGTGAGCCAACCTGAAAAAAAAATTGGAGGTGCTGCAGCAAAAGTAAAATGAGCCAACCTGAAAAAATTGGAGGTGCAGCAAAAGTAAAGTGAGCCTCCTGAAAAAATTGGAGGTGCAGCAGAAGTAAAAGTGAGCCGACCTGCAGAAGCTGACATGGGGAAGAACAACCTCAAAAGGTGACTGCAGTGGTAAAGTTCATTTCGAACCAGATTCAGATTCTCTGGAGGAAGAACATTTTGATAATGGGAGCGGTCACCATAGACATCATGGTGAACATGAAGATAGAAGACATGGTGAGGAACTTCCCCCCACACATATATATATATAGTTTCTAATATTAAGAACACTTGAGCTCTACCTGTACCTGTTAGCCAGCCATGTTTGCTAGCAGCCATTTTGCAACCACTACAAGTTAATAGCTGTGCAAGTATTCATAGCCAAAATTATAAAAAAATGTCATCCTGGAGAGCTAAATTTCCCACTAATCCGTATCCATAAAACAATGTAAGAGGCTTGGCTTATATTGGTAATTGTTCAATATACTTCAAGGGTAACTGAATAAAGCTATTTTCTTGCAAGAGTCAATGTTGTGTTTGGTGCTTCACAAGGTATTAGCAGGGAGGATTTGAAAAAACAGTTGTAACTCTGTACTCTGAAATAGAACCCATACCAACCAATCAGAATTTTACTTTTGTCTCGCTATATGTGAAAAATGATTGGTCCATTACTGGTTGTCTATGATCTTGGAGATAGAGATGAACCAAACTGGTGAGATATGTTAACAGCAGTTTCCTCCGCAGAATGTATTGAAATTTACCAAATCTTTAAGGCCAATTGGTGGGTTGTAAGCATTTGTAAACATTATGGTAATAGTAAATAACTGTACAGGGAGAAAGTTAAAGAGCAGGACAATGTAAAAAGAGAAGTAGACATCCCATCAAATTAGAGAATGAAGGTTTCATCTTAGGAAAACCGTAGCGATATTTACCATAAGTACTGGCAGAATCAAGGGTCAAAAGGAAATTCACGATGTGCAAACATTCACATGAGGTATTTATCTTGGGTGAATAACTCCATGTACCTCCTAACCATCAGTCAACCCAATTTAAGAGCTGTGTCCTGTCCTCCAAAACAAGCCTTGTTACAGTGTGGGCGTTGTCGGAGGTTAGGAGCAGAGTCATTGGTGGGTGATCCATGAGTATAGATGATTGATCTAGGGGTGAGCCTGATTGGGTCCCACTAATTTTGGGAGGGGGTTTCTTCTTTAGTAGTGATGATATCAAGATTATGGAGTTGCAATTCTCCTGCAACTGAATAGTTTTGCTCATAGGTGTCGTTACGTTAGCCTTAGGGAATTCATTATTTTGCCCCCAAACAGTTTAATCACCTCAAGGTGACCAAGGCATGTTAACTATTTGTTTCGGGACCTGGAGGAAACGTGTCATTGTATAATTGTGATGTCACTTACTAGAAACGCTGATCTTTTTTATTTTTCTTTCAGAGTCACACGAAAAAAACAAAAGCCGTCGACTTTGGTTTGTTGTGCTAAGCCGTTTTCTTCTTGCTCAAATCAGTAATTGGAAACTTGAAGATATAATCCAATCCGTCTAATTGATACAGTATATAGAATTTCCTCCAAGCTTGTCATCAAATATTCTAGCTTTATCTATCAGGCTGAGATTGTTTCATCTTGCCCTCAATGTTTTTTCTCTCTGTAGCAGACTGTGAATGTATCTTTCCCTTTAATAACTCTCCCTGTATGTAGCACCAATAGGCACATCCATATTGTTATGTAGAACAAATCTCCCTCTCATCCCCCAGCTATGATGTCACTTTTTTCTATCAAATCCAAGTCCTAATAGACTATTATCTTACTGTTATCGTACTATTATCTTACTATATCTTACTACTATTTTACTATATCTTACACTATTTTACTATAATCTACTAAACTATTTTACTATAATCTACTATTCTCTTACAGTTATTGTACTATTATCTTACTATTATCTACACTGTTTTACTACTATTTACTACTATTTTACTATCTTTATTATCTTAACTGTATTGTACTATTATCTTACTGTTATTGTACTATTTATCTTACTACTATCTTACTATTACTTACTACTATCTTACTATAATCTTACTATTATCTTGCTGATATCTTTCTGTTATCTTACTATACACAGTAATCCAGGCAACTGTAACTATAGCTTCAGAAATACCGTTTCTATTCGTCTGGCTGCATCATAACATGTTTCAATAGTACACAATTCTGAAACCCTGAATGGGCTCAGTTTGGCGTAAATGGCCTCTTGAACTGACCCGAGGCAGTTCAGTCAACACTATAGGACCTATTTATAAAATCACAAAATTGTGTATTTTCCTATAATTCCTATATAAACACCCTTACATCAGTGTCTGTATTTTGCATTTAACTGTGGTGAAAAATGCGATACATGTTGTTTTGAGATATGCAATACTGCTGATTGGGTGGTCTACAGATGTTCGAATGAAGTTTTTGTTTTTGAATTTTTGGAATTCCAAAAAATTTGGAGGGTTCCTAAAAGTAAACACCGTATTTGAGAGTTAGCGAAATCGATCACCATATTTTCTATTTTTTTTTACAAAAAAATGTTGAACTACATCTCTACTGGTCACCACACACCACGGCATAATTAAAGGACAACTGTATTGACAAAGCTTGGATCTATCCAATGGGAAAAATAGCTTTTTGCAGATCTTGTCTTCCTTTGGTAAGGCCCTGGCCAGGGGGGTGGAGCAACAACAAAACGAAGAAATCTGTTGATTGATCTAGAAAATAAAATATATGGTCTAAGTTATTACCTAGACATATTCTGCTTGAAATACATTTATTGCTTTGCACCAGGCCTTGGTGAGTCCTTTTTCAGCCAGTCGGGCGGGTGCTGTGGCACAGAGGAGTAAGATATAATGGGGCACAGAGGAGTAATATATAATGGGGCACAGAGGACTAATATATAATGGGGCACAGAAGAGTAAGATATAATGGGGCAAAGAGTAGTAAGATATAATGCGGTGAAATGTTGCCATTATTTATGCTGTTTTTTTAGTACATTTCTATCTATAAAGCGGGAAACATTTTTGCTCCCCCCCCCACCGCTTGAAGTTTTTCACTTTTTTTCCCCACAGCCCCTTGTATTGTAAATTATGCTAGAATGTTGCGGTGACAGTTGTAAAATGGAGAGTAGAACATTTTTTAGTGAAAATTGCACTATAACAATTTTTCAAGTCTGAGGTGCGTAAATGCTAATTTGAGGACTGTTATCTACAACTTGACCTTTCCATAGATATGTACTCATATGTCTCTGTACATTTGAAGGCTTTAGACAAAATTTTATTGGGAAAAGTGGTAATCTAGAGGAAATTTGTCGGGATTAGAGAGGAACTAAATGAGCGAGTTTCTGATATTGGTTCCGGGGAAACAATTGAAGTTCCAAAAATCCGATTGACTAATACTTTTTTACATTTTCGATAGCATTTTTGAATATTCAATAGAAAATTTAAATGACATTTTCGAAGTTTCAAATGGAATTTTCGAATTTTCTATTTTTGTTGAAAAGTTCCAAATCAAAACCGGTTCATTTTGAAACCAGGACTCATCACTTGGTTTCAAAAATCCATTCCGATTTTCTAAAAAATGTGAAAATTCAAAATTCTGCAAGCAGAACCATCAAACCATCAAATTCAATGGGGGTAACTTGGTAAGGCTCAGGCACCTGGGAAATGGTCTGGGGAACACGTTTCAATGATCACAATCTTTAAATAACACCGTCCAGTAACAGAAACTTCATTCCGCGTAGTATTTTTAAACATTTAAAAAGTTTCTAGGAATTTTTGAAAATAGTTCTGTGGTTCATAAAAATCAGAAAAAGTCAGAAATCCGCAAAATCTGAGCTCTGGTGGATCCATGAAATTCCCTTCAGAATCAGGTTCGGATTCAGATCCACCTTAAAGGGTAACTGTGGTCTCAAATTCTTCCAAACTAGTAAGATTTTTTTTAAAAAGCCTTCCATCATACCTTCAAAATAAAACCTAAATCACATCTCTAGATAAACTTTGTGAGAAGTTATTGCTGGAAAAGTTCAGCAATGTAACTTCCTGGTTGAACTCTTCCTGTTTTTAGCCATGTGACCAGCTTGTAGTCATGTGACCAGCCTGTCTGCATTAATAGGCTCCCCTTCTCAACTGTCAATTTTTTCCTCAGGTACTTCCTGATTTCCCCAGCATTAAGTCTTAAAGGGCATGTCCACCCCCAAAACTAAAATTTAACCCACTACTGGCCCCACTCTGTACTGTATAAAAATCCTTACCTTACATCCCTGCTCCAAATGTCCCCACAAAGTTATAAAAACTGACCACCAGGAGCCTGGCCATCAGTGAAATTGTTTCTGCCTCTGAGCTGTCCTCTGAGAGGTTTTTGGCTTGCTCAGAGCAGCCTTTTACTCCCTCTTCCCCCCTCCTTCTCCCACCCCTTTCCTCTCCCTCCCCCTAGTGTAAAACCCATTTCCCACATATTAGGAATAGTTGCCCCAGCCCCAACCACAATAAAATATTTATAAGAAAGTCCCCCAATCTTTACTTACCTTCCCTCTCTCCTCCAGCGTTCAGAACTGCCAGCAGTCGCATCTGTGATTGGCTGCCTCTCAGCCAATCACAGACGTGGCTGCCAGTCCCCTGCTTGCAGTTCTGTGCAAGCAGAAGGCCGGCATTGCGGTGGAGGAGAGAGGGAAGGTAAGTAACGAATGGAGGACTTTCTTACAAATATAATATAGCGGTTGGGGCTGGGGGAACTAGCACTACAACATATAATTTTTTTTTTAAAGGGTGGACATGCCCTTTAACTGAGCATGCTTCTCCCCCGGGGAAAAAAGGGCCAGCAGAGGTCAGGTGATGTCACTCAACCTACTGGAAGCAGGAAGTTTGAACATTCACCCCAATGTAATTTCTCACAGGCTCCAGCCAGAGATGTGATTGTTGGCTCAGTGTAAAGGAAATACTGCAGGCTTTCATTTAACCCTAACTTGTTTTGAGACCACAGTTGCCCTTTAAATATAAACTTTTGATAGACTGTAGGTCCCCCCTGCCCCCCAAAAAACAATCATAACTGTACTTACTCTCCTTCGCTTTTGCGGCACACTGATCCGGCTCCCTGCTTGCCGGAACTTGCAAGCAGGGGCCAGACGAGCAGCTGCATCTGTGATTGGACGAGAGGCTGCCAATCACAGACGCGTCTGCCGTCAATGGAGAGTGACGCGGGAGCAAAGGGCTGTTAATATGATTCTGATGTTTTTTTAAAGGTCTAACTTGGTGGTTTGGGGTGGCCAGAGGGGGGGCTACAATATTTCAAATGAATATAGCCTAGGTTGAAGGGCAGGCATGGGGGGATCAGAAGGGTGGGAGGGAGGGGGGGAAAGGGCTCCCTTGCGCATGTCACACTACTGTACCTCCTGGAGGCAAGAGAGGAGGAAGAAGCATTTTTGCAGGAAGACAGTTACTACTCTTCACTTTCTGGGACTTTGAACAGGAGAACCATAAGAAGCAGAGATGTAAGTTAAACTACACATTGGGCAAGCAGTGGGTTAAATTTTAGTTTTGGCGGTGGTCATACCCTTTAAATACAGTGAGACGAGGGAAATTTCCAACGGAATTTTTTGGAAATGCGCTATACACACTAACAATAAAAGGTCATTACCGATGGATCCTTTATCGTTAGGACTACTGTCTCGGTCCTCCAGAGACAGTGGTCGGACTTTAAGCCTTATTTCATTAATGCTGTCCGGCAAGAGGTGGAAGACAAGTATCCTTTATATTATTACTGTATTGAAATAAGTAGTAAAATAATTCAATTGACTTTTATTCTGAATAATAAAAATATATTTATATATATTTTAAATCCTTCACTAATACATGAATTTGGTTTGAGAGAGATAGATCAGTTCTTTCTAATTCTCATTCACTGGTTATTACATTATTATTCTTATCTTCTGATATTATTCTATAACAGCCCTATTTAAAGGGTAACTAAAGTCAAAAAGGAAATCATTAAAAAGTTACTTTAACACCTATAAATGCAGACTGATACCCACACAGACATGGGTAAACACACCTACTGACCCACCCTTCCATCTCCATGGCAGCCCTAAGTCTAAAATGAAGTCTTCATCAATCATAAAAAAAGTCATTTCTACACTTTGTAAATGAAAAAGCACAAAAAGCATTCTCCAACTTCCACACTGTCAGGTCTCCACTAGTCTATCTCCAATACACTGACAAAATGATGCCTGTTGAGCTGCTTTTTATACCCAGGGGGTTGACACTGATACAAATAGCTGTCACTGGTTAATTTGGGAGATGTGGCTGAATCGTTTTCAAAAATGATCAAAAAAAAGGAAAATTCTCAAACTTCTCGGACTTCTTTTAAATTTTCAAAAATCTGGAAAGTGGAATTCCATAAAATCTGTGGAAATCGGAAATCTGCCTCGGAACTGGGAACATACCGATGATCCGGTCAATCTTTATTCATCACTATTCTGGGAGAACTACAGGTCTTTCCATACATAACTTGGACTGCAGGATTCTACAGCACAAAATTGTTGAGCGGTCGGTTGGAAAAAACTCACCACTGGCCCCACTGTGTAGTGTTCAAAACTCCAAATAGTTCTCCTGCAGTGCCTGTTCAAAGTTAGGCTTAAAGGATAACTATGGTGTGTATAAAGTTTTATTTAAATGCATTTAAAATGAAAAGTACTTGGGACATTGATATAGGATAGGTAATTCCTACCTCCCAATATTGTTTCTGTGAGGAGCACCAGCCCAAATAAAACTGATTCTGCCAGTCTTCCTCCTGGCTTCAGCACTATCTTTAATACAGGACTTGTCCAGGACTAACCTGGCAAATTAAAACTTTACCTGCTGTAGCTCCTCAATGAAACAATATTGTGAGGTAGGAATAATGAATCCGACCTCCCTGCCCCAGGTACTTTCCATTTTTATATAGTTCATTTTTATATATAGTTATCCTTTAATTAATCTGTTAGGGAATGATACAACGTATGAAAGTAAAGACAGAATTATTCAGGGCAAATATTGAAGAAAGTCAATATTGGTACAATGTACAGTGTAAGAAGCAGAAGCACCATGAATCATTACAAGGAACTAACTAAACATTAATCAGTAGAACACATCAAGTTGTAGCTTGTGCTCTGAAATAGAACCCACTAGTAAACCCCCATTTTTTTAAAGAACTACAAATCCACCGTCACGCAAGGTACCTAGGGTTTTTGACACCTGAAATAGCTTTTAAATGCCGCCTGTCGGCAGAAGGGTAGTGGCATGTGAAGTAGGCGTGGCTAGGCTCCCTCCAACCCCCAAACCCCCCATCCTTCCTGAATCCTGAAATAAATTCAAACTATCAAAATTCTGAATCAAAATTGTCCTTTTGTTTCAGGTATCCAAATCCCGTTGGATAATTAGACTATGCATGGGGAAGAATACAAATATTTAAAGGAGAATATATTTCAAAAGGCAGCAATCCAGCAGTCTAGTTTGCTAATTTATACTTTTCAAGACTTTTAATTTACCTTCATAGATGATTGGTCTTTCCCCACAGAGCTGAGAATGTGATGTCACCCAATTGCACACCAATGAGGTCATATAGCGGCTTCCTCTTTGTGGAAAGTTTCCACAAAAAAAAGTTTTACATTTAAAGTTTAGTTCTCCTTTATAGAAAAGAAGGCCTGACCTATATAACTTACATTTTTAACATTTATAATCTAGGCTGGTTGCCAAGAGTTTTATTTTTTTTTTTAATTCTAAAGGCTGAGACCTTGTGAGTCCCACGTCTACATGTGACTTACTGTAAATATTTCTGAAATTTGTGTTTCCATTAAGTAAACAAACATTGTTGCTATAATATCCCACCGCAAACCAGGAGCTTGGCCCTTTCATCCAGTTCTAACGGGAAAGATGGATCCCAAACTGCTTTGTGTTCTCCTGGTGATTCTTGGTCTGGTCCAGGCAGGTAAGTGCAATTTACACACTAATTATACGGGGACTATACCCACCTAGGATCACTTACATACAGTGTACAAATGCGTGTGGCAATCTCCGGGGGACTCTGCCTGTTGTTAATTGTTTCTAGTGATAAATCATGGTTTTGAAACAAACCTGGTTTCCATTCGGAATCTCCGAGCTTGAAAATCTGTGTATCCAACGGATTTTTTACATTTTAGAAACTCTGAACTTCTCATCTAAATTTCCAAAAATTTCAACTCAAAATAATAATTTGCTGCAGGACCAATCAGGGGTTCAGGCATTCTGAGGCATGCCCTGATTGGTGGAGAGTCCGGTCACTGAAGCCGCTCTGACAAGCGGCTTTCTTCATTTATCTGGAGCTACTTACTACTCAGAGAGATGTGCAGCTGATTTCATTCTGAGCAGTTTTATTGTTAATGTGTTAAATTATGCACATTAGTCCTTTTTCAATCTATTTAAAAACATGCACAGTACAACTAAACTGCAGTCACTACCACTTGTTTCAGGCAGATCCAAATGTTGCTTCAGGATAGGGAATTATACAATGTAATTTACTGTATATCTATTCTTCAAGCTTTGCTTGACCATTAATAAGATATCAATGCTTTGGATTTGATGCAGGACCAGTACCTCAACCTCAAAACAAAGGTGAAGCAGTTAAATTGAAAAAGCCATCAGATCCTAAAGGTGGAGCAGAAGTAAAAGTGAGCCAACCTGAAAAAATTGGAGGTGCAGCAAAAGTAAAAGTGAGCCAACCTGAAAAAATTGGAGGTGCAGCAAAAGTAAAAGTAAAAGTGAGCCAACCTGAAAAAATTGGAGGTGCAGCAGGAGTAAAAGTGAGCCAACCTGAAAAAATTGGAGGTGCCGCAAAAGTAAAAGTGAGCCAACCTGAAAAAATTGGAGGTGCAGCAGGAGTAAAAGTGAGCCAACCTGAAAAAATTGGAGGTGCAGCAAAAGTAAAAGTGAGCCAATCTGAAAAAAATGGAGGTGCAGCAGGAGTAAAAGTGAGCCAACCTGAAAAAATTGGAGGTGCTGCAGCAAAAGTAAAAGTGAGCCAACCTGAAAAAATTGGAGGTGCAGCAAAAGTAAAAGTGAGCCGACCTGAAAAAATTGGAGGTGCAGCAGAAGTAAAAGTGAGCCGACCTGCAGACGCTGACAGTGGGGAAGAACAACCTGCAAAAGGTGATGCAGTGGTAAAAGTTCATTTCGAACCAGATTCAGATTCTCTGGAGGAAGAACATTTTGATAATGGGAGAGGTCACCATAGACATCATGGTGAACATGAAGGAAGACATGGTGAGGAACTTTTCCCCCCACACAATATATATATATAGTTTCTAAATATTAAGACACTTGTAGCTCTACCTGTACCTGTTAGCCAGCCATGTTTGCTAGCCAGCCATGTTTGCAAGCCACAATACAACAGTTAATAGCTGTGCAAGTATTCATAGCAAAATTATAAAAAAATGTCATCCTGGAAGGAGCTAAATTTCCCACTATCCGTATCCAATAAAACAATGTAAGGAGGCTTGGCTTAATATTGGTAATTGTCTCAATATACTTCAAGGGTAACTGAATAAAGCTATTTTCTTGCAAGAGTCAATGTTGTGTTTGGTGCTTCACAAGGTAGTTAGCAGGGAGGAATTTGAAAAACAGTTGTAACTCGTACTCTGAAATAGAACCCATACCAACCAATCAGAATTTTACTTTTGTCTCGCTATATGTGAAAAATGATTGGTCCCATTACTGGTTGTCTATGATCTTGGAGATAGAGATGAACCAAACTGGTGAGATATGTTAACAGCAGTTTCTCCGCAGAATGTATTGAAATTTACCAAATCTTTAAGGCCAATTGTGGGTTGTAAGCATTTGTAAACATTATGGTAATAGTAAATAACTGTACAAGGGAGAAAGTTAAAGAGCAGGACAATGTAAAAAGAGAGAAGTAGACATCCCATCAAATTAGAGAAATGAAGGTTTCATCTTTAGGAAACCGTAGCGATATTTACCATAAGTACTGGCAGAATCAAGGGTCAAAAAGGGAAATTCACTGATGTGCAAACATTTCAGCATGATGTATTTATATCTTAGGGTGAATAAACTCCATGTACCTCCTAACCATCAGTCAACCCAATTTAAGAGCTGTGTCCTGTCCCTCCAAAAAACAAGCCTTGTTACAGTGTGGGCGTTGTCTGGGAGGTTAGGAGCAATGTCATTGGTGGCTGGTGATCCATGAGTATAGATGATTGATCTAGGGGTGAGCCTGATTAGGGTCCCACTAATTTTGGGAGGGGGTTTCTTCTTTAGTAGTGATGATATCAAGATTATGGAGTTGCAATTCTCCTGCAACTGAATAGTTTTGGCTCATAGCGTGTCGTTACGTTAGCCCTTAGGGAATTCATTATTTTGCCCCCAAACAGTTTAATCACCTCAAGGTGACCAGAGGCATGTTAACTATTTGTTTCTGGGACCTGGAGGAAACGTGTCATTGGTATAATTGTGATGTCACTTACTAGAAACGCTGATCTTGTTTTATTTTTCTTTCAGAGTCACACGAAAAAAAACAAAAGCCGTCGACTTTTGGTTTGTTTGCTAAGCCGCTGTTTTCTTTGCTCAAATCAGTAATTGGAAACTTGAAGATATAATACCAATCCGTCTAATTGATACAGTATATAGAATTTCCTCCAAGCTTGTCATACAAAGATTTCTAGCTTTATCTATCAGGCTGAGATTGTTTCATCTTGCCCCTCAATGTTTTTTCTCTCTGTAGCAGACTGTGAATGTATCTTTCCCTTTAATAACTCCCTCTGTATGTAGCACCAATAGGCACATCCATATTTGTTATGTAGACAAATCTCCCTCTCATCCCCCAGCTATGATGTCACTTTTTTCTATACAATCCAAGTCCTAAACTAGACTATTATCTTACTGTTATCGTACTATTATCTTACTATTATCTTACTACTATTTTACTATAATCTTACAACTATTTTACTATAATCTTACTACTATTTTACTATAATCTTACTATTCTCTTACAGTTATTGTACTATTATCTTACTATTATCTTACTACTGTTTTACTACTATTTTACTACTATTTTACTATAATCTTACTATTATCTTACTGTTATTGTACTATTATCTTACTGTTATTGTACTATTATCTTACTACTATCTTACTATTATCTTACTACTATCTTACTATAATCTTACTATTATCTTGCTGATATCTTTCTGTTATCTTACTATTACACAGTAATCCAGGCAATCTGTAACTATAGCTTCAGAAATACCGTTTCTATTCGGTCTGGCTGCATCATATACATGTTTCAATAGTAAACAATTCTGAAACCCTGAATTTGGCTCAGTTTGGCTAAATGGCCCTTGAACTGACCCGAGGCAAGTTCAGTCAACACTATAGGACCTATTTATAAAATCACAAAATTGTGGTATTTTCCTATAATTCTATTATAAAACACCCTTACATCAGTGTCTGTATTTTGCATTTAACTGTGGTGAAAAATGCGATACATGTTGTTTTGAGATTATGCAATACTGCTGATTGGTGGTCATTACAGATGTTCGAAATGAAGTTTTGTTTTTGAATTTTTGGAATTCCAAAAAATTTTGAGGGTTCCTAAAAGTAAACACCGTATTTGAGAGTTAGCGAAATCGATCACCATATTTTCTATTTTTTTTTTACAAAAAAATGTTGAACTACATCTCTACTGGTCACCACACCACGGCATAAATTAAAGGACAACTGTATTGACAAAGCTTGGATCTATCCAATGGGAAAAATAGCTTTTTGCAGATCTTGTCTTCCTATTGGTAAGGCCCTGGGCCAGAAGGGGGGTGGAGCAACAACAAGAAATCTGTTTGATCTAGAAATAAAATATATGGTCTAAGTTATTACCTAGACATATTCTGCTTGAAATACATTTATTGCTTTGCAACCTTAGGCCTTGGTGACGTCTTTTATCAGCCAGTCAAGATGAGGTTGAAATGGTTATTGAAGTCTAGACTCTAAATAATGGCTTTCATCTGTGCAATCCCCCTATTGCAGATGGCTATGCTCCAGTTTGCATTGGAAACAAGGCCGGATTAACGTGGACTTTAATAGAGCAGCCCACTTTCCACTACCCTTCCTTCAACCCATATTATCTAGCAAATGCCAATCAAATAGGTCCCCTGGATTGTGGACCCTCCTCCCCTCTCCTTGATGGAACATGATGACAATGTGACATCTGATGTACCCAACAGATGTCTGATTGTAAAAATGCCCAAGATCTATTAGTTTATTACCTGTCTTTATAAGTGATGTGCAGAAGCAGTCCCCCTATTGAACTATGCGCTGTGATGTCATTACAGTAATGATGTAATGGTGGGTGGGTGGACAGAGAGCTTTCTTTGTACTGAGGTGGTGCAGGCTCCTGGTGGACTAGAACTCGAACCTGAGTTCAATCCAAACTTTAATAGTTCGAAAGAACCAGAACTTTTCAAACTCTTCGGGATTTCGAACTTTCCGAAATTGATCATGTGAACCCTAGGTTACATTCCAACATATCCATGTGGTTTCATTTAGTGAGTCCGCCTGGTGTGTACTTACATGTATGAGCTTTCCTCACGTTACATGGTTCAAACATTTAAATATCTTATGACGCACAAACTAATTTATATATTTATATTTTTTGTCATCTTTTTATATTCTAATATTGTACAGCGCTGCATCCATAATTGTACATTTTTACATACATATGTACATACATACAAATGATCTGACCTTCTTATTTGTTTATAATTCCTATCTGGAGCCCAAATTCACCGTAAATACTGGTGCCTTGGAATGATCAATAATTCATTCTTAAAAATAAATTCATTTCATACCCTTCGCTATGCTTTGGTGCGGTAAGTAGTGGGTTATCATTTCAGGTTCCCAGTAGAGATGTGATGTGGGTTCGAATAGTACCTGGTTTTGAATCGAATCTGAGGGTTTCGAAGTCCCAGCTAAGTTTTGGTTCTATTTACGGGTTTCCCAGACCATTCCCCAGGTCTCTGTGTCATTTACAGTAACCGACTATTACTATTTGTCCCTCAAAATGGACAAAAACTTTCAAAACATTTTCTCTCATAGACTTCTATGAGTTCATTTTCGAATTTCGAAATTTTTCGAAAATTGAAAAAATTTGAAAACGGAACGAAACTCAACAGTTTCGAACATCTCTACTACCCAGGATGCACCACTTCCTTGGAATGTTCCTAACAGTAATTTCTACTGATTGGCTGTTGGATGGGTCAAACATGCTCAGATCTCTACTGAGCAACTGAATCCACCCAGGGACTGAGACCATAAACAGACACTATTAGAGGTCCTGCAAACAGGAAGTCAGAATTTATTATATACCCAGAGAGATCACTGGATGAGCAGAATATGGTCACTGAAATGGGGTGCTAATTTTGCCCCAACCAATCAGATCTTATTTAACATTTGAAAGCTAATATCTGATTGGTTTTGGCAAAATAAGCACCATTTTTAATGATAACATTTTTTATCAAATCTCCCTGAATATATTTCCAGACTGGATTATTGTAAAATTGATTGTGACAAGATCAAATTCAGATGTTGGGAAAAATAGAAAATGTTATATACCAGCAGGGAGATTCAATAAAAATTCTTATCGTTTAAAATGGTGCTAATTTTGCCCCAACCAATCAGAACTTATGTAACATTTGAAAGCTAACATCTGATTGGTTGGGGCAAAATTAGCACCGTTTTAAACGATAAGAACTTTTATTGAATAACCCCCCAGGTGTCCAACAGATTTCAACAATTTCTTTCTTTACTGGTTTTCTTTTCTTTATTCCCTTTTACTTCTCTTATTTGCTTCTTTCTTTCATTCTAATCAGATCTAATAAAGTTTATTTATTCTGTGGATCATCCGAATTAATGACGCAGCTGGTAATACAGTTGCTATGTTTAAATAGTAATCAGCAAACAGTAGGACTGATGAAGGATCCTGGAATGTGTTTGTTTATTCCAACCTTATGTAGGCTGAAGGTTTAGTGTTGACTTGATAACCTGGTAAATGTTTTGGCCTCTGGAGAAGATAAAGATCAGAGAGTAACCATTAGTCACAGGGGATAAAAGTTCATTGAAATAATCCAACAGGATTGTACACAAACAAATCTGAAAGTAATAATATAATAATGAGTCTCTATAGGGTAATTTAAAGGGCAAAAAAACTGTAAGTAAAGAGTTTCAACTCATCCCCTCCCATTAAAAGAACCTAATCCTCTAGGTTACCCCTGTGTTTACTTCAAATTACTGGAACATTTTTGCTTGAAAGTTCTGATCGCTGGTCCAGTCTAGCACCAACTCTATCGTCAACCTGTGACCTGTCCAATGGAACATGCACTTCAGTCTCTTCAGACAGAGTCTTCCCAATGGTCAATCAGAGAGTTGTAAAGGTAGTGAGCAGCAAGAGAGATTGGTTTAAGGCGGGAGGCAGCAGTGTTTGTTGGGGGTTTGTGGAGAAGATTTCCTTGTGAGGAACGGAGGTCATGGCCTGGGACATAAGGGACCAAGAGGGAAGATAATAGGGAGGTGCAGTAGAGTGAAGGGATTTAAAGGTTAAAAGCAGGGTATTGAATATCATTCATTGTTTTGTAGGAAGTCACCCTATGGACTGCAGTATTGGGGTTGTAGGTTCTCTCATGGAGGAGAGTGAAATGATCCGAGCTGGCGAGTTTAAGACTGGAGAGTAGGGATGGTCGGTTCACGGATCCGAACCCGGATCCGCCGGGAAAATGTAATTTCGAAAATTTTCGAAAATACGCATTTTCTTGTAATTTCGAAAAATTTCGAAAATACAAGGATTTCTCTTATTTCCGTACATACGTATTTAGAAAATTTACGAAATTACGAGGATGACTCGTATTATGAGATTTACCGTATTTTCGAGAAATCTCGTAATTTCAAGGATATTTTTTCTTTTAACGGGTCCGCTCGCGGATTTTCGAATTTTCACATTTTTTTGAAAATTTGCGGATCCTTGAGCGGACCGGATTCTCTACTGGAGAGGAGAGAGATGACACGCCGGGAGACCAAGTAGCAGAATGTTACAGTAGTCAAGATGGGAGATTATAAGGGCATGCATGAGCCTTTGGAATACTTTTGTTGGCCATTAGTATTCTTCTGTGAAAAAAAAAACCCTAGTGCCCAGAAAGGCATTAGCTAGGTACACAAACTAGCGATAAAGCCCCGATACCATCAATACATCAGTACCATCGTATCCTGACAATATGGCAGCTTTATTGGCAGTGTGTGTAGCTTTTTTTCCCCGAAGAGTGCGCTGCCACCGAATATTCGGGTCAGCCGTGAGGTTGTTTGGGAAAAACCTAAAATTTCCCTTGGCCGCGTGCCGTGCATGAGGAGAACACTCGGGACTGTGTGTTCACTAGAGATGGCCAAACTTTCGAAATTTCTGTCCGTTTTCGAACTTTCGAACTATATGGAAGGTTAGAAAGTTCGAAAACGGACCCATTAAAGTCAATGGGAGTCAAATAATTTGAAAAGTTCTAATGAAATACAATTAAAATATTAATGGTAACGTAATGTAAATGGCTGTGGGACCTGGGAAATGGTCTGGGGAACATGTTCTAATATCCAGGACATTTGAAAAATCGATTTTACTCTCATGCGCTCTATTTTCAAACTTCTTCGCACCTTGGTACATTTTACTTGCGGATTCGATGCTCGCGTATAGGCTTTAATGGACAATTTACTTGTAGATTCGATGTTCGCGCCTAGATACCATGTACATTTTACTTGTGGATTCGATGCTCGCGTATAGGCTTTAATGGACACTTTACTCGTAGATTCGATGTTCGCGCCTAGATACCATGGACATTTTACTTGTGGATTCGATGCTCACGTATAGGTTTTAATGGACACTTTACTCGTAGATTCGATGTTCGCGCCTAGATACCATGTACATTTTACTTGTGGATTCGATGCTCGCATATAGGTTTTAATGGACACTTTACTTGTAGATTCGATGTTCGCGCCTAGATACCATGTACATTTTACTTGTCGGATTCGTGCTCGCGTATAGGTTTTAATGGACACTTTACTGTAGATTCGATGTTCGCCGCCTAGATACCATGGACATTTTACTTGGATTCGATGCTCGCGTATAGGCTTAATGGACACTTTACTTTAGATTCGATGTTCGCGCCTAGATACCATGACATTTTACTTGTGATTCGATGCTCGCGTATAGGCTTTAATGGACACTTTACTCGTAGATTCGATGTTCGCAGCCTAGATACCATGGACATTTTAACTTGTGGATTCGATGCTCGCGTATAATTTTATGGACACTTTACTTTGTAGATTCAATGTTCTATAGGTTTTAATGGACACTTTACTTGTAGATTCGAGTGTCGCGCCTAATACCATGGACATTTTACTTGTGGTTCGATGCTCGCGTATAGATTTTAATGGACACTTTTACTCGGGGTTCGCGCCTAGATACCATGGACATTTTACTTGTGGATTCGATGCTCGCGTTAGATTTTAATGGACACTTTTGGGTAATTCTGTTTAATATCCTTTAAACAAGTAATGAGTGCTGAATAGTCTAAAGGGGTTATGACCTTTCCAATGATGTCTTGCCAATTTTAAGGAAAAGACATTTCTATTTCCCGCAGGGGACTGGGACAGTTAATCTGTTTTAGGTGGTTCAGTGTTCAATGAGGAAATCGTTGGCGCAAGGCGGAAAGGAATATCATCTGTACCATCCACCGCCCAGTGCCAAACTATTCTGGTGTTGCTCAGGGAGTATCTTTCCTTGATAAATGCAAATCAATGAAATCTACATGCTCACTAACAACTACCCCAATTGTCAGGGCGGTCCAATTTTGGGCTGATTGGGATGAGGCTTTGGTTGTGTCTGGGGGGTCCCCATTATTTCACATTCCCCTACATTACAGTGATATTATGCCTATTCCTGGCTATTAAAAATTGTAGCCTTTTGCATTTGCGGTCAATAATGATTTGGTATGCCACCTGGTCCATGGGATTTAAACCGTTTAAACAGATATCCATTACACACTCTGTCCTCTCTGTTTTCACAGCTTTACGGATTAAGCCAAGGCAATGCATCTAACCGTGGGAAGGTGCAACATTGTTCCTTACTGAGGGGGGGTGGGTTTAACAACTTGCAGCCGACCTACCACACCTGCAGATTTAAGTAAGTAATTGATTTGGTGTATTAACCCTCTCATCAACTAGATTGCAAGGGTAGAAAAAATATGGGACATTAAATTAGGGGGGGAGGTTTACCACCAATGATGTCAAGGTACTAAAAAAATAGCAGTGACATATGGACAGACCAGTCATATACAGGCCAAGATATGGTCTAGGTGGGGGTAGGTTAATGTGGGGCTCACTTTTCCATTAGAACATTGTCCATAGTTGACGTACATAGTAAGATCTTGAGCACAATACAAAGCGGTCCAAATGAGCAACGTAAAGTTTATCGCCTCTGTATAATAATCAGCGTATATTGCCATAATATATATTTATATAATGTATTTTTTTCTGTTTTATCACGGGAAATTTTGTGTAGAGAAAAAAATAATTCGTTTTTTTTACACATTGATGTGATTAAACCATGTGACGAGGCTTAGAATATACTGCAGCACCCAATAGGAATAAATACTAAACTGTACCTGATTGGCCGAAAGAACGTGTTAATAACATTTTGCATATCTCTAACCACAATCAGTAGGGGGTAATAATGTTGACAGGCCCTGGTGGCCAATCATGCGGTACTGATTGCACGTTTCAATGAAACCAGGGATGTCAAACTTGCGGAATGCTGGAGTTGTGTTTTCAAACATTCAGCAGTTTGACATCCCTGAATTAAATCAAATCCTCTTGTTATTTCACATTAAAAACCAAAATTAATACTTTCTGGGAAATAAGGTCACAATGTAGCAATGTAGATTGGTCCTTCTTTTTTGACAATATGTTTCTGTTTTTTTTTTTTTTTTTAAGTTATGGAGATGGTGACGTCGGGGGGATAATGGAGACCAGAATCCTCACTGGTGAGGCCGTTTTCGTACAGACAATCTGTGCGATTTGCCGATCATACGAGAGAATCACTGCGGGGAGAATGAAAATAAGCCCCCCCTTAATGTGGCACAAGCAGACGAGGTAATATCTTCAGACCCACTCGGACGATCTGCCATGCTCGAGCTCTTTGGTATTCCAAAGCTTCCCTATCATGACCAAGCATAAAGTACGGTTGTCTTTTTTTCTGATAGGACCCTCGCCAGGAGGGTTTGCACAGCTTTTCGGACGTTGCCTTCACTTCAGTTCTGCATCTTGTTCAAAGAGAACTGTCTGAGCATCATGAGGATTGGTAGGTTATTGAAACTGTCCCTCGTCTGGTGTCCACCTTGGGATGGAAGTAGTAGGACAATTACGTTGAACCGTTCTTCATCATTCAGTCTGACCACCTGCGGATAACTCTCACATTGAATCGGGACTGATTGGTTTTTTCTGTACTTGGGTATTGGGAACGAGGCAAGAAAGTCCTGAGCAACT
The DNA here is from genome assembly GCA_019447015.1 of Hymenochirus boettgeri. Classification (NCBI taxonomy): domain Eukaryota; kingdom Metazoa; phylum Chordata; class Amphibia; order Anura; family Pipidae; genus Hymenochirus; species Hymenochirus boettgeri. The sequence continues at coordinate 15,795,950 of CM033470.1, forward strand.
CCGTTTCTGTTTTTCTCCATGCTTTTCCTGATGTTCGCTTGCCTCATGCCGACCGTACTGCGTGTAATCGTAATATTAGCAGCACAGATTGAACAGTTTGTTATGGACACAAAAATAAACCCACTCTGTGCAAGTACAAGTGGCTCATGAGCAAGTACAAAGAGCATGACATGTCCCAATACTAGAAGTTGATAAAGCTCTATGGTCCACATGTTACAGTATGCTAGGACGGCCCTCTACTGCTACAAAGTGAAAATAGTCACAAGAATATGCTATTAATGGTGAAAGGAAACTATTAGACCCATCGAACAGGTTGTGGTTTTTTGTGAGTTTATCTCAATATGTGTACTATTTTGTTGAATTTAAAGGAGAAATGTTGTCTCCCAATACAAGTGGTCTTTATTTATAAGGGTACCTCTTACGTTAAAATGATTTTATGATACCGGTTTTATCTACACGAAGTTACAGCAGTCTAAAGGGTGTTATTCCCTGATAGTAATGTGAGGCTGTGACATCAACTACGAATTAGGGGGGTCTTTAAGTGAGCATGCCAACTGCGGAACAGCGCATCATTAACTGCAATCATAGTGTAGAAAGAACATTTTTTTTTCCCCAAATTTTTTTTTGGGGGGTTTTAGGGGGGCTAAATGACACAGCTTATTACACTGCTGTCACAGCACAGAAATAGGGCAGGGCAGTGTGGAAAAATGTAAATGTACAAGCCTATAATTTAGATCAAAGAAGCTAGAGACATCTAGGCTGTTGAAGAGTATGATATCTCTTGGGATGTATGGAGACCAATTGTGCAAAGACCACAGTTACCAGACCACTTGTGCAAAGACCACAGTTACCCGACAACGGTTACGGAGCACCACAGTTACAGACCATTGTATGGAGACCCACAGTTTACCAGACCACTTGTATGAAGCCAAGTTACCGAACACTTGTATGGAAGACCACAGTTACCAGGACCACTTGTATGGAGCCACCAGTTATAGAACCACTTGTATGGGAGACCACAGTACAGACCACTTATTATGGAGGACTACAGTTATCAGACACTTGTATGGAGACCACCATTACCACCCCCCCCCCCCGACCACTTGTCTGGAGGACACGGTTACCAGCAACTTGTATGAGACCTCAGTTTCAGACACTTGCATGAAGACCACAGTGAGTGTCCAGACCATTTGTATGAAGACCACAGTACCAGACTTTGTATGAAGACCACAGTTACCAGACCAAGTGTTTAAAGACCACATTACCAGACCACTGTGTAAAGACCACAGTTACCAGATAAATTGTAGGGAGACCACCATTAGTTTTCAATTAACCTTTTTAAAAAACAGTGCACCTGTCAGATGGGGCACTTGGTCTATATGTGTGAAGTTGCATTCCGTTTTCTCTGGTTAGGACTGGTTTGTCATCGTGTTATTACACACAAGATGGCCTCCGTGACTACAGGAAGTGTTTTTATGATTTTGATGGAAAAAATTGTCCCAAGCATCATCGTGAGATCAGACATAACGACTGAAATGTTGAATTGGATATAATCTAAAAAAACTAGTACAGGAAGGAAGTTACTAGCTAATGGCTAATCCACTGTGTGTTGCATTATGGACATTGCTGGTTGTGTCCATGGGGACAATGCAGTTATGTTAAATAGCTTTGTTATAATGTCTTTATCAACAGTTCCACTAGAAATGGGATGTCCTCAGAGAAGCATCTTCAATTACTGGTACAGCCTCAAGGGCATATTACTTAGCCAAAACATGGCTGATGTCCCCTTTCCAGGCCTAATCAACAAAACCAGATAATAACACCACGCTATTACGATTTGTTAGCGTGCATTTACAGAAACATGGCAATAACGTGTCAGTATAGAGATGGCGAAACTTGGAAGATCCATGATGTTTTCGGATGTATGGATCTCGGGAAAATGGAAGATTCGAAAATCCGGGAAACTTTACATACTTTCGGGACTTTAGAGCACATTTTCCATGATTATCAAACGTTCAAGGGCTTATTTATATATTACCGTATATACTCCAATATAAGTAATCTGAGTATAAAGCCGAGGGTACCATATTTTTACTGAAATACGGAGTTAAAACATGATGACTCAGTATAAGCAGGAGGGTAGATTTCTGATTCTGTATGATCTGTAATTGTTTTGAGGCTTTAGTTGCCCTTTAAATGGGAACAGCAGATTCCAAGACAGTAATAGACATACTGGATTTGGCTATTACTGTATTGGATACTGTATGGGGAATTCTTTGTCCATTTACAGGGCAACTAAAGCTAAACAATACAGTCGGAATGGCAATCTTTTTTTAACAATCGATAGCATCCTCCTCCTGAATTCGTATGTTTGAGGCTTAGTGGCCCTTGTAAATGCGACAAGCCGAATTCCCATTACACGTAGTTCAATGCAGTTTAGTAAAACCATATCCAGTATGGGACCACTGTTAGGAATTGTACTGTCCATTAAAGGAACTAAAGCCTCAAAAACAATACAAAATTTTAAAGTTTAAGCCATTATTTGCCCGTTAAATGGTCGGTATCCCACACAGTAACCCCCAATTCCTTGCACTCCAGAGATGTTTGGAAACTACAACTCCACATGCTTTAGTTACAGGGACTTGCAGTTTCCAAACATTCGCAGTGGGCAGCAATGCACACACACCCCCAGAGACCCCCAGTTCAGTGGTGGAGAGGACTGCCTGTGTGTGAGGTCAGCTGCTCTGGTGCTGCCATCTGTATTGGACGAAGAGAATTTTACACAAATGAGACAAAAAGCTTGTCTAAGATATTGTTAGATATTGTTTGATCTGCTATCTTCAGACCCTCCTAAATTCTTCCATTATGATTAGATCATGTACTAAATCTGCGCAGCCCACCATATCAGCCATGGATTAGTAGTAACATCCTGAAAGGCTTCTTCAATGCGTTAAAGTCTCCGGTTGTCGCCACTACCACGTATGCCGCTGAGCTGAAGACCCGGACTCTTTCCATCTTCTGCTTACATCACCGGGGTGTTATTCGGTATAGCTCCTCCTCACGCCCTGCAATCATGCTTCACGCCGCTCTCTTCCACTATTCTGGAGCCTGACGCACTACTGGGAAGTGAGCTGGCGCAGAGTAGTGACGTCAGCCATAGGAGAGTGGATGGGGAATCGAGCGCAAGCAGAGGTGAGTGACCCTAGATAATTCGAGGGTAGCTTTTTGGCTATTGTATGACGTAAAGTATATTACCAGTTATATATATATATATATATATACTATATAATATAATCCTCGTAAGTAGCTCGAACAGTCGCATTTAATCATCAAAAATGCTCTTAAAAGGACGGAATTCCGACGAGCTGCCCAGGTTCGGGACGGTGCATTTGATTTGGAACATGAGGTTCCACGTCGGATCATGTCCAAGTTTCCGACCCGGATCCCATCTCTAGTCATTATTCTGGCACAATTTTAATGAGTATGTCCTGTAAATCATTTTCTTACCTTAGTAGAGGGTGGAAACCTGCCAGGAATTTCTTTTCCATCCATTAAACGCTGACTATTTCTTTTACCTTTAGATCACGTTCGGGGGGCCTATTGCAGCATCGTTTACTGGATGACCGCACAGCCATCAGGATGCGTTACGATTGTTTGTGTGCTGCTTTGGGGACTATGACATCAACTTTTGCCCCATCTCTGGGCCTCCTAATTGGAGCGGCTTTCCATTCCCGCAGGTATTGTTGTCTGCCTAGCATCTGTTACTCTTAGGAGTGGAAATTCTTCTTGATAATAAGAGGATGAAAGAGAACCACCAAAAAGCCTACTAGTCATCTCACTGGTGGGTTCCACTCTGCCTATAACTCCTCCACACAGGTCCATTTGCCCATAGACTTGAATGAGGGGACATGTCGCAGAGATTCAGGGGCGCAAAACTACAGGGAGCAGTGGGGACCGGGAGGAGACCAATCTTCTCCTCCAAGAAACCACTGTAATTGAAGCATGGATAGGGGGCCCAATATAGTTTGTTGGTGGCCCAGAGGATTCTATTGAATTTGTCAAATGGTGAAGATAAACTAGATAAACAATAGGTACATCTATAAAACAAGCTGCTATGGACGTATAGATCTTAATTGCCTCGTTGCCCTTACACGGTAGCCACATGTGGGGCCCGTTACAGCCATTCCGTTCTTTTATTTTCTGGTTTTTAGTTAAAGCTTTGAACCACCCAGGATACCTTCAATGGATGTCGTAACATGTCATATGGTACGGTAAGAGGCAAATAAATCTCCATCTCTGTCTCACTATTCATGGTCCGTATCAGAGACGTTAAATTGGATGTTGGAGGGTTGGAATAAAATTAACATCATGGAAATGTTTAAATTCATTTTCCAAAACTTTAATGGAATTTTTTAAGAAGAGAATTATAGCTAAAAATTCTAGGCTCTTGCCCTAAGGTTCCTTATCCAGGTCATGTATATCTGTAATATTAATTAAATCCAGGTTATGTAGATATGTAATATTCATCATCCAGTCATGGTATATCTGGAATATTCGTCCATCCAGGATCACGGTATATATCGTAAGATTCATCAATCAGGTCAAGTATATCTGGAATATTCATTCATCCAGGTTATGTATATCTGTTTAATATCAGTTATCCAGGTTATGGTATATCTGCTAATAGTCATTATCAGTCTTGGTCTATCTGTAATATTCATTCATCCAGGTATGGTATACTGATTAATATTCAATCCCTCCAGGTCAGGGTATATCTGTAATAATTCATTCCTCCAGGTCACGGTTATATCTGTAAATTCATTCATCAAGGTCACGGTATATCTGTACTATTCATTTATCAGGTATGGTATATCGTAATATGCATTTCATCCAGGTCTTGGTATATCTGTAATATTCATTCATCAGGTCATGGTATATCTGAATATTCATCCATCAGGTTTCACGCTATCTGTAATATTCATTCATCCAGGTCCGTATATCTGTAATATTCATCATCCAGGTCCGGTATATCTGTAATATCATTATCCAGGTCATGGTATATCGTAATTATTCACTCCATCAGGTCAGGTATGATATATCTGTAACTATTCATTCATCCAGGCACGGATACTGTAATATCTTGTTTTATATATCTTTTGGTCACGGTATATCGTATATTCATTCATCCAGGTCACGGTATATCTGTAATATTCATTTCAGCCAGTCACGGTATATCTGTAATATTCATTCATCCATGGTCACGTATAGCTGTACTATTCATTTATCAGGTCACGGTATATCTGTTAATATTCATTCATCGGTCACGGTATATCTGTAAGACTTCATTTATCAGGTCACGGTATATCTGTAGAAATTCATCCATCCCGGATGGTTATATCTGTAAAAATTTCATTATCCAGGTCAGGTAATCTGTAATAGTCATTCTCCAGGTCATGGTATATCTGTAATATTTATTCATCAGGTTCATGGTATATCTGTAATATTCATCCATCCAGGTCATGGTATATCTGTAATATTCATTCATCCAGGTATGGTATATCTGAATATTCATCCATCCAGGTTATGGTATATCGAATATCATCATCCAGGCATGGTATATCTGTAATATTCATTCATCAAGGTCATGGTATATCTGGTAATATTCATTCATCGAGGTCATGGTATATCTGTATATTCCTCCATTCCAGGTCACGTATATCGTAAATTCATCCATTCCAGGCATGGGAATCTGTTAAGGTCATTCATCAGGTCATGTATATCTGAATATTCATTAATCAGGTCATGGTATATCTGTAATATTCATCCATCCAGGTGATGATAATCTGTAATATTCATTCATCCAGGTCATGGTATATCTGTAATATTCACCATACAGGTTATGTATACTCTATTATTCATTTTGAATTATCCAGGTCAGGTATATCTGTAATTTCATTATCCAGGTCACGGATATCTGTAATATTCATTCATCCAGGTCATGGTATATCTGTAATATTTCATTCATCCAGGTCATGCGATATATCTGTAATATTCAGTCATTCCAGGCATGGTATTCTGAATATTCATACCTCCAGGTTATGGTATATCTGTAATATTCATTCATCCAGGTCATGTATATCTGTAATATTCATTCATCCAGGTCATGTATATCTGTAATATTCATCCATCCAGGTCATGGTAATCTGTAATTCATTTCACCAGGTCATGGAATTCAGTAAATATTCTCCATCCAGAGGTCATGTATATCTGTTAATATCATTCATCTAGGTCATGGAATATCAGTAATATTTATTCACCGGTCATGGTACATCTGTAATATTCATTCATCAGGGTCATGGAAATATCAGTGATATTTATTCATCCAGGTCATGGGTATACTGTTAATATTCATTCATCACAGGTCATGGTATATCTGTAATATTCATCCATCAGGTTGGTTATGATATATCTGTAAGATTCATCCATCCAGGTCATGTATATATGTAATATTCATCATCTAGGTCATGGGAATTCTGTAATATTCATTCCTCCAGGTCATGGTATATCTGTAATATTCATTCATCCAGGTCATGGTAACCTGTAATATTCATCCATCCAGGTTCATTGGTTATCTTTAATATTCATCCATCCATGTCATGGTATAATCGTAATATCATGCACCATGGTCATGAGTATATCTGTAATATTCATTCATCCAGGTCATGGAATCGTAATATCATTCATCAGGTTCACCGGTATATCTGTAATATTCATCATCCAGGTCATGGGTATATCTGTAATATTCTTCATCCAGGTCATGGTTTTATTCAAAAAAATCCATCCAGGTCATGGTATATCTGTAATTTCCATCATCCAGTCATGGTATAATCGGTAAATTCATTCATCAGTTCATGGTATATCTGTTGTATTCAGTTAGATCAACTGACTTAAAAAATTAGTCTTGAAGACGTTTCACCAGTCATCTGACCTGGATCTTCATCGAATGGACTGTACAAGGAATCTTTAAGCCAATAATAAATACCTGAAAAATCCAATTAGTATATAACAGCCAGTGTTAGGGATTTGCGATTGACAAGGGTGTGATGCATTGTGGCCACGCAGTGTTATCACACGTGCCAGGCTAAAGCATCTAACAGATACTAAAGAGAACGGTAAAGGACAGTGGACGAAACAGGTGTTTGCCTGTTGTCTGGCAAAATAAATATGGGAGACCTTGTTGAACATCCTTAAGGTGCCTGTGCCCTTTAATCATTGTTAGTTGAGAGTATGTTGGTGTAGAGGTGGCCATGGAAGCCCGTGAGACCCCTTCAGACAGATGGGTTGGGTTTAAAACACCAACAATTTCTATCTCTAATCATCTCTCTGTTTTAGATATAGGCTTTGAAGGTTTCATCCTGTCAAATCTACGGACTATAGAAGATGGTGCACTCGAAAAAAGACGAGACCTGCCATGCCAGAAGTCTGAAGCCATTCTAAAGAACTAGCCGTGGAACGCCAAACTGTACAGGACTTTATTATTTTGGAGTATTTTTTGTCACCTTTACGTATTCATGCTTATTTTGTCCTCAATACAAAATTCGGGCTGAGCGTAAAAAAAATAACGAGACCAGAAGGGACACGGCCAAGTCTTTTCCAGACGTGAGACAAGGATGATTGCATTGAAGCTTGTTATTGTACCGATTAGGCTGGCCCTGGCCTAGCTGTAGAGACCCATCATCGCTCTAATTGTGACGTTGGGGTTCGTTGCTTTTAGCAAAAATCCACTGCGGATGAATTAGTTTGATGTCTGCTGAAAAAAGTCTTTCTAGATTTACCTGGAAGGAACAGAAATAGAACAGGGGGGCTAAAGCATTGCACTGATACGGGGAGGGGGGATTTTTAAAAAGAAATAATCCACATGTCCTTATGGAAGATTGGTCATATATATATTGTTTTGATCATTGTGACCCGTAACAGTAAGTAGGCCTGTCCTTGGTTGATGGAACAATGGCGCTCTGTCAAATGGATTCTTCAAAGTATTTTTTTAGTGTATCGCAGTACTAGGACCCCAGAAAACCAGGCAAAGCGGAAAAAGAGGGAAAGCCATTAGCCCCAAGGGGGTTTTATATAAGGGGTGAGCTGTCTGTCTGTGCTATCAAAATACAGCAAATTAGTCAGTATTTATCTTTAGTGCAGTAGCCAGTAGAATGCTAACACTGATTGGTTACAGCGTTATCGGTTATTAAGATTAAAGGCAGAGATAGTTAATTTTAATATATGTAAGAGACCTGAACAGGTCAACTTGTAATTGAAAAATGGACGCGGGGAAATAATGTTACCTAGCAACACATGAATGGACAGTTTCAGCACTCTTTGCGGGTAAGTTGTGACCATCAAAATGCTTGATCTTGGAGTACTATCCATTAGTTACAACTCCTTTTTTTGGCACTAGAATAGATATATAATATAGTGCTGGAAAATTGGTGGGTTTATCTTTGTCCCAGGAGAACTTTTAAGATTTTTGAAAGATTGCTAAACTTCCTGTTCCTGTAAGCATGTCTCTCCCAAGGGAATTTGCGAAATTTTGATTGGCCGTTTGGGAACGAAATCAGCTCCTTGCTCACACATGGTCTGAAGGTTTAAACGTCAGTTTTTTTGAGGTGTCCGAGATATATCCTTTGACGTTTCATTCTAAAGGTCTTTGCTTGCAGAAACTACCTCATCTAAATGCACAAATGTTGGCTAGCAAGGAATTTACTAAAATGTAAAAAAAAAAAAAATCACTTTACAGGTGTTTTATATATGCCTACATGTTTACTTAACATGCATGCCCGGCACCCACTTGGGGAAATGTTTATTTGCTTAATGCATGTTAACAAGGATACTGGGAGGATTACAGGGGATTCCCAAACATGGTTTTTAATTCATTGAAATGCCGTAGATTGCGGTATAGGGGTGTTTAATTTCTTTTTCATACACTTTTTCTACCTTCATCTGCCAATCTGCCAAAGTAATCGTAATAAGTAGACGAGTCCGAACTTGCAAAATCCCGGTCCGTCAAGATCCGAGATTTTTGGAGAAAAAATTCGAAAATCCAGCAAAGCGGAACCGTTAAAATGAAACAATCATTCTCGAAATACGAGATTCGCACATTCGAAAATACAAATTTCCCGAAAATACGCGTAATCCTCGTATTTCGAAAATTATCCAAAATACGTATTTTCAAAAATTCTCGAAAAAATACGAGAAATCCGAGGTGACGGATACGGAAGTGCCGGAAGCGAAAAAAAACCGAAAATCCGCCGTTGCGAACGAGATAAATCGCGGCAGATCCGGGGTTCGGATCCGCCGAAACCGGCCATCCCTAGTAATAAGTAATTAAGATTTGGAGGTTGCTGTGAAACTGAGCGTGAACCAATAAAGGTATAATGTATGATGACTATAAAAGCAGAAAGATCAAATTATAGGATGTATCCACATTCCCAGACCTATAGCTTTGTCTTTGCATCTCCACACTTCTAATCTGGATCATTTCACTTAAGGGTTGTACCGTAGTTTAACCGTTGCCTGGTTCGCCATCAAAACTACAGAATGAAAATTCAACACAAGAACTGCCAACATGTTGACCGTCAAATGAGCGTTGGTGAACTGCTTCTTTATGGGGCAATATAGGGAGGCTCGGTTCCAAACTTTAGATTGAAATGGGGTTTGTTCTCAAATTGCTGGTGGAACACAATTGGTCGGTCACTCTATTCCGTATATGTTCGTATTTAATATAATAAGCCTTGAGAGGAGGTAAATGTGGCTTGCCGGGTTGGTGGAAATGTAGTTCCTGTATTTCGATTTAATTGGATTTTATTTGGTCCATCTGTAACCAAAGTGTCACCCACTCATTTCTAAACGGGAGGGAACAAGTGCTAGAGGATGGGCGGTTATGGTAAGAATATTGGAAGATCATTTTGGGATTGGAAAATCACCTATTCTGTGATAGGTCTTAGGGGAATGTAGAATGTGGTTCATGGTCATCTAGATGTTATTGGTTTATTGTGAAGGTCCAAGTTCGACCATCATAGATTGCACTATTTATTTATTTATGGAATGTATTTCTTATCATTGTACAGTATATACACTGGAGGAGGAGGACAAAACTGTCTTCTAAGGCTTAACCTCTATAGGCCCCAGAGTGGGTTTACCCAACCTCATTAGCAAAGAGAATCCATTGTGATTCTGAGTAGAAAAGTAAAATCTGCAAGTTTTCCTGTTTTGCCCAACAATCCACTTATCTATAACAGCTGGCATGTATGGCCCCTCAAATATACCCTAATCAATATGCCTGGCAGGCAATTGCCACTTCAACTCTCCATAATCCCTATAGACTGGCATGCATGGCTAGCTGAACTTACACTAATCCCTTATACATTGTCAGATTTAAAAACTGTTAAGTACAGATATAAGGACATAAGTTCCTTACATACTAATGTAGCATGAAGACAAGGAGAATACTGTTGGGTTATTTTTTTTCTTCAATTCTTTAAACCTCATTCCAGCATTAGACAGAATTAATATCAACTGGAACATTCTGTGTAAAAGGCCATGGGTGTCAAAGAATATTTGTTTGTTGTTTTAATCTCTGCCATGTTAGGATCTTGGAACTATATTAAAATATAGAACTAAATTCTAAAGGAAAAATGGTTCAGGACAAAATGCATCATTTTCCTTCTTTCTGTACACACACAATTATTTTGTAATCATGCATAAAGTAATGAAAAACATTATATATATAGAGAGATATACTGTTTTTATGGTTGTATCTGGTCCCTTGGGAAGGTAAGGGATTCTTTTTTTTAATGTGATATTTAAAGGGGTAATAACATTTAGCCAAATAAATAAATCTTGTTTTGAACTGTAAATATTGAGTGTTCTAGAAACAGTTGCAATGTGTCTTGAGAAATAATTTTCCTATTTTTTACAACGCAAGAATCAATGCAAAACTTTATTCAGAGTGCAACAAAGCGCATCTGCGTATATATTTGTTGTGGGTGTGGACTAATATTGCTCGTATTGCAAAAGGGTCAATGCTACTTTCAAAGCGGGAATGTATGGTTTATCTGCACTGATAATGTTACTACTTAAAGGAGTAGTTCACCTTTAATAATAATAATAAAAAACAGACAACATGTGAAAAAAGTGTATGCCCACCCTCCAGACCAAAATCTATACCTACCTTTCACCTTACCCAGCTTTAGAAGAAAAGAAGATCTTCATTGATATTCATCCCCATTATTCTTGTTCTTCTGTGTAGCAGAGGTCACTCATGGCGTAGTAAGCTGCGAATCATGACCAATAACTGACTGTCTCCTAAGCTGCCTCCTGGTGCACATGCAAACTATCAGACCATGCACAGCCTTAAATAGAAGGCAGAAAGCTTTGCAGAAGGAGGCAGCAACGCTGAGTAAATCTTGGGGTTGAGATGGGTGAGAAGGGTAAGTTTACATTGTGTTGGGGGGGCATATCCTTAAATGCATGTTGTGTTTTTCTCATTTACGTGTTGTTATAACTTTGAATGGAATTTACAGCAACTGCTCCCTATAAGGGGACCACACTTAAAGCAAACTGTACACTGAAAAAAAACTACTTTGCTCATTTCAATCTATAAATGAATAATGTAAGTAGCATTACTCGATGTGTTTTTGTGTTGCTGCAGACCCAGTTCTTGTTTTGCTTCAGCTCAGTCCTCCAGCCCATGACTATCGACTCTCTGTGAGGGCAAAGCATGTCAGTAATCCCTCTGAGCAGCATTAGGAGAGGGATTTCCCACCATACAGTTCACGTACCAACTGTCATCATTCTAGCTACGTAAAACTATACATACAGAGAGTTTATGATACTAAGTCAATTGAATTGACAACTGAAATGTAGATGTTTCAGACTGGATATCTACAGAAGTAGAGGGAAAGATCAACAAAAAATGGTACAGTGATGTTTGGAAGAATTATAGTTTCTAGTCATGGGCAAAATATTAAAAAATTCCCAGTGTACAAATCTTTAACAACCAACTGCCATTGTAATTGAAAGAAATCTTGCTTGTAACTCGGGGCAGAACGAACGCATATAACCTATTTCAGGCAGGTTTTGTTACTGTGTTATTGCAAGATCTTTTGTCTAAAGGTGAACATTCCTTGATGTAGCGTACATTATTGTTAGCAATGTTTTGTACCAAGCTAGTAGAATATTGGGCATTTTATAGAAATGTCACAAGTTACGGTCTTAACTCTTTTCTGTTAGGTTTCATGTCTCAAAGTATTAGACTTGCTGCACATTTTCAGATCATTGCTCTCTAGAGACTGTTTTATCTGATTTGTTAATGTCATTCAAAACGAATTTCATTCAACTGATTGCAAATTAAAGGCAAATAAAAATACTTCAATTTTGGATTGGCTTTTTAAGGTTTTATCATTTCAGTATGAAAGTTATTCATAAAAACAAAGTATCTTCTAAATCCATATTGGATATTACTTAGTATTGAATGATGTATGAGTAAATATGACCTCATCTAATTATTTGGACAGGATTGTCCCTACTGCAGGGACGGAAATCCCAAGTCTCGCAGTCCTAGGAACGGCCCTGGCAGCCCAACCCAAAACACCAATTTCTGCGCCAGAATGCCCTAACGTCATCTGATACAAAGAAAAACTAGTAAATACGGCAAACTGAGGGTAGGTGGAAGACCAATTGTCGTTTCTGTAGCTATTTTTTTCATAGCAGCTTAGTTTCATACATTATGACATAGTTATTAAAGGGAAACATAAAGTTTTTCAAAACAGTTAAAATGAAAAGTACCTGGGGCCGGGGGTAGGATTGGTACTTTCTACCTACCAATTATCCTTCCTATGAGGAGCAGCAGACACAAAGAAAACTGCTTCTGCCAGTCTTCCTGAATGCTTCAGCACTATCTTAATCAGGAAGGCCCAGGTACTAAACCTGGCAGATGAAAACTGTATCAGGGTTATTCTATAAAAGTTCTTATCCTTAAAATGGTGCTAATTTTGCCCCAACCAATCAGATGTTAGCTTTCAATGTTAAACCAATTTCTGATTGGTTGGAGCAAAAATAGCACCATTTTAACAATAAGCAATTTCTATTGAATCTCCCTGTATGTGCTGAGCTCCTCAACCAAAACAAACTGGAAGTTAGGAATCAATCTTATCTTCCCGTCCCAAGTACTTATTCATTTTAAATAGTTCATTTTTACAGTATAGTTGTCCTTTATCAAATGTCAGATTACTTTGCCAGTGAGTTCTACAATTACATATTACCGACGTGTTCTTTTAAAGGTTATAATAACATCTCAATAAAAAATAATAAACATGATAAGGCTCACAAAGAAGGTGACATGTTTATTGTGTTTGGTATCCAAAGCTATAAAGAAATGTGTCATATTAGAAAAAACATGGAACAATAGCGCCCCCATCGTTACAACACTGAAAAATTAAAACAAGAAGAATAATGAATAGACCCCTAACTCTGATCTCTGACTACTGAATCTTCAATTCCATCTTTGATTAACCTTCACACCTTTCCTTGATCTGTGAGAGGTCAACGTCCAGTTAAAATCTACAAGCAAATTTGTGATTCAAGCAACCAGACGGGATGAATATAGCAAGAGGCGACCATGATATATAAAAAAAACTTGGTATGCTTCTTACTCGATGGAGACAGCTAAAAAAATTGGAAAGCAAAGATTAAACACTTATAGCTTAGTTCTTATATGGGTGTTAATGAGGGTGGAGAAACAGTGGGTGATTTACTATTTAGGACCTCTGGATAGAAGCACCAGATTGTACGTTCACTGGAATCAAAGCAACATCCCTGGGTTGGCAGTGATCGATCGTGATGTCCGGATAGCCACAGTTTACTCTGCTTTGGTTTTGATGGAACATTCAATGGGTCTGTAAAATTGAAAGGTCATTGAGTGGCCAAGTGACCATGTGAACTTCAGTATTAATCCTGGGAAATTATGTCTCCGTTAATGTAAATAAAACTTTATAAGCGACAAACTTTGAAGAAGAACCAACTAGGAATGAATTTAGCTAGTATGCAAACATGTTTTGTGTCTTTAAAAGCACAACTATATTGTAAAATGGACTTTATAAAAATAAAAAGTACATGGGGCAGGGGGTAGGATTGATTATTTGGCTCTTGACTTATTTTGCTAGTAAAATCAAAGTTTTGGGACCTTGAATGGCCACACAATTAGCCAGGCCCACCTGATTGGGCAATATTCATTCGCAATCAACACACCACCAAGTGGTTTATTGATCTGAAAATATCAGCCTATAATCAACCCACGTGTGCCTACAACAATTGCAGCAAGGAGTTGCAATAGATTGTCCATGCTCTTATTTGCAGCAGCCAATCGATGTATGCTGTTTACTGGAATACTAAAGTTAGCATTTGATTGGTCGCTGAAGATAAAAACACAGGCAAACATTTTTTATTGCATCAGCCCCATGTGTGCAAACGACTAGTGTGAGTAAAAGTATAACAAATACTAAAACATGTATAATTGTATTTAGGGAATGATCATATTGCCATTTGCTTTATAATCATTAAGCTCAATAAGCCAATTTTTAGAAGGCGGAGCTTAAACAAAAAAACATTTTGATTGTCCAAATTAAAAATACCTCATTTTGCAAACTATCTGTCCAATAGAAACCTGCATATTGTATCTTTTTTGGGGGGGTCGGTTTTAAACTAAAGACTTGGCCAAACTCACTGAAATTCGTTCTGGTGGCAGAGTCGGGAATTTTCAAAAAAAATCCAAATATTCACAAATCTGCAAGCGGACCCAGTGAAGTCAAGGGGTGTAAAAAATCTGCAAGTCCGCTTAAAATTAATGAAATGGTCTGGGGAATCTAGAATTTCAAAGAATATATTTTTTTAAATCTCAAATTTTTTCTGCGGTTTGGAAAAATTCAGAAATCCGTAAAGTCCGAGTTCCGTCAGATCGGTGAAACAATTTCAGTCTAATTCAGTATAAATCATTTTCACAAACACAATAAGTGAAAGAGTTAGCACTTGGCTAATCATTACGGGAATCACGAGATTATAGTTCTATAGACATATTTCTCCTTATTAAACAGACGGAAAGGTTAATAATAGTGCTAGGTCACGCCACTGTGTGTGGTTCCCAGTAACACCAACAGTAATCAATAACATTGTTACCTTTTTTGATTTCTGGTTTGTAGCCCAGGGTACATCTGGGATACGGGAGTCAAAGCAGCCTCCATTTTTCTGGCATCTCCGGGGGTCACGCCAGGAGGGTCACAATTGAATCTTTTTTTGGAGCTACCGTTGTAAACAGAACCGTCCACTGAAAAGAACCACAGAATGAGGGTTAAATTTTCAATTTTTAGTAGAATCCTGAGTTAGTCTACCTTACCTTTCCACTTTTAGAACAACCGTGACCACATAGTGCGGTGAGGATTGTAGACAACATCCTTGCTGTCGTTATATATTTTGGCTTGGACAACAAAAGAAAAGGCACCACATGCAGCTTGAATTAAAGGAGAACTATAGTGCAAGTATTTTTTTGGTGGATAAGAGAGGTAGGATTGGTACCTTCTACCTCCAAGATGATTTTATAAGGAGCAGCAGTGAATATTCTGCTTTGGGTGCTTCCAGCACTATCTTTAATACAGGAAGGCCCAGCGCCTAACCTGGAAGATATAAACTGTATTGCTGTAGCTCCTCAAAGAAACAATATTGGGAAGTAGGAATAATAATCCACCTCCCTGCCAGGTACTTTTTATTTCTAAAATTAATTTTACAGGATAGTTGCCCTTTAAGTTATAGTGTAGCTGTGATCAATGTGAACAAGTGAACTGACAACTTTATCTGTTGGAAATAAGGACAAATAATCTAAATAGGGGGCAATACAAAATTGGTTGAAGTGGCTTGTAGACACATGGCACTCTGGGTGTGTAGTTTATAACATTACACTGTGCATGCACTTTACCTTCAATTGATGATTTTTATTAAATGTTCACAGACGACTTTTCCTGCAGGCAGTTTAACCTTCCAACATTCCTGTTTGGTTCTTTTACAAACAGAAGTCAATGCAGATAAGATCGGGGACAGGTGGTTTCACTACAGCTGCTGACTTGGCTCTACCAGTCTAACCACTCTTCTATTGGATAGTCCTGTCAGGGTTAAGGGCAATATAGTGGAGAAAATTGTTTTTTTTTATTTCTTCTATGTATCCTATAAGTCATCCCATCCACCAGGGTACCTTTATTTCTTTAAATTCTACATAGTCCCCGAGATATAAGCCTTGAATATGCTGTGATGTTGTAGGGAGATTGCTACACCTCATCTGTCACTCAAAGGCACAACCCACACAATCCAAAGCTCCCCTGCAGTAATGTCACACCTCTCTCACCCACACTATATGTACCATGTGCAACATATCGTCAAATGCTGTAGTGCTAAACACAATCAATAAACCATTAACCCAGCAATATGAGCTAACACACTATAAAACAGCCCCCCCCCCAAAAAAAAGACTCTTATATACATACAAACCAGTGACTCAAATGGAACACTAATACAGTATATATATACAGTAATACAGACTATATATCAACAAGACACACAGTGCAATCATGAAATATATAGACTAAAGCAACTGAATGTAAAGGACAACAAGCGTGTCACGGTGTTTGTGAAGGTGCTCACTACAAGTGCTGCTTACACTGACTCTCTCTTCGGTGATTATGATCTCAGCAAGCAGGGGAGAGATATGAACTTTAGGTAAAAGTAAATAAAAATTAGCAAAGTTAGAGGCAGAGTTCAGTAACTTACTTGTAAGAATCTCAGCACCACTTGTCCTCCTCTCTCCCCCTCTGCCCCTCCTTCAGATATTGCACTTTATTCCACACTTTGATTGCTTGCAGTTAGCTCTGGAAGGGAGGGGTCACCAGGATGTCAGCACTTCATTTAAGTCCTTTCAACTGACAATGCTCGGACTCTGTATACAGCCCGTCACTGCTTGAGGGGGAGTAGACAGAGAGGGGAGGGGACTACACAGCTTGGTACAAACTTCTGCCAGTGTGAGAAATGAAGCCACACAAACATGAAAGTAAGGCAGCTTATACTAAGTGATTATACATTGTATACAGACAAAGTTTTTTTTTCACTATAGTGCCCTTTAACCTGGTCATTTCTGACAAGCTAAAGTAACAGGGTAATCATTGTACCACAGGACAGGACTTGCAACGAATTATAAACTTGACTTTCATTAAACTATGTATACCATATTTAGATTTACGACTACTACAATTGGTAGCTGAGTGAAGGATCTGGCTAATTTTCCAAGTCTTAAAAGGCAGTCCACCATTAAAGGAATTGTACAATGAAAAACATTACTTGCCTCATTTCAAATCTAAATGAATACATGTAAGTAGCACTTACTTGAATGTTTGTGTTGCTGCAGACTTTAATTCCAATACTAGTTTTTCTCAAGATCAGTCCCCCAGCCCCCTGCCAGACTATTGACTCTCTGTGAGTGCAAGCATGCTCAGTTATCCCTATAAGGCAGCGCTAAGGGGGGGATTTCACTCCATGCAGTAATCACATACCTGTCACCAGTTTTAGCTACAGAAACTATACAACAGAATAGTTTATGATAAAAGGCACTTAATTGAACAGCTTGAAATGTAAGATGTTGGTACAGTGATATTTGGGAAGAATTATATTTTCCAGAATGAGCACTTAAAAAAAAACAAATTCCCCCAGTGCACAAATCCTTTAACTTGTCAATTATCTGCCTGCAACCTCAACTGCAATTTTAACATATTATTACATGCGTTTGAAACCAGATATTTAATGATATGCTCTTTTTTCCCCCTTCTCTGCTCAGTAGAGCTTTTTTAAGGGTGAACATGTGCAGTGGAGGCAGCAGGGGAAACAGCTCATCATTGTTGTGATGCCAGTTGTGCTGAGCCTTGATTGAACTGCATGGAAGGCCAGCTTTCCCTATCAGAAAATGGTCAAGAAGTATCCTTAAAATCTGGTTAGTTAGTTATGTCTGAACATATAGTTGGGGCTGGGACTGACAAGTGACCAGTTTTTGGTTTTGTTTGATAGGGTGGGTGCCCTTTAACTTTCTGCAAGACGGGAAATGATATGGAAGATTTTTATTCAGCATTTTTCACTTCCCATCTATTTCGCCAGAGAAATACAAATATCATTCAGAAGAATTTCCCGATCTCCTCTCTCTGGATGAATAATATCTGAGCATGTCTGTGATCACTGAGCTGAAGGAAGGGGGCGGTAACTGATGGGATTTCTGTACTGAAAGTTTTTTTCTGTTATTTGGAATTACTATCAAAGGCAAATTATACTTTGTTGATTAGTTTCATCATGGACACCAAGTCTTACATCTCTAATTTTAAACTATTGCAGTTTGGTGGTAATTTACCCTTATACAATTTTTCATTTGAGGGGTAAACTTGCCCTTTAAGGCTGGAGTTGTATTTAACATGTAAAACTCATTTACCTATTCGATATTTCAGGCTGGTAGCACCCAAACATGGGGACACTGGAATCAAAGCAACACCTTTACTCTGACAATCCTGAGCCGTGATGCTTGGAAAACCACAATTTATCCGGGCTTTGGGGTCTGCTGCCTTACACTGGGTGGCTGGAAAAGAGGGAAAAAGGGCTCAAAATCTTATACAAACATTTCATTCGGCTAACAATGGCCCCAAATTGTCTTAATGTAAATAAAGCCCCATTAAACCAATCATGGGTTTTATTTGAGGATTTTCTGGCCAACTACCAGACATTATTAATAGGCATGTCCACCCCAGATATAATATTTCTTGTACTTTAGAGCACCCCAAACTCAATGCTGTAAAGTTGCTACTTGGAGTTATTCTGCCCAATGTGAGTATCCTTGCACAGGACTCCCTGGCTCTTCTGGTTAGACATTGTCAGTTGTGGTCAATCACTAGCAAGTCTATACGGAGATTCCTTATTGAGCATGCATGAAAGCTCTCTGAGCTTTTTTTGTACTTAGTGGAGTGGGAGACCCTGGCAGTATTGGCAAATAAACCTCGTAGGAAGAACTAACAGCACGTGAGTATTACGGTTTCGGGGATGGTGGTCTATACAGTACATGTATATAATTGGTGGCGGACATGTCCTATAAGTAATTTATCCCCACATTGTTACTTTTATCATTATATAAACATTAATGGGTGTTTATTTACATCGTATCGAAAAATAATTTAAACCGTTAGTGTTAGCAATTGATTTTTTACATTTGCTTTTTTTTTATAGTAACGAGGCCTATAGAAGGTCCAATGTAACTTTGAATATCTTTATATTTTAATGTATTTCAAGGGGAGCCAATGAACTAAAGGCCTAGCTGTTGTACCTTCAATTCAAAGGGTTGAAACACCAAATGCTGTCTGGGTCACTGTCATCGAAAGCAGCATCATTCCTTGTGGCATTCCTCAGCACTAAACACCAGGGGGCGCACAATTAACTCTCATCTTGGATTGACACCACATTTATCTGTTAAATAGAAACAAGATACAAAGGGCTGTAATATACAGTATGCAGGTCTATTACAAAAAATACTGTTTTGGTTTCAGTAGTACAGCTCTGTACGTATCTTTAAACAAGCAATTTACAGTGAACTGGGTCTTTATATTATATATACGGCCCAAATTGGAAAAAACGCAGTATCGCAGGTTTCGGTCATAGAATACCATGCGTAGTAAAGTCCGCAATAGAATTCAATAGGCTTTCGTAAATCTACAATCGTGATCGTAGGCCTATGAACGGGAGCGTTAATTTACAATCGCAATCACATCTGACGATCGCTATCAATGATTTGGCTATCGTTAATTATATATTGCAGCAATGAACGTTTAAAAACGTGGTATTGCTAAACGCGATACCGCTCCTTTATAAATACAGCCTATATACTTTTATACGCACTAGAAACTATTTTTTTTTCTACAGCGACTTCACTATGACTTTATTATTCACACCAGTCACTAAAGAGCTTACCCATAGATATGTGATGTGGGTTCGAATAGAACCCAGTTTTGAATCGATATGAGGGTTCGAAGTCCGCTTCGAAACTTTCGGAACTCCCGAATTCACAGAACCGGATTTTTAGCGAAAATCGAAAGTAGATGTTTTCTAAAATTGAAATTAGACTAGTAGTGTTATAGTATAGTCATAGTATAGTACAGTAGTACGTATAGCTATAGTATTTAGTAAGTATTTGAGGTTGATCTAAAGACATACGTCCATCCAGTCAACCCATCTAGCAATATCCTCATTTCCTGCCTAACTGTTGATCCAGAGGAAGGCAAAAAAACCCATGAATTTTATGAAAATTCCTTCCTGACTCCAAGTGACTCCAAGTATCACTTGGCTGTGATTGCTAATCGGATTTCCAGGGTACATAATTGCCACTTAAGTCCAGTGATCTAATGAATACAAACAGATATACATGACCTGGATAAAATGAGACACCTCACAAGCATCCTATAGTATAATTTATCAATCAACCAACCTATAGATCATCATCAATCTACGATCCTATAGTATAATTATCAATCTACAGATCCCATAGTATCATTTATCAATCTGCCAATCCTATTGTATCATCCATATATACCGATCCTATAGTATAATTATAAGTCAACCATCCTATAGTATCCCATCAATCTACTGATCCAATTGTATCGTCACTATCACTGATCCTATAGTATAATTTATCAGTCAACCAATCCTATAGTATCATTATCAATCTACTGATCCATTGTATCGTCATAATCTACTGATCCTATAGTATAAATTTCAATCTACCGATCATATGTATAATTTACAATTACCGATCCTTAGATAATTTATCAATTACAGATCCTATAGTATAATTTCTCAATCTACTGATCCTATAGAATCATTTATCAATATCAGATCCTATAGTATCAATTTATCAATCTACAGATCCTATAGTATCATTTTATCAATCTACCGATCCCATAGTATCATTTATCAATCTACAGATCCTATGTATCATTTATCATCTACCGATCCCATAGTATATTTAAATTAATCATAGATCATTTATCAATATACAGATCCTATAGTATCATTTCAATCTACCGATCCCATAGTTCATTTATCAATCACAGATCCTATAGTATCATTTATCAATCTACGATCCTATAGTTCATTTATCAAACTACCGATCCATAGTATATTTATCATCTACAGATCCTATAGTATCATTTATCGATTTACCGATCTTATAATATAATTTATTAATCTACCATCCTATAGTATCATTTATCAATCTACCGTATTATAGTATCATTATCAATCTACCGATCCTATTGTATCATTTATCAATCTACCGATCCTATAGTATAATTTATCAATCTACAGATCCTATAGAATCATTTATCAATCTACTGATCTATAGTATCATTTATCAATCTACCGATCCTATAGTTTAATTTATCAATCTACCGATCCTATAGTATATTTATCAATCTACCGATCCTATAGAATCATTTATCAATCTACCAATCCTATAGTATCATTTATCAATCTACAGATCCTATAGATCATTTATCAATCTACCGATCCCATAGTATCATTATCAAATCTACCGATCCTATAAATCATTATCAATCCACAGATCCTATAGTATCATTTATCATCTACCAATCCTATAGTATCATATCAATTTACCGATCCATTATAGTATCATTTATCAATCTACCGATCCTATAGTATCATTTATCATCTAGATCCTATAGTTTCATTATAAATCTACAGATCCTATTGTATCATTTATCAATCTACCAATCCTATAGTATCATTTATCAATCTACCGATCTATAGTATCATTTATCAATCTACCGATCCTGTAGATCATTTATCAATCTGCCTATCCTATAGTATAATTTATCAATCTACAGATCCTATAGTATCATTTATCAATCTACCGATCCTATAGTATCATTGATCAACTGCCATCTATAGTATCATTATCATCTACAGATCTCTAGTATATATTATCAATTACCAATCCTATAGTATAATTTATCAATCTGCCTACCTATAGTATCATTATATCACCGATCTATAGTTATTTATCAATCTACTGATCCTATGTATCATTTATCAATCTACGATCCTATAGTATCATTATCAATCTGCCTATCCTATAGTATCATTTATCAATCTACCGATCCTATAGTATATTATCAATCTACCGATCCTATAGTATCATTTATCAATCTAACGATCCTATAGTATCATTATCAATTACCATCCTATAGTATAATTTATCAATCTACCGATCCATAGTAATATTATCAATCTACCGATCCTATAGTATCATTTATAAATCTACAGTCCTATAGTATCATTTATCAAATCTACAAATCCTATAGTATCATTATCAATCTACAGATCCTATAGTATCATTTATCAATCTAAATCCTATAGATCATTATCAATTACCGTCCTATAGTATCATTATCAATCTACCGATCCTATAGTATCATTTATCAATCTTACGATCCTATAGTATCATTTATCAATCTACAATCCTATGTATCATTTTCAATTACCATCCTATAGTATCATTTATCAATCTACCGACCTATAGTATCATTTATCAATCTACTGATCCTATAGTATCATTATCAATCTACAAATCCTATAGTATCATTATCAATCTACCGATCCTATAGTATCATTTATCATATACAGATCCTATAGAATATTTATCAATCTACAAATCCTATGTATCATTTATCAATACTAACAGATCCTATAGTATCATTTATCAATCTACACATCCTATAGTATCATTTATCAATATACCGATCATATAGTATCATTTATCAATCTACCGATCCTATAGTATCATTTATCAATCTACAGATCCTATAGTATCATTTATCAATCTACCAATCATATAGTATCTATCAATCTACGATCCTATAGTATCATTTATCAATCTACTGATCCTATAGTATCATTTATCAAATCTACAAATCCTATAGTATCATTTATCAATCTACCGATCCTATAGTATCATTTATCAATCTACAGATCCTATAGAATCATGTTATCAATCTACAGTCTCATAGTATCATTTATCAATCTACAGCTCTATAGTATATTTATCAATCTACCGATCTATAGTTATATTTATTAATCTACAGATCCAATAGTATCATTTATAAATCTACCGATCCTATAGTATCATTTATCAATCTACTGATCCATAGTGTGATTTATCAATTGACCGATTCGATTTCTTGGAGACCCCGAAAAAAAATTAAAGGGCATGTCCCACCCCCAAACTATAATCCGCCCATACTGGCCCCATCATGTAGTTAATAAAATCCTTACCTCACATCCAGCTCCATTGGTTCTCCTGTAGTCTCCGCCCAAAGTCCCAAAAAATGCCCACCAGGAGGTGATAGCAGAGTCCATATAGGACTCTGCCTCCTGTCTCGCCTAGGGAGAAGTTTGGCATTCGTACTGCAGCCCTTCTCCCCCTCCCTCCCCCCTCCCATCTCCCCTCCCTCCGTTTTGCGATCCCTCCCCCTACCATAAACCCCTTGCCCATATCATAGTATATCTATCCCCAGCCCCAACCGCTAAAACATTTTTTTAAGAAAGACCCCCGAACTCTACTTACCTTCCCTCTCTCCCCCGGCATTCTGAGAAGCCGGCAGCCGCTTCCGTGATTGGCTGCCTCTCAGCCAATCACGGACGCGGCTGCCGGTCCCGCCCCCTGCTTGCAGTGTCTTGCAAGCAGAAGTTGGGCGTCGGAGGAGAGAGGGAAGGTAAGTAAACATCGGGGCACTTTCTTAAATTTATTTTATAGCGGTTGGGGCTGGGGGAAGATATACTATTATAGGGCAAAAGTTTATTTTTAGGGTGGACATGCCCTTTAAGATGAATTTTCAAAAAACACTGTATCCCTGTCTGCTTTAAACCAAACAACACACTGAGGCAACAATTGGTACATTCGAAAGACCCAATACCGAAACACAGGATAAGTGACATCATATACACAGTGCAGTGCAGTGAAGAGTGACATCATATACGCATGCAGTGCAGAATGCTCTAATTTGGATGTGGGAGAGCAAACAGCAACTGCATCAACGTATGGCCCAGAACAGAAGAGCAATTCCTGGGTCAGGACTCAGCCTTGTACCGCATCTTAAGGATAAAGGACATACCTTTGAAGATTGTAAAGTCAACATCTTGGCAAAGGCACGACTGGTTCAAGAGAGGTGTTAAGGAGGCCATGTGGGGGGTTTCGACACCAACTGTCTGCCATGTACAATGCTGTTTTGACACCTTACCCTGGGCAGTTTCGATAACACCCTTAGTCTCAATGCATCCACACCTTGCATTCAGAGGTCCCTAACACCTGGCTGTCATATGCACAAGTCATTCTGAATTGAGAAAGTCAGTTGAATGACTATCGAACATCTTCAAGAACTAAACTTTAAATCCAGTTGAATACAAACCAATATACTATGACCTGGATGCATGAGAACCTTCACAAGCATAGTACTTACAGTTACTTCCCATCAACCCTTCCAGCCCAACAAGAAGGGCTGCAGCAAGGACCACAATGCACTGCACCGCATAGTTGTCCTCTTTCCTTGGAAGCCAGTGGGACGTGTGCTTTTCTTGCTTGGAACCTGGTTATATCTTGGTTTGTGTTTGTTTAATTTGTGTGATAACACATTCTTTAGGACTACACACTCCCATTTTTTAAATATATATATCTCCTACATGCGTGGCGGATAGAACATTTTGACAAAGAGTTTACTTTAAAAACATTGCGCTATTAAGTGAAAATGATGTTAAACTGCTGAATCATGGGTATGAGTAGTTTTCAGTTGAATTTTATTTTCTGTTCTTTCTGATTATATACGATGGCTAAAATACTGATATTGCATTTCCTACTAGTTCTATTCCAAAATATAATACATCCCTTTAGTGGAGGAGGATTTGGGAAATGTTTGCTTGACTCTTTTACTGTTATAAGTGATGATAATGGTGATAAAGATAATTGATGTCCCAATATTTAATTAGGGATTAGTGATGGCCCAGTTCGCGGATCCGAATCGCGGCGGATTTACCTCGTTCGCGAATGGCGGATATCGCAGATTTTCCGGTTTTTCGGTTTTTCGATCCTTTCCGAACCGCGTTTCCTAAAATTTTCAAAATTACGAGGATTCACGTATTTTCGAGGTTTTTTTCTTTAGGGATTACAATTTAAGGAGTATGAATATAATACACTGCATCGTTTGTATAATGATGGTTAGAATGGCTTCAAGTCGGGAATTGCCATGGTACAAGCAGTTGTACCAGTTAGATTGTGGCATTTCATGATGCCAGCAATAGCTGGATTAAAGTTGCTAAAAGGTGAGTCCTTAAAATGTAAAATTGTATATACCTGAGATAAATCACCCCCAAACTGCAATTGCAAAGCTGAGAGATGCCAGACTAACCTGAAATGCTGCCAGGTGTTCTTTTACATCGGTGTGCTTTCCCCTGTTCTTCGTTTTAGCAGCTGTCAGTCATCAATGTAACAAATGATAACACAGCGAAATGCTAATATCCTAGCCCGCTATCTTCTTTTAATCGCCTTTTATTTTATTGTTTCTCCCCTCCCTCTATAATGTAATTGTTCTGTTTTTCTCCTCATTTTGGGCCCTATTTAAATGCCCTCGGTATCGAAAATTTATGGTCGCGGGTTGTATGGCCATGGCCGCGCATTTCCGACCGCACGGCAGTACCATATCAAGTGTAAGTAGACTAACGCTATGGTAGTGTGTAGGCGACCCTACATTTACGGCGACCTGTAATTTATGACCACAATCGTAAATATCGATGGCGGACGCAAAAATTGAACAAACATGAAAGGCGTGGTATTGATAATTAGCGATACTGCGCCTTTATAGATAGGGCCCTTTATTCTTGCTACCTGTGTGATCACAGAACTATTAATGGGGCATTCCTGGCGGGTATAATACATAGAATACTCTTAATTATTATGAGTTATTAACTGCAAATGTCTGAACACCAAGCTGGATCCTTATTTGTACAAGATGTGAACATTGACTGTCTTGGCTGTATTACTTCATGTTTTCTTTACTTAGTATTAGTAAATCTACATCATAGTACGGTGTTTAGCAATTCATTTTCTCAGTTTCTGGTCTTTCCGTCCATTCTTCAGACATTAATTATCCTTCCCTTTAACTAACGCGACTTTCTTTTCAAAATCAGTGAAAAACCCAAAAGTTCCAATAAAATTTAAAGGCAGCAAGTTCAGCCCCAAAATGAAAACTTACATACAGGTAACCACCCAACAAAACCTAAACGGTAATAGTTTGAAATGTGAAATATATAAGTCTAACCTGAAATCCTGCACAATGTCTGTTTCCCCTGTTTCTACTCCTGGTTCTTCCAGTTAGTAAATGTCAGTTATGGATTTGACAGTTGACATCACAGCCAATCCCCTGTCTGTCTCTTCTGAGCAGCCAGGCTCAGTACAGGTCAGTACAGGTTTCTAAATTGCTCAGTTTTCCATGAGGCATCCAGAGCATAGCAGGCATACAGTAATGAATTCACAGGACAAAGTATGATATATCAACATATTTTAAAGAGGCCATTCTTTCTAAAATATGTCTTATGAGGGTGGAGTTGTCCTTTAAGGTATAAATAGCATTTTACGTTAGTGGAAATGGCTGTAGGACCTGGGAAATGGTCTGGAGAACACGGATTATCACCAAAACGTATTCAAAAACTAAACATTATAGGTTTCTCAATATTTCCAGTTTTCGCGTGACATTTTGATAATTTTCCAGGGTTGTGTATTCACTATTTCTCCATATTAGTTTGGTTCTAGTGCCCACCACTAGAGATGTAATGTGGGTTCGATTAGAACCCAGTTTCGAATCAAGTCTGAGGGTTACGAAGTCCTGACAAAAGTTTCGGAACTCCCGAATTTCTCAGAACACGAATTTTCCCATTTTATTTGAAAGTAGACGATTTTCGAAGATCGAAATTAGACCATTTTCGAAACTCAAAACAAACTTTCCGAAAATTTTAAATTGAAAACGAACAAACTCAACAGTTTTGAACTCTCTACCCACCACTATTACCTCTTATATTCTCTATCATCAAGCTTGTTACCTGTCTCATTGTATTTCCATGATGAGACGAACATATAACCCAAGTTGTATCTACAGTTGTGTATTGCTCCGCCATTAACCGTCAGTAAATAATGTTATTATTACATGATATTCAGGCCCTTTGTCTTTATTTTCTCTCGTTATGTACCGTTGGTGTAACTCAACTCAAACGGTGGGGTGCTAGGCAGGTTAATGTCAATATTCATTGTTATCTAAGATTTTTAAGGGTGGTTCTAGTTTGTAACATTATCAGCGCCTCTTGCAGACGTGTGAATATAACTATTCTTATGTACAACCCAATAGAAACCATGTTCATCCATTGGTCACCTAGTACTGTGGTGGACCACGTGATGTTGAGTGAAAACAGGTTATGGCTGCACCATAGATTGAAGGGCCCATAGGCAATACTCACGTGGGAAGATAAAGGGGTGAAATGTATCATTAAGGCCCACGTTTGGTAATATTTTGAATTATAGATTGGTATTATAGTTAATAATGGATAAATCTGAAAGTTGCCCTATGTTTGGCTCACCAATGCACAGAAACATCTGGCACGCATGAAACATCTACAGTAAATGATTACTCGAGCTTGAATGGAAGGGTGAACCATTCTAATTGGAATCACAGTAGGCCATTGACTTGTTTGGGTGCCCCCAAAACAAGCAATGTTATCATCAAACTCTATCAGTGTAAGGCAACCGAGGGGCATAATTTGACATAATTTCACTTAATGTGTTTTGACCTCGATTCCGATAAGCGTAGTGGTTCACATAATGTACTCCGCCTTATCTGTTATTGGAACGCATGCATGTATGACATTTAAGGTGTATCACATGCGTTACAATAACACAGATAAGCAGCGCACATAGAAAATACGCACACAACAGCGTATGCAATAAACCTGTTCTCCATTTTGTTTTAACACTGCATTGGACCAGCAATTCCCAAATCCATTTCTTTTCCTCTTGTGTGGGAGTTTTTCTGGGAATTTGCTTAAGCAAAAGTTTTCATGGGAACATTACTATACAGGGAGTTGTGTATTTGTTTATTTAACTGTAAAACATTATAGACTTTAAGGACAGAGATGTTAAATTAAATGTTACAATAACGGATGACTTCCTAAATGGGAATTGGTTGGAACGTACCAATCATTGTACTACATCCAATCAAAAGCCTTCTGGTGGAAGAATCAACTTGTGTTTAATTATTACATATATGTGTATATAGTATGTGGACAAAAATCTCTCCTGCTGATCAACTTCCAATCAATAAAATATCAGTAATCGATAAAAAGTCTATTAATACATTGGAAGGAATCGAGTTTTGGCAGGTTTGATAAAGGGGAATTTAAAAAATCAAACCTTGCTCGGGGTCAACTCCAAACTAGTCATTTAATCCAAACAGAATAGTTGTATCTGTCCATAACGTATGGAATAGTTTGTTTCTGTCTATAACGTATGGAATAGATTGTATTCTGTCTATCAGTATGGAATAGTTGTATTCTGTCCATACGTATGGAATAGTTTGTATTCTGTCCATAACGTATAGAATAGTTTGTATTCTGTCTATAACATATGGAATAGTTTGTATTCTGTCCATAACGTATAGAATAGTTTGTTTTCTGTCCATAACGTATGGAATAGTTTGTTTTCTGTCCATAACGTTGGAATAGTGTGATTTTGTCCATAAAGTATGGAATGTTCAGTGGCGTAACTAAGAATCACTGGGCCCCCCAGCAAAACTGTGATGAGACCCCTATCCATGCTTCAACCACAGTGGTTTTCTGGAGGAAAGCTATATCTATCATAGTAAAAATAGGAAGACAGGGCCCCTTGGCTCTAGGCCCCCCTGCAGTTGCTCCCGCTGCTCCCCTGTAGTTACGCCCCTGAATAGTTTGTATTCTGTCCATAACATAGGAATAGTTTGTATTCTGTCCATAACGTATGGAATAGTTTGTATTTGCGCATAAAGTATGGAATAGTTTGTATTTGTCCATAACGTTGGAATAGTTGATTCTGTCTATACGTATGAATAGTTTGTATTCTGTCCATAACGTATGGAATAGTTTGTATTCTGTTCTAATAACATATGGAATAGTTTGTATTTGTCCATAACGTATGGAATAGTTTGTATTCTGTCTATAACGTATGGAATAGTTTGTATTCTGTCCATAACGTATGGAATACTTTGTATTCTGTCTATAACGTATGGAATAGTTTGTATTGTGTAACATAATATAGGAATAATTTGTATTCTGTCCATAACGTATGAATAGTCCATAACATATGGAATAGTTTGAATTCTGTCCATAACTTATGGAATAGTTTGTATTCTGTCCATAATGTATGGAATAGTTTGTATTCTGTCCATAACGTATATGGAATAGTTTTGATTCTGTCCATAATATATGGAATAATTGTATTTGTCCATAACGATGAATAGTCCATAAACATATGGAATAGTTTGTTTCTGTCCATAACGTATGGAATAGTTTGTATTCGTCTAACATATGGAATAGTTTGATTTCTGTCCATAACGTATAGAATAGTTTGTATTCTGTCCATAACGTATGGAATAGTTTGTATTTCTGTCCATAACGTATGGAATAGTTGTATTTTGGCATAACCTATGGAATAGTTTCAGTGGTGTAACTAAGAATCACTGGGCCCCCCAGCAAAACTGTGATGGCACCCCTATTCATGCTTCAACCACAGTGGGAGGCTATATCTATCATAGTAAAATAGGAAGATGGGGCCCCCTTGGCTCCTGGGCCCCCCTGCGGTGCTCCCGCTGCTCCCCTGTAGTTACGCTTCTGAATAGTTTGTGTTCTGTCCATAACGTATGGAATAGTTTGTATTCTGTCTATAACGTATGAAAGTTTGTATTCTGTCCATAACATATGGAATAGTTTGTATTCTGTCTATAAACGTATGGAATAGTTTGTATTTGTCATAACGTATGGAATAGTTTGTTTATTCTGTCCATAACGTATGGAATAGTTTGTATTCTGTCCATAACGTATGGAATAGTTTGTATTCTGTCCATAAAGTATGGAATAGTTTGATTTGTCCATAACGTATGGAATAGTTTGTATTCCGTCCATAACGTATGGAATAGTTTGTATTCCGCCATAATATGAATGTTGTATGGGATCGGCATGTGAAGAACCATTCTGAACATTGACCTCGCTTATCTCCAGCTGAGCTACATAGAGTTAATAATGTAATAATGGGCTGTACAGTCCTAATAGGGGGAAGTATTAACCTGATTGCTCTGTATTCTGATCTAAAAACCATGAAATTCTTGGAGAATGTGCAACCGATTCTCCCAATGCGATTAGAACAGGATATACAACATGCTATCAAAATCCATATTGTTCTGCTTGTAAATGCACCCATTAACAGGTACATCCTTCTGTCAGACCTGGGGCTTGTATTGAGGGGGGGGCTCTGGGCTTGGGTCACCAAATGGGGACTCTGGGCTTGAGGGACTGAGGGGGGATCTGAGTTGGGACACCAATGGGGGACTCTGGGCTTGGGGGTACTGAAGGGGGGGTCTTTGGGACACTGAGGGGGATTGGGCTTGGGACCATGAGGGGGGACTCTCGGCTTGGGACAATGAGGGGGGATCTGGGCTTGGGACATAGGGGGGACTCTGGGCTTTGGGACAATGAGGGGGACTCTGGGCTTGGGATACTGGGGAGACTCTGGGCTGGGAATGAGGGGAGACTCGGGCTTGCGATACTGAGGGGGGACTCTGGGCTTGGGGACTGAGGGGGGGATCTGAGATGGGACACCAATGGGGACCCTGGCTTGGGGTACTACGTGGGGGGGTCTTTGGGACACTGAGGGGGATTGGGCTTGGGACATGAGGGGGGACTCTGGGCTTGGGACACTGAGGGGGGATCGGCTGGGACATCTAGGGGGACTCTGGGGCTTTGGGACACTGAGGGGGGTCTCTGGGCTTGGGACACTGAGGGGAGACTCGGGCTTGGGATACTGAGGGGGGACTCTGGGCTTTGGGACACTGAAGGGGACTCTGGTTGGGATACTGAGGGGGACTCTGGGCTTGGGACACTGAGGTGGGGGACCTGGGCTTGGGACAAGAGGTGGGGGACTCTGGGCTTCTAGTGCCTGTTAATGTAACGAGCTTAATGACTAGTAGTTATATAATATATATGATCTTTTTCTGTAGCCAATAAACCATAATACCAGTCCAAGCTTTATATGTTACCCTGGGTCTGGTTATTAGGGCAACTGAGCAGATTGCAATAATTCATCTAAGATGGCTGAAAAAGGTTCTGTTAATAACATATTTGTGATTGACTGAATCACGTGCCCATAATAAAATGTGATGGTCAGGGATGGGTTCTCGCGCCAGACCCCAGCTGACCCAAGTGCAGCTTTTAATTGGTCTAGAGTTAAAGCTCGGTACACACAGTACCAATCTGTAGATTCGTCCGTCATCTTTCAAAGATGTGACTACACACAGCACACAGCATTCTCCTCTAAAAAGTATAAATATAAAGAAAAGGGCGATCGTTCAGAACTACCGTACTCCCTAACAATTGTGGCTGACTCCCTACACTACAGTACATAGGGAGGGTATGATCAACTTACTACAATTAGTTCTGGCTTAGGGTTTGAGAAGGCACTGATAAATTGGGAACTTGTTACCAATGAATCTGATAATTAATAAATTGCACACCCCACTGCAGAGATTAGAAGACAGCCCTAAGCTGGGTGCACACATTACAGATTTTCGAAAGACAGGATCGCAAGATCTGTCTTTTAAAAGATCAGTGAACACTAGAGATGGACTAGAACTCGAACTCGAACCCGAGTCGAGCCGAACTATTAGAATTTGAACGAATTCGGACTTTTCGACTATCCCGGACGCGGATTTTCGATATTACGGACTTTCGATAAATATCGAATGTTCGCCATCGAGACATCCAATCCGTGAGTAAAGGTCCATTTAAAACTATACGCGAGCATCGAATCCGCAAGTAAAAATGTACATGGTATCTAGGTGCGACATCGAATCTACGAGTAAGTGTCCATTAAAGCCTATACGCGAGCATCGAATCCGCAAGTAAAATGTCCATGGTATCTAGAAGTGAAACATCGAATCCGCGAGTAAATTGTCCATTAAAGCCTATACGCAAGCATCGAATCCGCAAGTAAAATGTCCTGGTACCTAGGCGTCGAACCCCCGAGTAAAAGTGTCATTTAAAACTATACGCGAGACATCGAATCCACAGTAAAATGAATGGTATCTAGGCGCGAACAGCGTCTACGAGTAAGGTCCATTAAAACTATACGTGAGCATCGAATCCACAATGAACATGTACATGGTATCTAGACGTGAACATCGAATCCGCGAGTAAAGTGTCCATTAAGCCTATACGCGAGCATCGAATCCGCAAGTAAAATGTCCATGGTACTAGGCGCGAACCCCGAGTAAAGTGTCCATTAAAATCTATACGCGAGCATCGAATCCGCAAGTAAAATGTCCATGTGTATTAGACCGTGAACATCGAATCCGCGAGTAAAGTGTCCATTAAAACCTATACGTGAGCATCGAATCCACAAGTAAAATGTACCTGGTATCTAGGCGCGAACATCAATCTACGAGTATTAAGTGTCCATTAAACCTATACGTGAGCATCGAATCCACAAGTAAAATGTCCATGGTATCTAGGCGCGAACATCGAATCTACGAGTAAAGTGTCATTAAAAACCTATAGCGAGCATCGAATAGCACGTAAAATGTCCATGGTTCCTAGGCGCGAACCCCGCGTGAAAGTGTCCATTAAAATCTATACGCGAGCATCGATCCACAAGTAAAAGTCCCATGGTATCTAGGCGCGAACATTGAATCTACAAGTAAAAATTACATGGTACTAGGCGCGAACATCGAATCTACAAGTTAAAGTGTCATTAAATCTATACGCGCGACATCGAATCCACAAGTAAAATGTCCATGGTATCTAGGCGCGAACCCCCGAGTAAAGTGTCCATTAAATCTATACGCGAGCATGAATCCACAAGTAAAATGTCCATGGTATCAGGCGCGAACATCGAATCTACAAGTAAAGGTCCATTAAAGCCTATACGCGAGCATCGAATCCACAAGTAAATGTCCATGGTATCTAGGCGCGAACATCGAATCTACAAGTAAAGTGTCATTAAAACCTATACGCGAAACATCGAATCTACAAGTAAAAGTGTCCATTAAAGCCTATATCTCGGCATCGAATCCACAAGTAAAATGTCCATGGTATCTAGGCGAGAACATCGAATCTAAGTAAAGTGTCCATAAAATCTATAGCGGAGCATCGATCCACAAGTAAAATGTCCATGTACTAGGCGCGAACATCGAATCTACAAGTAAGATGTCATTAAAACCTATACGCGAACATCGAATCTACAAGTAAAGTGTCCATTAAATAAATAAGATCATATATAATTATATAACTACTAGTCATTAAGCTCGTTATATTAACAGGCACTAGAAGCCCAGAGTCCCCCACCTCAGTGTCCCAAGCCCAGAGTCCCCCACCTCAGTGTCCCAAGCCCAGAGTCCCCCTCAGTATCCCAAGCCCAGAGTCCCCCTTCAGTGTCCCAAAGCCCAGAGTCCCCCCTCAGTATCCCAAGCCCAGAGTCTCCCCTCAGTGTCCCAAGCCCAGAGACCCCCCTCAGTGTCCCAAAGCCCAGAGTCCCCCCTAGATGTCCCAAGCCCAGATCCCCCCTCAGTGTCCCAAGCCCAGAGTCCCCCCTCAGTGTCCCAAGCCCAGATCCCCCTCAGTGTCCCAAAGACCCCCCCCGTTCGTACAGATAAATTAATAACCTGATTAGAAATCCAAGTTTCTAACATAAAACTTATTCACTATTTTCGCCTCTTAAATACTTCATGTTGTGGTCCACTCCTGTCACTGTGCACTATGGGAATCATGCACAAGTTCCATTACTTATCAGAGCCAGTGACTCTCAATCCATTCCGAGAGGGGTTGGGGTTTGGACAGTACCCTGCCAAACCCTTCTATTCCAGCTCTTATCTAAAACGTGGGGTAAGGACTAAACTAGAGAAAACATCATGTCATGAGAAACAGGGAGAAATACTTAATCTGGGGGAACAGAGGGTTGAGTATATGGAACCACGAGGGAGGAAGATATAGGGAGCCAAGAGGAGTAAGATATATGGGGCCACAGAGTAATAAGATTTTTATGCGGAGAGGAGCAGGATTAGATATAGTGGGAGCAAAGAGGAGTAATATATCCTGGGGGCCAAAGAGGTGTAAGATATGGGGCACGAGGAGGAAATTAATAGGGCACGGGGGGTAAAATATATGGGGAACAGAGGGAGTAAGATATGAATGAGGAGAATGGGGAATCAAGGATATAATATCGGGGCAAAAGGGTAGATATACTCGGGGGCAAGAGGGAGTAAGTATACGGGGGCAAAGAGAGAGAAATGGCATAGAAGAGAGATATAATGAAGTACTCGAGGAGTAGGATATAGTGGGGCAAAGAGGAGAAGTAAGATTAATAGGGCACAGAGGAGTAAGAATAATGGGGCAAGAGAAAGTAGATAATAATGGGGCAAAGAGAGTAAGACTATTGGGAACAGAGTTAGTAAGATATTAATGGGAGAAAGGAAAAGAGCAGTAAGAGGATAAATAGTACCACGTAGTAGTAAGATAGTAATGGGAACAGAGTAGTAAGATATAAGGAATTTACCAGGGAGTAGGCTGAAGGGGAATAAAGGGAGTAAGATGATAATGGGGCACAGAGATAGATGATAAAGGGCAACAGAGGGTAAGATATCATGGGGCAAATAGTAGTAATATAAATAGGTAACAGAGTAGTAAGATATCAATAGAACAGAGAGTAGGCTTAAACGGGGTTTAAGAGGAGTAATTAGATAATTGGGTACAGAGGGAGTAAGATTTATAATAGGGCCAGA
This sequence comes from Hymenochirus boettgeri, assembly GCA_019447015.1. Lineage (NCBI taxonomy): Eukaryota > Metazoa > Chordata > Amphibia > Anura > Pipidae > Hymenochirus > Hymenochirus boettgeri. The sequence goes on from CM033470.1 coordinate 15,831,190, forward strand.
GTAAATGAAGAGTATAAGAATAGAATGGACGAGGAGCTACAGAAGAGGACAGGATAGATATAATGGGGCACAGACGGAGTAAGAATAATGGCAGGATGGAGGGCACAGAGAGTAGATATTAAATGGGCACAGAGTAGTAAGATAAATGGGGCACAGAGAGTAAGAGTAATGGGCACAGAGGGTAAAGATTAATGGGCACGTAGAGTAGTAAGAATAATGGGGCACAGAGGAGTAAGTAGATAATGGAGGCACAGAGGAGTTAAGATATAATGGGGCACAGAGTAGTAAGATATAATGGGGCACAGAGGAGTAAGATATAATGAGCCAAATAAGAAAAGGGCCACAGAGGAGTAAGTATATAATGTTCGGGCAAGAAGTAGTAAGTTATAATGGGGCACAAGAGGATATAAGTTGAAAGATAGTTATAGGACTAAGAGCGAGTGAAGATGATATGGCACACTTAGTTGCTGATTTGATCTATAAGTGAAGCAAACTAATTCAGTCGCGGAAAAGCGAAGGGAGTGAAAGATTTGGCAGATAAAGTAGATCTCCCCGCAGGTGACGATAGATGATCGCATTTTTCATATGCACTTTTTTATGTACCATTGCAGCCTTCAACATTAGGTATTGAATTGAATGAGTACCGGAAGGTGCAGGGTCTGGACAACCGTTGTAAAAATGGAGCGAGTAGACATTTTTAGTGAAATTGCCGACTAATGAACAATTATCTCAAGTTGAGCTGGGTAAATGCTTACAATTATGAGGGAGTGTATCTACAACGTTGCCTTTCCCTATAGTATGTAAGAATACACAAGATGATATTCATCTGTACCATTTGAAGGGCTTTAGGACAAATCAAATGTTGCCGCATGGGAGAAAAGTAGAGGAATCTAGAGGAAATTGTGCGGGATTATTGGAGAGGAAACTAAAGTGAAAGCGAGTTTCCTGATGTATTGGTTCCGGGGAAACAATGAAGTTCACAAAATCCGATTTTGACTAATAATTTTTTACATTTTCGATGCAGTTTTGTGAATATTCAAAGAAAATTTAAATGACACTTTTCGAAGTTCAAATGAAAACCGGTTCATTTGAAACCACGGAGCATCCACTTGGTTTCAAAAAATCCATTCCGATTTTCTAAAAAATGTGAATTCCAAAACAAAAGTCTGCAAGCAGAACATCAAACCATCAAATTCAATGGGGTGGGTAACTTGGTAAGGATCAGGCACTGGGAAATGGTCTGGGAACACGTTTCAATGATCACAATCTTTAAAAACCACCGTCAGTACAGAAACTTCATTCGCGTAGTTATATTTTAAATTAAAAAAGTTTTCTAGGAATTTTTGAAATAGTCTGTGGTTCATAAAAATCAGAAAGTCAAGAAAGAAATCCGCAAAAATCTGAGTGGCGGATCCATGAAAGTCCACTTCTCTTTGAGTTTTTGTTTTGTTTTCCCCGTTAGGATTTTTTTCATTTTGCTGTTTGTGTTTTCTTGTGGTTCATTCTTTAGGATTCGATCCACCTTTACGGTCTCAATCTTCCAAACTAGTAAGATTTTTTTAAAAAGACACAGATCAGCAATCATAACACTCAAAATAACACTAAATCAATCTCGTAGATAGAATACTATGTGAGAATTATTGCTGAAAATTAGCCACAGAAACAGACTGGAAACTTCCTGTGGATTGAACTCTTCTGTTTTGTAGCACATGTGACCACGCTTGTAGTCATGGACCAGCCTGTCAGAAGAGAGGCAGAAAGTGAATAGGCTCCCCTTCTCAACTGTCATATTTTCCTCAGGTACTTCTGATTCCCCAGCATAAGTCTAAAGGGCATGTCCCCCCCAAAACTAAAATTTAACCCACTACTGGCCCCAACTCTGCTAACTGTATAAAACTCTACCACATCCAGCTCCAAATGTCCCACAAAGTTATAAAAAACGCACCACCAGGAGCCTGGCCATCAGTGAATTGGTTTCTGCCTCGAGCTGTCCTCTAAGAGGTTGTTGGCTTGCTCAGAGCAGCCTTTTACTCCCTCTTCACACCCTACTTCTCGTCCCAATCCGCCATTTGCCCCCCTCCCCTCAGTGTAAAACCACTTCACGAAAGTAGTTAGGAATAGTTGCCCCAGCCCCACCACAAGTAATAATAATCGTATAACGAAGAAGTCCCACCATCTTTAACTTCCTCCCTCTCTCCTCCAGCCGTTCGAACTGCAGCAGTCGCATCTGTTGATTGGCTGCCTCTTAGCCAATCACAACAGGACGTGGCTGACACAGTCCCCTGATTGCAGTTCGTGCCAAGCAGAAGGCGGCATTGCGGTGGGAGGAGAAGGGAAGGTAAGAACGAATGGAGACTTTTTACAAATAATATAGCGGTTGGGGCTGGGGGAACTAGCAAACAAACATATAATTTTTTTTTAAAGGGGGGGAATGCCTTTAACTGAGATGCCTTCTCCCCGGGGAAAAAAGGGCACGCAGAGGTCAGGTGATGTCACTCAACTATGGAAGAAGGAAGTTTGAAACATTCACCCCATTGTAATTTCTCACAGGCTCCAGCCCAGAGATGTGATTGTTGGCTCAGTGTAAAGGGAAATACTGCAGGCTTTCATTTTAACCAACGTGTTTTGAGACCACAGTTGCCCTTTAAATATAAACTTTTTATAGACTGTAGGCCCCCGTGCCCCCAAAAAACAATCAAACTGTACTTACTCTCTTCGCTTTGCGGCACCACCAGATCAGGTTCCCTGCTTGCCGGAACTGCAGCAGGGCCAGACGAGCAGCTGCATTGTGATGGACGAGAGGCTGCCAATCACAGACGTTTCTGCCGTCAATGGAGAGTGATGCAGGAGCGAAGGGCTGTTAATATATTTGATGTTTTTTTAAAGATCAATTGGTGGTTTGGGGTGGCCAAGGGGGGCTACAATATTTCAAATGAATATAGCCTAGGTTGAAGGGCAGGCATGGGGTGGGATCAGGAGGGTGGGAGGGAGGGGGGGGAAAGGGCTCCCTTGCGCTGTCACACTACTGAACTCGGAGGAAAGAGAGGAGGAAGAAGCCATTTTTGCAGGAGAGACAGTTACTACTCTTCAATTTCTGGGACTTGAACAGGAGAAACCATGAAGAAGCAGAGATGTAGTTTAAACTAACATTGGGCAGCAGTGGGTTAAATTTTAGTTTTGGCGTGGTCATACCCTTTAAATACAGTGAGACGAGGGAAATTTCCAACGGAATTTTTGGAAATGCGCTATACACACTAACAATAAAAGGTCATTACCGTGGATCTCTTTATCGTTAGGAATAACTGTCTCGGTCCTCCAGAGACAGTGGTCGCACTTAAGAGGCAGAAGCTATTTCATTAATGCTGTCCGGCAAGAGATGGAAGACAAGTATCTTTTATATTATTACTGTATTGAAATAAGTAGTAAAATAATTCAATTGACTTTATTTGAATAATAAAATATATTTATATATATTTTAAATCCTTCACTAATACATGAATTTGGTTTGAGAGAGATAGATCAGTTCTTTCTAATTCTCATTCACTGGTTATTACATATTATCTTTTTTCTCGATATAACTTCTATAACAGCCCTATTTAAAGGGTAAACACAGTCAAAAAGGAAATCATTAAAAGTTACTTTAACACCTATAAATGCAGACTGATACCCACAACAGACATGGGTAAAACACCACTACGACCCACCCTTCCATCTCCATGGCGCCCTAAGTCTAAAATGAAATCTTATCAATCATAAAAAAAGTCATTTCTACACTTTGTAAATGAAAAAAGCAAAAAAGCATTCTCCAACTTCCACACTGTCAGGTCTCCACTAGTCTATCTCCAATACACTGAACAAAATGATTGCCTGTGAGCGCTTTTTAGACCCAGGGGGTTGACACTGATACAAATAGCTGTCATGGTTAATTTTGGGAGATGTGGCTGAAACGTTTAAAAATGATCAAAAAAAGGAAAATTTCTCAAAATTCTGTTCTTTTAAATTTCAAAAATCTGGAAAGTGGAATTCCATAAAATCTGTGGAAATCGGAAATCTGCCTCGGAATGGGACATTACCGATGATCCGGTCAATCTTTATTCATCACTATTCTGGGAGAACTACAGGTTCTTTCCATACATTAACTGGACTGCAGGATATCAGCACAAAAAATTGTTGAGCGGCGTGGGTGTGGAAAAAACTCAACTAATGGCCCAATGGTGTAGTGTTCAAAACTCCCAAATAGTTTCCTGCAGTGCCTGTTCAAAGTTAGGCTTAAAGGAATAACTATGGTGTGTTAAAGTTTTATTAAATGCATTTAAAATGAAAAGTACTTGGACATTGATATAGGATAGGTAATTCCTACCTCCCAAATATTGTTTCTGTGAGGAGCACCAGCCCAAATTAAAACTGATTCTGCCAGTCTTCCTCCTGGCTTCAGCACTATCTTTAATACAGGATGTCCAGGACTAACCTGGCAAATTAAAACTTACTGCTTGTAGCTCCTCATGAAACAAATTGTGGGTAGGAATAATGGAATCCGACCTCCCTGCCCCGGTACTTTCCATTTTTATATAGTTCATTTTTATATATAGTATCCTTTAATTAATCTGTTAGGAATGAAAACGTATGAAAGTTAAAAGACAGAATTAGTCAGGGCAATATTGAAGAAAGTCAATATTGGTACATGTACAGTGTAAGAAGCAAAAGCACCATGAATCATTACAAGAACTAACTAAACATTAATCAGTAGAACACATCAAGTTGTAGCTTGTGCTCATGAAATAGAACCCACTAGTAAAACCCCATTTTTTTAAAGAACTACAAATCCACCGTCACGCAAGGTACCAGGGTTTTGACACCTGAATAGCTTTTAAATGCCGCCTGTCGGCAGAAGGGTCGTGCATGTGAAGTAGGCGTGGCTAGGCTCCCCTCCAACCCCCAAACCCCCATCCTTCCTGAATCCTGAAATAAATTCAAACTATCAAAATTCTGAATCAAAATGTCCTTTTGTTTCAGGTATCCAAATCCCGTTGGATAATTAGACTAGCATGGGGAAGAATACAAATTTTAAAGGAGAATATATTTCAAAAGGCAGCAATCAGCAGTCTAGTTTGCTAATTTATACTTTTCAAGATTTTAATTTACCTTCATAGATGATTGGTCTTTCCCCACAGAGGAATGTGATGTCACCCAATTGCACACACAATGAGGTCATATAGCGGCTTCCTCTTTGTGGAAAGTTTCCACAAAAAAAAGTTTTACATTTAAAGTTTAGTTCTCCTTTATAGAAAAGAAGGCTGACCTATATAACTTACATTTTTAACATTTATAATCTAGGATGGTTGCCAAGAGTTTTATTTTTTTTTTTTTTAATTCTAAAGGCTGAGACCTTGTGAGTCCACGTCTACATGTGATTACTGTAAATATTTCTGAAATTTGTGTTTCCATTAAGTAAACAAACATTGTTGCTATAATATCCCACCGCAAACCAGGAGCTTGGCCCTTTCATTCCAGTTCAACGGGAAAGATGGATCCCAAACTGCTTTGTGTTCTCTCTGGTGATTCTGGTCTGGTCCAGGCAGGTAAGTGCATTTACACATAATTACGGGGACTATACCCCACTAGGATCACTAACATACAGTGTACAAATGCGGTGTGGCAATCTCCGGGGGACTCTGCTGTTGTTAATTGTTTCTAGTGATAAATCAAGGTTTTGAAACAAACTGGTTTCCATTCGGAATCTCGAGCTTGAAAATCTGTGATCCAACGGATTTTTTACATTTTGAAACTCTGAAATTCTCATAAATTTCCAAAAATTTCAAATCAAAATAATAATTTGCTGCAGGACCAATCAGGGGTTCAGGCATCTGAGGCATGCCCTGATTGGTGGAGAGTCCGGCACTGAAGCGCTCTGACAAGCGGCTTTCTTCATTTATCTGGAGCTACTACTACTCAGAGAGATGTGCAGCTGATTTCATTCTGAGCAGTTTTATTGTTAATGTGTTAAATTATGCACATTAGTCTTTTTCAATCTATTTAAAAAACATGCACAGTACAACTAAACTGCAGTCACTACCACTTGTTTCAGGCAGATCCAAATGTTGCTTCAGGATAGGGAATTATACAATGTAATTTACTGTATATCTATTCTTCAAGCTTTGCTTGACCATTAAAGATATCAATGTTTGGATTGATGCCAGGACCAGTAACTCAACCTCAAAACAAGGTGAAGCAGTTAAATTGAAAAAGCCATCAGATCCTAAAGGTGGAGCAGAAGTAAAAGTGAGCCAACCTGAAAAAATTGGAGGTGCAGCAAAAGTAAAAGTGAGCCAACCTGAAAAAATGGAGGTGCAGCAAAGTAAAAGTGAGCCAACCTGAAAAAAATTGGAGGTGCAGCAGGAGTAAAAGTGAGCAACCTGAAAAAATTGGAGGTGCCGCAAAAGTAAAAGTGAGCCAACCTGAAAAAATTGGAGGTGCAGCAGGAGTAAAAGTGAGCCAACCTGAAAAAATTGGAGGTGCAGCAAAAGTAAAAGTGAGCCAATCTGAAAAAAATGGAGTGCAGCAGGATGTAAAAAGTGAGCCAACCTGAAAAAATTGGAGGGCTGCAGCAAAAGTAAAGTGAGCCAACCTGAAAAAATGGAGGTGCAGCAAAAGTAAAAGTGAGCCGAACTGAAAAAATTGGAGGTGCAGCAGAAGTAAAAGTGAGCCGACCTGCAGAAGCTGACAGTGGGGAAGAAGAAACAACCTGCAAAAGGTGATGCAGTGGTAAAAGTTCATTTCGAAACAGATTCAGATTCTCTGGAGGAAGAACATTTTGATATGGGAGAGGTCACCATAGGACATCATGGTGAACATGAAGGAAGACATGGTGAGGAGGAACTTTTCCCCCCACACAATATATATATATAGTTTCTAAATATTAAGACACTTGTAGCTCTACCTGTACCTGTTAGCCAGCCATGTTTGCTAGCCAGCCATGTTTGCAAGCCACATACAACAGTTAATAGCTGTGCAAGTATTCATAGCAAAATATAAAAAAAATGTCATCTGGAAGGAGCTAAATTTCCCCACATCCGTATCCAATAAAACAATGTAAGGAGGCTTGGCTTAATATTAGTAATTGTCTCAATATCTTCAAGGGTAACTGAATAAAGCTATTTTTTTGCAAGAGTCAATGTTGTGTTTGGTGCTTCACAGTAGTTAGCAGGGAGGAATTTGAAAAAACGTTGTTAACTCGTACTCTGAAATAGAACCCATACCAACCAATCAGAATTTACTTTGTCTCGCTATATGTGAAAAATGATTGGTCCCATTAAGGTTGTCTATGATCTTGGAGATAGAGATGAACCAAACTGGTGAGATTAGATTGTAACAGCAGTTTCTCCGCAAGAATGTATTGAAATTACCAAATCTTTAAGGGCAATTGGGGGTTGTAAGCATTTGTAAACATTATGGTAATAGTAAATAACTACAAGGGAGAAAGTTAAAGAGCAGGACAATGTAAAAAGAGAGAAGGTAGACATCCCATCAAATTAGAGAAATGAAGGTTTCATCTTTAGGAAAACCGTAGCGATATTACATAAGTACTGGCAGAATCAAGGGTCAAAAAGGGAAATCACTGATGTGCAAACATTTCAGCATGATGTATTTTATCTTAGGGTGAATAAACTCCATGTACCTCCTAACCATCAGTCAACCCAATTTAAGAGCTGTGTCCGTCCCTCCAAAAAACAAGCCTTGTTACAGTGGTGGGCGTTGTCTGGGAGGTTAGGAGCAATGTCATTGGTGGCTGGTGATCCATGAGTTAGTATAGTGATTGATCTGGGGTGAGCCTGATTAGGGTCCACTAATTTTGGGAGGGGGTTTCTTCTTTAGTATGGATATCAAGATTATGGAGGTGCAATTCTCTGCAACTGAATAGTTTTGGCTCATAGCGTGTCGTTACGTTAGCCCTTAGGGAATTCATTATTTTGCCCCCAAACAGTTTAATCACCTCAAGGTGACCAGAGGCATGTTAACTATTTGTTTCTGGACCTGGAGGAAACGTGTCATTGGTATAATGTGATGTCACTTACTAGAAACGCTGATTGTTTTATTTTCTTTCAGAGTCACACGAAAAAAACAAAAGCCGTCGACTTTGGTGTGTTGCTAAGCCGCTGTTTTCTTTGCTCAAATCAGAATTGGAAACTTGAAGATATAATACCAATCCGTCTAATTGATACAGTATATAGAATTTCCTCCAAGCTTGTCATACAAAGATATCTAGCTTTATCTATCAGGCTGAGATTGTTTCATCTTGCCCTCAATGTTTTTTTCTCTCTGTAGCAGACGTGAATGTATCTTTCCCCTAAAACTCCCCGTAGTAGCACCAAGGCACACCAAAGTAGACAAACCCCCACCCCCAAAGGCACGTAGACAACCAGCGAACAAAACACATCCAAGCCTACACACAGACTAAAACAACTAACGAACGACACCATCGTAACACACCGACTAGAGACAACGACGAACACACGACTGTACTAATACTTACTATTGTACTATATCTTACTATTATCTTACTGTTATTGTACTATTATCTTACTGTTTATTGTACTATTATCGTACTACTATCTTACTATTATCTTACTACTATCTCTATATAATCTTACTATTATCTTGCTGATATCTTTTGTTATCTTACTATTACACAGTAATCCAGGCAATCGTAACTATAGCTCAGAAATACCGTTTCTATTCTGTCTGGCTGCATCTATACATGTTCAATAGTAAAAACATTCTGAAACCCTGAATTTGGCTCAGTTTGGTAAATGGCCCTGAACTGACCCGAGGCAAGTTCAGTCAACACTATAGGACCTATTATAAAATCACAAAATTGTGGTATTTTCCATAATTCTACTATTAAAAACACCCTACATCAGTGTCTGTATTTTGCATTTAACTGTGGTGAAAAACGATACATGTTGTTTGAGATTATGCATACTGCTGATTGGTGGTCATTACAGATGTTCGAAATGAAGTTTGTTTTGAATTTTGGAATTCCAAAAAATTTGAGGGTTCCTAAAAGTAAACACCGTATTTGAGAGTTAGCGAAATCGATCACCATATTTTCTATTTTTTTTTACAAAAAAATGTTGAACTACATCTCTACTGGTCACCACACCACGGCATAAATTAAAGGACAACTGTATTGACAAAGCTTGGATCTATCCAATGGGAAAAATAGCTTTTTGCAGATCTGTGCTTCCTATTGGTAAGGCCCTGGGCCAGAAGGGGGGTGGAGCAACAACAAGAAATCTGTTTGATCTAGAAATAAAATATATGGTCTAAGTTATTACCTAGACATATTCTGCTTGAAACATTTATTGCTTGCAACCTTAGGCCTTGGTGACGTCTTTATCAGCCAGTCAAGATGAGGTTGAAATGGTTATTGAAGTCTAGACTCTAAATAATGGCTTTCATCGTGCAATCCCCCTATTGCAGATGGCTATGCTCCAGTTTGCATTGAAACCAGGCCGGATTAACGTGGACTTTAATAGAGCAGCCCACTTTCCACTACCCTTCCTTCAACCCATATTATCTAGCAAATGCCAATCAAATAGGTCCCTGATGTGGGACCCTCCTCCCCTCTCCTTGATGGAACATATGACAATGTGACATCTGATGTACCCAACGATGTCTGATTGTAAAAAATGCCCAAGATCTATAGTTTTAGTACCTGTCTTTATAAGTGATGTGCAGAAGCAGTCCCCCTATTGAACTATGCGCTGTGATGTCATTACAGTAATGATGTAATGGTGGGTGGGTGGACAGAGAGCTTTCTTTGTACTGAGGTGGTGCAGGCTCTGGTGGACTAGAACCGAAACCTGAGTTCATCCAAACTTTAATAGTTCGAAAGAACCAGAACTTTTCAAACTCTTGGATTTCGAACTTTCCGAAATTGATCATGGAACCCTAGGTTACATCCAACATATCCATGTGGTTTCATTTAGTGAGTCCGCCTGGTGTGTACTTACATGTATGAGCTTTCCTCACGTTACATGGTTCAAACATTTAAATATCTTATGACGCACAAATAATTTATTATTTATATTTTTTGTCATCTTTTTATATCTAATATTGTACAGCGCTGCATCCATAATTGTACATTTTTACATACATATGTACATACATACAAATGATTGACCTTCTTATTGTTTTAATTCCTACTGGAGCCCAAATTCACCGTAAATACTGGTGCCTTGGAATGATCAATAATTCATTCTTAAAAATAAATTCATTTCATACCCTTCGCTATGCTTTGGTGCGGTAAGTAGTGGGTTATCATTTCAGGTTCCCAGTAGAGATGTGATGTGTGTGGGTTGAATAGTACCTGGTTTTGAATCGAATCTGAGGGTTTCGAAGTCCCAGCTAAGTTTTGGTTCTATTTAGTTTCCCAGACCATTCCCCAGGTCTCTGTGTCATTTACAGTAACGACTATACTATTTGTCCCTCAAAATGGACAAAAAACTTTCAAAACATTTTCTTCATAGACTTCTATGAGTTCATTTCGAATTTCGAAATTTCGAAAATTGAAAAAATTTGAAAACGGAACGAAACTCAACAGTTTCGAAAATCTCTACTACCCAGGATGCACCACTTCCTTGGAATGTTTCTAACAGTAATTTCTACTGATTGGCTGTTGGATGGGTCAAACATGCTCAGATCTCTACTGAGCAACTGAATCCACCCAGGGAATGAGACCATAAACAACACTATAGAGGTCCTGCAAACAGGAAGTTAGAATTTATTATATACCCAGAGAGATCACTGGATGAGCAGGATATGGTCACTGAAATGGGGTGCTAATTTTGCCCCAACCAATCAGATCTATTTAACATTTGAAAGCTAATATCTGATTGGTTTTGGCAAATAAGCACCATTTTTAATGATAACATTTTTATCAAATCTCCTGAATATATTTCCAGACTGGATTATTGTAAAATTGATTGTGACAAGATCAAATTCAGATGTTGGGAAAAATAGAAAATGTTATATACCAGCAGGGAGAGATCAATAAAAATTCTATCGTTTAAAATGGTGCTAATTTTGCCCCAACCAATCAGAACTTATGTAACATTTGAAAGCTAACATCTGATTGGTTGGGGCAAAATTAGCACCGTTTTAAACGATAAGAACTTTATTGAATAACCCCCCAGGTGTCCAACAGATTTCAACAATTTCTTTCTTTACTGGTTTTCTTTCTTTATTCCCTTTTACTTCTCTTATTTGCTTCTTTCTTTCATTCTAATCAGATCTAATAAAGTTTATTTATTCTGTGGATCATCCGTATAATGACGCAGCGTGGTAATACAGTTGCTATGTTTAAATAGTAATCAGCAAACAGTAGGACTGATGAAGGATCCTGGAATGTGTTTGTTTATTCCAACCTTATGTAGGCTGAAGGTTTAGTGTTGACTGATAACTGGTAAATGTTTGGCCTCGGAGAAGATAAAGATCAGAGAGTAACCATTAGTCACAGGGGATAAGTTCATTGAAATAATCAACAGGATTGTACACAAACAAATCTGAAAGTAATAATATAATAATGAGTCTCTATAGGGTAATTAAAGGGCAAAAAAAACTGTAAGTAAAGAGTTTCAACTCATCCCTCCCATTAAAAGAACTTAATCCTCTAGGTTACCCCTGTGTTTACTTCAAATTACTGGAACATTTTTGCTGAAAGTTCTGATCGCTGGTCCAGTCTAGCACCAACTCTATCGTCAACCTGTGACCTGTCAATGGAACATGCAATTCAGTCTCTTCAGACAGAGTCTTCCCAATGGTCAATCAGAGAGTTGTAAAGGTAGTGAGCAGCAAGAGAGATTGGTTTAAGGCGGGAGGCAGCAGTGTTTGTTGGGGGTTTTGGAGAAGATTTCTTGTGAGGAACGGAGGTCATGGCCTGGACATAAGGGACCAAGAGAGAAGATAAAGGGAGGTGCAGTAGAGTGAAGGGATTTAAAGGTTATAAAGCAGGGTATTGAATATCATTCATTGTTTTGTAGGAAGTCACCCTATGGACTGCAGTATTGGGGTTGTAGGTTCTCTCATGGAGGAGAGTGAAATGATCCGAGCTGCGCGAGTTTAAAGACTGGAGAGTAGGGATGTCGTTCCGGATCCGAACCACGCGAGTCGCACGGCGGACCGGAGTCGACGCAGATGATCATCGACGGGAAAATGTATTTAGAAATTTTCGAAAATACGCTTTTCTTGTAATTTCGAAAATTTCGAAAATACAAGGATTTTCTTATTCCGTACATACGTATTAGAAAATTTACGAAATTACAGGATGACTCGTATTATGAGATTTACCGTATTTTCGAGAAATCTCGTAATTTCAAGGATATTTTTTCTTTTAACGGGTCCGCTCGCGGATTTTCGAATTTTCAAATTTTTGGAAAATTTGCGGATCTTGAGCGGACCGGATTCTCTACTGGAGAGGAGAGAGTGACACGCGGGAGACCAAGTAGCAGAATGTTACAGTAGTCAAGATGGGAGATTATAAGGGCATGCATGAGCCTTTGGAATACTTTTGTTGGCCATTAGTATTCTTCTGTGAAAAAAAAAACCCTAGTGCCCAGAAAGGCATTAGCTAGGTACACAAACAGCGATAAAGCCCGATACCATCAATACTCAGTACCATCGTATCCTGACAATATGGCAGCTTTATGGCAGTGTGTGTAGCTTTTTTCCGAAGAGTGCGCTGCCACCGAATATTCGGGTCAGCCGTGAGGTTGTTTGGGGAAAAACCTAAAATTTCCCTTGGCCGCGTGCCGTGCATGAGGAGAACACTCGGGAGCTGTGGGTGTCACTAGAGATGGCCAAACTTTCGAAATTTTGTCCGTTTTCGAACTTTCGAACTATATGGAAGGTTAGAAAGTTCGAAAACGGACCCATTAAAGTCAATGGAGTCAATAATTGAAAAGTTCTAATGAAATACAATTAAAATATTAATGGTAACGTAATGTAAATGGCTGTGGGACCTGGGAAATGGTTCTGGGGAACATGTTCTAATATCCCGGACATTTTTGGAAAAATCGATTTTACTCTCATGCGCTCTATTTTCAAACTTCTTCGCACACTTGTACATTACATGCGGATTCGATGCTCGGTATAGGCTTTAATGGACAATTTACTTGTAGATTCGATGTTCGCGACTAGATACCATGTACATTTTACTTGTGGATTCGATGCTCGCGTATAGGCTTTAATGGACACTTTACTCGTAGATTCGATGTTCGCGCCTAGATACCATGGACATTTTACTTGTGGATTCGATGCATCAGTATAGGTTTTAATGGACACTTTACTGTAGATCGATGGTCGCGCCTAGATACCATGTACATTTTACTTGTGGATTCGATGCTCGCTATAGGTTTTAATGGACACTTTACTTGTAGATTCGAGTGTTCGCGCCTAGATACCAGACATTTATTGTGGATCGATGCTCCGTATAGGTTTAATGGACACTTTACTTGTAGATTCGATGTTCGCGCCTAGATACCTGGACATTTTCTTGTGGATTCGATGCTCGCGTTAGGTTTTAATGGAACTTTACTGTAGATTCGATGTTCGCGCCTAGATACCATGTACATTTTACTTGTGGATTCGATGCTCGCGTATAGGTTTTAATGGACACTTACTTGTAGATTCGATGTTCGCGCCTAGATACCATGACATTTACTTGTGGATTCGATGCTCGCGTATAGGCTTTAATGGACACTTTAATGTGTTCGATGTTCGCGCCTAGATAAACAGACATTACTTGTGGACGAGTTGTGACTGATTGCTGGGATGTCTATTTATGAGCTGCTCGCGTATAGGTTTAATGGACACTTTAATCGGGGTTCGCGCCTAGATACCATGGACATTTTACGTGGATTCGATGCTCGCTATAATTTATGGACACTTTACTTGTAGATCGATGTCGGCCTAGATACCATGACATTTTACTTGTGGATTCGATGCTCGACGTATAGGCTTTTAATGGACACTTTACTCGCGGATGCGATGTTACGTCTAGATACCATGGACATTTTACTTGGGATTCGATGCTCGCGTATAGATTTTAATGGACACTTTACTCGGGGGTTCGCGCCTAGGTACCATGGACATTTTGCGGATTCGATGCTCGCGTATAGGCTTTAATGGACACTTTAATCGCGAGTGATGTTCACGCTAGATACCATGGACATTTTACTTGGGATTCGATGCTCGCGTATAGATTTTAATGGACACTTTACTCGGGGTTCGCGCCTAGGTACCATGGCATTTTTACTTGCGGATTCGATGCTCGGTTTAGGTTTAATGGACACTTACTCCGGATTCGATGTTCGTCTAGATACCATGGACATTTTACTTGCGGATTCGATGCTCGGATTATAGATTTTAATGGACACTTTACTCGGGGGGTTCGCGCTAGGTACCATGGACATTTACTGCGGATTCGATGCTCGCGTATAGGCTTTAATGGACACTTTACTGTAGTTCGATGTTCGCGCCTAGATACCATGTACATTTTACTGTGGATTCGATGCTCACGTATAGGTTTTAATGGACATTTAATTGAGATGATGTTCGCGCCTAGGTACCAGGTACATTTTACTTGTGGATTCGATGCTGCGTTATAGGTTTAATGGACACTTTACTCGGTGATGTTCAGCGCTAGTACATGGACATTTTACTTGCGGATTCGATGCTCGCGTATAGGCTTTAATGGACACTTTACTCGGATTCGATGTTCACCTAGATACCATGGACATTTTACTTGCGGATTCGATGCTCGCGTATAGGTTTTAATGGACCCTTTACTCGGATTGGATGCTCGAATGGTCGAACATTCGATATTTATCGGAAAGTCGTAAATATCGAAAATCCGCGTCCGGGATAGTCGAGAAGTCCGAATTCGTTCAAATTCTAATAGTCGGCTCGAACTCGGGTTCGAGTTCGAGTTCTAGTCCATCTCTAGTGTTCACTGATCATGACAGATCTGTTTTTCGAAAATCTGTAATGTGTGCACCCAGCTATAGGCTGTCTTCTAATCTCTGCAGTGGGGTGTGCAAATTTATTAATTATCAGGAGTCAGTGTTAAAAAAGTTCCCAATATTATCAGTGCCTTCTACAACCCTAAGCCAGAAACTAATTGTAGTTAAGTTGATCATACGCGCCTAAATGTACTGTAGTGTAGGGAGTCAGCCACAATTGTTAGGGGTACGGTAGTTCTGAACGACGCCCTTTTCTTTATATTTATACTTTTTAGAGGGAGAATGCTGTGTGCTGTGTAGTCACATCTTTGAAAGATGACGGACAGAACTTACAGATTGGTACTGTGTGTACCGAGCTTTAACTCTAGACCAATTAAAAGCTGCACATTGGTCAGCTGGGGTCTGGCTGAGGAGAACCCATCCCTGACCATCACATTGTATTATGTGCACAGTGATTCAGTCAATCAGCAAAGATGTTATTAACAGAACCATTTTAGCCATCTTAGATGAATTATTGCAATCTGCTCAGTTGCCCTAATAAACAGACCCAGGGTAACTATATAAAGCTTGGACTGGTATTAATGGTTTATTGGCTACAAAGAAATAAGATCTATATAATTATATAACTACTAGTCATTAAGCTCGTTATATAACAGGCACTAGAAGCCAGAGTCCCCACCTCAGTGTCCCACGCCCGAGTCCACTCAGTGTCCAAGCCAGAGTCCCTCAGTATCCCAAGCCCAGAGTCCCCTTCAGGTCCCAAAGCCCAGAGTCCCCCTCAGTATCCCAAGCCCAGAGTCTCCCCTCAGTGTCCCAAGCCAGAGACCCCCTTCAGTGTCCCAAGACCAGAGTCCCCAGATGTCCAAGCCCGATCCCCCTCAGTGGTCCAAGCCCAGATCCCCCCTCAGTGTCCCAAGCCCAGATCCCCCTCAGTGTCCCAAAGACCCTCCCCCACGTAGTACCCAAGCCAGGTCCCCATTGGTGTCCCAATCTCAGATCCCCCCCCTCAGTCCCCAAGCCCAGAGTCCCCCCTCAGTATCGCAAGCCCAGAGTCTCCCCTCAGTATCCCAAGCCCAGAGTCTCCCCTCAGTATCCCAAGCCCAGAGTCCCCCCTCAGTGTCCCAAAGCCCAGAGTCCCCCCTAGATGTCCCAGCCCAGATCCCCCCCAGTCCCAAGCCGAGAGTCCCCCCTCAGTGCCCAAGCCCAGATCCCCCTCAGTGTCCCAAAGACCCCCTTCAGTACCCCAAGCCCAGAGTCCCCCTTGGTTGTCCCAAACTCAGATCCCCCCAGTCCCTCAAGCCCAGAGTCCCCATTTGGTGACCCAAGCCCAGAGCCCCCCCCTCAATACAAGCCCCAGGTCTGACAGAAGGATGTACCTGTTAATGGGTGCATTTACAAGCAGAACAATATGGAGATTTGATAGCATGTTGGGTATATCCGTGATTCTAATCGACATTGGGAGGGAATCGGTTGCACATTCTCCAAGAATTTCATGGTTTTTAGATCAGAAATACAGAGCAATCAGGTTAATACCTTCCCCCTAGTAGGACTGTACAGCCCATTATTTACATTATTAACTCTATTGTAGCTCAGCTAGAGATAAGCAGAGGTCAAATGTTCAGAATGGTTCTTCACATGCCGATCCCATACAAACTATTCATATGTTATGGACGGAATACAAACATTCCATACGTTATGGCGAATACAAACTATTCCATACGTTATGGACAGAATACAAACTATTCCCATACGTATGGACTAGACAACGATATGACAAAAAAACTATTCCATACGTTATGGACAGTACAAAACTATTCCATCGTTAGGGACAGAATAAAAACTATTCCATCGGTTATGGAACCAGAATACAAACTATTCCATACGTTATGGACAGAATACAAACTATTCCATACGTTATGGACAGAATACAAACTATTCCATACGTTATAGACAGAATACAAACTATTCCATACGTTATGGACAGAACACAAACTATTCAGGAGCGTAACTACAGGGGAGCAGCGGGAGCAACCGCAGGGGGGCCCAGGAGCCAAGGGGGCCCCATCTTCCTATTTTTACTATGATAGATATAGCCTCCCACTGTGGTTGAAGCATGAATAGGGGTGCCATCACAGTTTTGCTGGGGGGCCCAGTGATTCTTAGTTACACCACTGAAACTATTCCATACGTTATGGACAAAATACAAACTATTCCATACGTTATGGACAGAATACAAACTATTCCATACGTTATGGACAGAATACAAACTATTCCATACGTTATGGACAGAATACAAACTATTCTATACGTTATGGACAGAATACAAACTATTCCATATGTTATAGACAGAATACAAACTATTCCATACGTTATGGACAGAATACAAACTATTCCATATGTTATGGACTATTCATACGTTATGGACAGAATACAAATTATTCCATATATTATGGACAGAATACAAACTATTCCATATACGTTATGGACAGAATACAAACTATTCCATACATTATGGACAGAATACAAACTATTCCATAAGTTATGGACAGAATTCAAACTATTCCATATGTTATGGACTATTCATACGTTATGGACAGAATACAAATTATTCCATATATTATGGACACAATACAAACTATTCCATACGTTATAGACAGAATACAAAGTATTCCATACGTTATGGACAGAATACAAACTATTCCATACGTTATAGACAGAATACAAACTATTCCATACGTTATGGACAGAATACAAACTATTCCATATGTTATAGACAGAATACAAACTATTCCATACGTTATGGACAGAATACAAACTATTCCATACATTATGGACAGAATACAAACTATTCCATACGTTATGGACAGAATACAAACTATTCCATATGTTATGGACAGAATACAAACTATTCAGGGGCGTAACTACAGGGGAGCAGCGGGAGCAACTGCAGGGGGGCCTAGGAGCCAAGGGGGCCCTGTCTTCCTATTTTTACTATGATAGATATAGCTTTCCTCCAGAAAACCACTGTGGTTGAAGCATGGATAGGGGTCTCATCACAGTTTTGCTGGGGGGCCCAGTGATTCTTAGTTACGCCACTGAAACTATTCCATACTTTATGGACAAAATACAAACTATTCCATACGTTATGGACAGAAAACAAACTATTCCATACGTTATGGACAGAAAACAAACTATTCTATACGTTATGGACAGAATACAAACTATTCCATATGTTATAGACAGAATACAAACTATTCTATACGTTATGGACAGAATACAAACTATTCCATACGTTATGGACAGAATACAAACTATTCCATACGTTATGGACAGAATACAAACTATTCCATACGTTATGGACAGAATACAAACTATTCCATACGTTATAGACAGAATACAATCTATTCCATACGTTATAGACAGAATACAAACTATTCCATACGTTATGGACAGAATACAAACTATTCTGTTTGGATTAAATGACTAGTTTGGAGTTGACCCCAGAGCAGAAGGTTTGATTTTTTAAATTCCCCTTTATCAAACCTGCCAAAACTCGATTCCTTCCAATGTATTAATAGACTTTTTATCGATTACTGATATTTTATTGATTGGAAGGTTGATCAGGCAGGGGAGGATTTTTGTCCACATACTATATACACATATATGTAATATATTAAACACAAGTTGATTCTTCCACCAGAAGGCTTTTGATTGGATGTAGTACAATGATTGGTACGTTCCAACCAATTCCCATTTAGGAAGTCATCCGTTATTGTAACATTTAATTTAACATCTCTGTCCTTAAAGTCTATAATGATTTTACAGTTAAATAAACAAATACACAAACTCCCTGTATAGTAATGTTCCCATGAAAACTTTTGCTTAAGCAAATTCCCAGAAAAACTCCCACATCAAGAGGAAAAGAAATGGATTTGGGAATTGCTGGTCCAATGCAGTGTTAAAACAAAATGGAGAACAGGTTTATTGCATACGCTGTTGTGCGTTATTTTCTATGTGCGCTGCTTATCTGTGTTATTGTAACGCATGTGATACACCTTAAATGTCATACATGCATGCGTTCCAATAACAGATAAGGCGGAGTACATATAGTGGAACCACTACGCTTATCGGAATCGAGAGTGCAAAACACATTAAGTGAAATTATGCAAATTATGCCCCTCGGTTGCCTTACACGTGATAGAGTTTGATTGATAACATTGCTTGTTTTGGGGGGCACCCAACAAAGTCAATGGCCTACTGTGATTCCAATTAGAATGGTTCACCCTTCCATTCAAGCTCGAGTAATCAGTTACTGTAGATGTTTCATGCGTGCCAGATGTTTCTGTGCATTGGTGAGCCAAACATAGGGCAACTTTCAGATTTATCCAGTTATTAACTATAACATACCAATCTATAATTCAAAATATTACCAAACGTGGGGCCTTAATGATACATTTCACCCCTTTATCTTCCCACGTGAGTATTGCCTATGGGCCCTTCAATCTATGGTGCAGCCATAACCTTGTTTCACTCAACATCACGTGGTCCACCACAGTACTAGGTGGACCACGTGATGAACATGGTTTCTATGTGTGTGTACATAAGAATAGTTATATTCACACGTCTGCAAGAGGCGCTGATAATGTTACAAACTAGAACCACCCTTAAAAATCTTAGATAACAATGAATATTGACATTAACCTGCCTAGCAACCACCGGTTGAGTTGAGTTACACCAACGGTACATAACGAGAGAAAATAAAGACAAAAGGGCCTGAATATCATGTAATAATAACATTATTTACTGAGCGGTTAATGGCGGAGCAATACACAACTGTAGATACAAGCTTGGGTTTATAGTTCGTCTCATCATGAAATACAATGAGACAGGTAACAGAGCTTGATGATAGAGAATATAAGAGGTAATAGTGGTGGGTAGAGATGTTCAAAACTGTTGAGTTTTGTTCCGTTTTCAATTTTAAAAATTTTCGGAAAGTTTGAGTTTTGAGTTTCGAAAATTGTCTAATTTCGATCTTCGAAAATCGTCTACTTTCAATAAAAATGGGAAAATTCGTGTTCTGAGAAATTCGGGAGTTCCGAAACTTTTGTCAGGACTTCGTAACCCTCAGACTTGATTCGAAACTGGGTTCTAAATCGAACCCACATTACATCTCTAGTGGTGGGCACTAGAACCAAACTAATATGGGAGAAATAGTGAATACACAAGCCCTGGAAAATTATCAAAATGTCACGCGAAAACTTGGAAATATTGAGAACCTGATGAATGTTAGTTTTTGAATACGTTTTGGTGATAAGTCCGTGTTCTCCAGACCATTTCCCAGGTCCTACAGCCATTTCCACTAACGTAAAAATGCTATTTATACCTTAAAGGACAACTCCACCCTCATAAGAACATATTTTAGAAAGAATGGCCTCTTTAAAATATGTTGATATATCATACTTTGTCCTGTGAATTCATTACTGTATGCCTGCTATGCTTCTGGATGCCTCATGGAAACTGAGCAATTTAGAAACCTGTACTGAGCCTGTACTGAGCCTGGGCATGCTCAGAAGAGACAGACAGGGGATTAACATTCAGTCATTGGCTGTGATGTCAACTGTCAAATCCATAACTGACAGTTACTAACTGGAAGAACCAGGAAGTAGAAACAGGGGAAACAGGACATTGTGCAGGATTTCAGGTTAGACTTATATATTTCACATTTCAAACTATTACCGTTTAGGGTTTTGTTGGGTGACTTACCTGTATGTAAGTTTTCATTTTGGGGCTGAACTTGCCCTTTAAATTTTATTGGAACTTTTGGGTTTTTCACTGATTTTGGAAAGAAAGTCGCGTTAGTTAAAGGGAAGGATAATTAATGTCTGAAGAATGGACGGAAAGACCAGAAAACTGAGAAAATGTATTGCTAAACACCGTACTATGATGTAGATTTACTAATACTAAGTAAAAGAAACATGAAGTAATACAGCCAAGACAGTCAATGTTCACATCTTGTACAAATATAGGATCCAGCTTGGTGTTCAGACATTTGCAGGGTTAATAACTCATAATAATTAAGAGTATTCTATGGTATTATACCCGCCAGGAAATGCCCCATTAATAGTTCTTGTGATCACACAGGTAGCAAGAATAAAGGGCCCTATCTATAAAGGCGCAGTATCGCTAAGTATCAATACCACGCCTTTCATGTTTGTCAATTTTTGCGTCCGCCATCGTATATTTACGATTGTGGTCATAAAATTACAGGTCGCCGTAAATGTAGGGTCGCCTACACAATACCATAGCGTTAGTCTACTTACACTTGATATTGTACTGCCGTGCGGTCGGAAATGTGCGGCCATGGCCATACAACCCGCGATACCATAAATTTTCGATACCGAGGGCATTTAAATAGGGCCCAAAATGAGGAGAAAAACAGAACAATTACATTATAGAGGGAGGGGAGAACAATAAAATAAAAGGCGATTAAAAGAAGATAGCGGGCTAGGATATTAGCATTTCGCTGTGTTATCATTTGTTACATTGATGACTGACAGCTGCTAAACAGAAGAACAGGGGAAAGCACACCGATGTAAAAGAACACCTGGCAGCATTTCAGGTTAGTCTTGCATCTCTCAGCTTTGCAATTGCAGTTTGGGGGTGATTTATCTACAGGTATATACAATTTTACATTTTAAGAACTTCACCTTTTAGCAACTTTAATTCCAGCTATTTGCTGGCATCAGATGAAAATGCCACAATCTAACTGGTACACTGCTTGTACCATTGCAATTCCCGACTTGAAGCCATGCTAACCATCATTTATACAAACGATGCAGTGTATTAATATTCATACCTCCTTAAATTGTAATCCCTAAAGAAAAAAATCCTCGAAAATACGTGAAATCCTCGTAATTTTGAAAATTTTAGGAAACGCGGTTCGGAAAAGATCGGAAAACCGAAAAACCGGAAAATCTGCGATATCCGCCATTCGCGAACGAGGTAAATCCGCCGCGGATTCGGATCCGCGAACTGGGCCATCACTAATCCCTAATTATAATATTGGGACATCAATTATCTTTATCACCATTATCATCACTTATAACAGTAAAAGATGTCAGAGCAAACATTTCCCATAATCCTCCTCCACTAAAGGGATGTATTATATTTGTGGAATAGAACTAGTAGGAAATGCAATATCAGTATTTTAGCCATCGTATATAATCAGAAAGAACAGAAAATAAAAATTCAACTGAAAACTACTCATTACCCATGATTCAGCAGTTTACATCATTTTCACTTAATAGCGCAATGTTTTTAAAGTAAACTCTTGTCAAAATGTTCTATCCAAGCCAGCATGTAGCGAGATATATATATGTAAAAAATGGGAGTGTGTAGTCCTAATAAGAATGTTATCACAGCAAATTAAACAAACACAAACCAAGATATAAAACCAGGTTCCAAGCAAGAAAAGCACACGTCCCACTGGGCTTCCAAGGAAAGAGGACAACTATGGCGTGCAGTGCATTGTGGGTCCTTGCTGCAGCCCTTCTTGTTGGGGCTGAAGGGTTGATGGGAAGTAACTGTAAGTACTATGCTTGTGAAGGTTCTCATGCATCCAGGTCATAGTATATCGGTTGTATTCAACTGGATTTAAAGTTTAGTTCTTGAAGATGTTTCGATAGTCATTCAACTGACTTTCTCAATTCAGAATGACTTGTGCATATGACAGCCAGGTGTTAGGGACCTTCTGAATGCAAGGTGTGGATGCATTGAGACTAAGGGGTGTTATCGAAACTGCCCAGGGTAAGGTGTCAAAACAGCATTGTACATGGCAGACAGTTGGTGTCGAAACCCCCCACATGGCCTCCTTAACACCTCTCTTGAACCAGTCATGTGCCTTTGCCAAGATGTTGACTTTACAATCTTCAAAGGTATGTCCTTTATCCTTAAGATGCAGGTACAAGGCTGAGTCCTGACCCGAGGAATTGGCTCTTCTGTGCTGGGCCATACGTTGATGCAGTTGCTGTTTGCTCTCCCCACATACAAATTAGAGCATTCTGCACTGCACTGCGTATATGATGTCACTCTTCACTGCACTGCACTGTGTATATGATGTCACTTATCCTGTGTTTCGGTATTGGGTCTTTCGAATGTAACCAATTGTTGCCGTCATGTGTTGTTTGGGTTTAAAGCAGACAGGAACGGTTTTTTTTGAAATTCATCTAAGGGCATGTCCACCCTAAAAATAAACTTTTGCCCTATAATAGTATATCTTCCCCCAGCCCCAACCGCTATAAAATAATTTAAGAAGTGCCCCGAGTTTACTTACCTTCCCTCTCTCCTCGACGCCCAACTTCTGCTTGCAAGACACTGCAAGCGGGCGGGACCGGCAGCCGCGTCCGGATTGGCTGAGAGGCAGCCCATCACGAACGGCTGCCGGCTTTCAGATGCCGGGGGAGAGGTGAAGGTAAGTAGATTCGGGGTCTTTCTTAAAAAAATGTTTTAGCGTTGGGGCTGGGATAGATACTATGATATGGCAAGGGGTTTTATGGTAGGGGGAGGGATCGCAAAACGGGAGGGAGAGTGGAGAGGAGGGGGAGGGAGGGGGAGAAGGGCTGCAGTACGCATGCCAAACTTCTCCGAGACGAGACAGGAGGCAGAGTCCTATATGGACTCTGCTATCCTCCTGGTGGGCAGTTTTTGGGACTTTGGCGGAGACTACAGGAGAACCAGATGGAGGGGCTGGGATGTGAGGTAAGGATTTTATTACACTACATGATGGGGCCAGTAGTGGGGGGATTATTTTTTTGGGGTGGACTGCCCTTTTTTTTTCGGGGTCTCCAAGAAATCGAATCGGTCTGAAAATCACACATAGGATCATAGATTGATAATAAATATGGGCGGTAGATTATAAATGATACTATTGGAATCTGTAGATTAATAAAACTATAGTATCGGTAATTGATAATTATCCTATAGGATCTGTAGATTTGATAATGATACTATAGGATCTGTAGATATAGATATAATGATATTAAACACGATAGATCTAGTCAGTATTGATAAATGATATATAGGATCTGTAGATTGATAATGATACTATAGGATCTGTAGATTGATAACATGATACTATAGGATCTGTATATTGATAAATGATACTAGAAGGATCGGTAGATTGATAATTATACTATAGGATTGTAGATTGTAAATGATACTATAGGATCTGTGATTTATAAAATTACTATAGTGAGATTGATAAATGATACTATAGGATCGGTAGACTGATTAAATATACTATATAGGATCGTGTATATTGATAAATGATTACTATAGGATCGGTAGATTGATAATGTACTATAGGATTTGGTAGATTGATAAATGATACTATAGGATTTGTCATATTGATAAATGATACTATAGGATCGTAGATTGATAAATGATACTATGAGGATTGTAGACTTGATAAATGATTACTATATGGGATCGGTAGATTTGATAAATTAACTATAGGATCGGTAGATTGATAATGATACTATAGGATCGTAGATTGATATAAATGATACCTATAGGATCTGTAGATTGATAAATGAATACTATAGATTTTGGTGAGATTGATAAATGATACTATAGGATTTGTAGATTGATAAATGATACTATAGATCTGTAGATTGATATGATACTATAGGATCGTAGATTGATAAATGATACTATAGGATCGTGAGATGATAAATAGACTATAGGATGTAGATGTGATAATGATCTATAGGATGTAGATTGATAAATGATCTATAGGATCGTAGATGATAATTTACATAGGATGGTAGAGTTGATAAATGATACTATAGGATCGTAATTGATAATATACTATAGTGGATCGGTAGATTTAAATGAATATAGGATAGGCAGATTGATAATGATACTATAGGATCGGAGATTGATAATATACTATAGGATAGGTAGATTGATAAAGATACTATAGGAATCTATAGATTGATAAATGATACTAGAAGATCGGTAGTTGATAAATGATACTATAGGAGATCGATAAGATTGATAACTTATACTATATGGAATATGCTGTAGATTGATAAATGAGACTTAGGATCTTTAGATTGATAAATGATCTATAGGATTCAGTAGATTGATAATGATACTATAGGATCGGTAGATTGATAAATTATACTATAGGACTAGCTATTGATAAATATACTATAAGGATCGGTTGATTGATAAATGATACTATAGGATCTGTAGATTGATAAATGATACTATACGATATGGAGATTGAAAATGATCTATAGGATCGGTATATGATAAATGATACTATAGGATCGTTATATTGATAAATTATACTATAGGATCGGTCAGATTGATAAATGATACTATAGGATCGGTAGATTTGATAAATTATACTATAGGATCGGTAGATATGATAAATGAATAAATCTATAGGATAGAGATTGATAAATGATATATAAGGATCGGTAGATTGATAAATGATACTATAGGATCGGTCAATGATAAATTAAGATCTATAGGATCGTGTAAATGATACTATAGGATCGGTATGAATTGATAAATGATACTATAGGATTGGTAGATTGATAAATGATACTATGGGAGGTAGATTGATAAATGATACTATAGGATTCGGTAGATTGTAGAATGATACTATAGGATCTGTAGATTGATAAATATACTAAGGATCGGATTGATAAATGATACTATAGGATCTGTAGATTGATAAATGCTATATGGATCGTAAGTGATAAATGATACTATAGGATAGGTAGATTGATAAATGATATCTATAGGATTGGTTAAATTGATAAATGATACTATAGGATCTGTGTGATTGATAAATGATTCTATATGGATCGGTAGTTGAGAATATACTATAGGGATCTGTAGATTGATAACTGATTCTATAAGATCTGTAGATTGCTAAATGAACTATAGGATCGTAGATTGATAAATGATACTATGGGATCGGTAGATTGATAAATGATACTATAGGATGGAGATTGATAAATGATCTATAGGATCGGATTGATAATGATACTATAGGATATTAGATTGATAATGACTTATAGGATCTGTAGATTAGATAATGATACTATAGGATCGGTAGATTGATAAATGATACTATAGGATCGTTAGATTGATAAATTGATACTATAGGAGATGCAGATTGATAAATGATACTATAGGATCGTAGATTGATAAATGATACTATAGATCTTAGATTGATAAATGATACTATAGGATCGGTAGATTGATAAATATACTATAGGATGCAGATTGATAAATTATACTATAGGATTGTGTAGATTGAAAATGATACTATAGGATCTGTAGATTGAATGATACTATAGGATAGGCAGATTGATAAATGATACTATAGGATCGTAGATTGATAATGATACTATAGGATCGGTAGATTGATAATTACTATAGATATGCAGATTGATAAATGATACTATAGGATCGGTAGATTGATAAATGATACTATAGGATCTGTAGATTGATAATTGAAATACTATAGGATAGGCAGATTGATAAATGATACTATAGGATCGGTAGATTATAAATGATACTATAGGATCGGTAGATTGATAAATTGATACTATAGGATGAGAATTGATAATGATACTATAGGATCGGTAATTTGATAATTATACAATAGATTGGTAGATTGATAGAATACTATAGGATTGGTAGATTGATAAATTAAATAGGACAGATTATAATGATACTATGATGTAGATTGATAAATATACTATAGGATCTGTAATTGATAAATGATACTATAGAGGATCTGTAGATTGATAAATGATACTATAGGATCGGTAATTGATAAATGATACTATAGGATCGGTAGATTGTAAATGATTACTATAGGATTGGTAGATTGATAATGAACTATAGGATCTGTGGATTGAATAAATGATACTATAGGATCGTGTAGATTGATAAATGATACTATGGGATCGTAGATTGATAAATGATCTATAGGATCGTATTGATAAATGATACTATAGGATCGTAGATTGATAAATGATACTATAGGATCTATCAGTAGATTGATAAATGATACTATAGGATCGGTAGATTGATAAATTATACTATAGGATTGGTAGATTGATAAATGATACTATAGGATCTGTAGATTGATAAATGATACTATAGGATCGGTAGATTGATAAATGATACTATAGGATCGGTAGATTGATAAATGATACTATAGGATCGGTAGATTGATAAATGATACTATAGGATCGGTAGATTGATAAATGATTTATCACTCTATTCTACCAATCTATATTAGCATTTATCAATCTACCGATCCTATAGTAGTTTATCAATCTACCGATCCTATATGCATTATCATCTACAGACCTATAGTATCATTTATCAATCTAAAGATCCTATAGTATCATTTATCAATCTAAACCGATCCTATAGTATCATTTATCAATCTGCCTAGCCTATAGATAATTTATCAATCTACCGATCCTATAGTATCATTTATCATCTAACTCTACGATCCTATAGTATCATTTATCATCTGCCATCCATAGTATCATTTATCAATCTACAGATCCTATAGTATCATTTATCAATCTACCGATCCTATAGTATCATTTACAATCTGCTATCCTATAGTATAATTTATCAATCTACCGATCCTATATATCATTATCAATCTACCGATCCTATAGTATCATTATCAATCTGCATCCTATAGTATCATTTATCAATCTACAATCCTATAGTATCATTTATCAATCTACCGATCCTATAGTATCATTTATCAATCTAACCGATCCTATAGTATCATTTATCAATCTACAGATCCTATAGATCATTATCAATCTACCGATCCTATAGTATCATTTATAATCTACAGATCCTATAGAATCTTTATCAATCTACCGATCCATAGTATCATTTATCAATCTACCTATCATAGATCATTTTCAATCCACAGATCCTATAGTATCATTTATCAATCTAACCAATCCTATAGTAAATTTATCAATCTACCTATCCTATAGTATCATTTATCAATCTACCGATCCTATAGTATCATTATCAATCAAGATCCTATAGTATCATTTATCAATCTACCAGATCCTATAGTATAATTTATCAATCTACCAATCCTATAGTTCATTATAAATCTACAGATCCTATGTATCATTTATCAATCTACCATCCATAGTATCATTATCAATCTACCAATCCTATAGTATCATTTATCATCTACCGATCCTATGTATCATTTATCAATCTGCCTATCCTATAGTATAATTTATCAATCTACCGATCCTATCATTATCATTTATCAATCATAACCGATCCTATATTATCATTTATCAATCGCCTATCCTATAGTATCTTTTACAATCTACGATCCTATAGTTCATTTATCAATCTACCGATCCTATAGTATCATTTATCAATCTGCCTCTCTATAGTATAATTATCAATCTAAACCGATCCTATAGTATCATTTATCAATCTAACCGATCCTATAGTATCATTTATCAATCTGCCTATCTATAGTATCATTTATCAATCTACAGACCTATAGTATCATTTATCATCTACCAATCCTATGTATAATTACAATCTGCCTATCCTATATTATATTAATCAATCTACCGATCCTATAGTATCATTTATCAATCTACCGATCCTATAGTATCATTTATCAATCTACTGATCCTATAGTATCATTTATAATATCAATCTCCTATCCTATAGTATCATTTATCAATCTACAATCCTATCGTATCAGGAACCATAAAGTCAATGGGAGTCAAATAGTTCGAAAAGTTCTAATG
This sequence comes from Hymenochirus boettgeri, assembly GCA_019447015.1. Classification (NCBI taxonomy): domain Eukaryota; kingdom Metazoa; phylum Chordata; class Amphibia; order Anura; family Pipidae; genus Hymenochirus; species Hymenochirus boettgeri. Next base: position 15,860,063 of record CM033470.1, read on the forward strand.
AAATACATTAAAATATCAATGGTAACTTAAGTTAAATGGCTGTGGGACCTGGGAAATGGTCTGGGGAACATGTTCCAAAATCCAGGACATCGAAAAATCGATTTTACTCTCATGCGCGCTATTTTCAAACTTCTTCGCGCCTAGATACCATGTACATTTTACTTGTGGATTCGATGCTCACGTATAGGCTTTAATGGACATTTTACTTGTAGATTCGATGTTCGCGCCTAGATACCATGGACATTTACTTGGATTCGATGCTCGCGTATAGATTTTAATGGACACTTTACTCGGGGGTTCGCGCCTAGATTCCATGGACATTTTACTTGTGATTCGATGCTCGCGTATAGGCTTTAATGGACACTTTACTCGTAGATTCGATGTTCGCCGCTAGATACCATGTACATTTTACTTGCGGATTCGATGCTCGCGTATAGGCTTTAATGACACTTTACTTGTAGATTCGATGTTCGCGCCTAGATACCAGTACTTTTACTTGCGGATTCGATGCTCGCGTATAAGTTTTAATGGACACTTTACTCGTAGATTCGATGTTCGCGCCTAGATACCATGGAAATTTTACTTGCGGATTCGATGCTCGCGTATAGGCTTATGGACACTTTACTTGTAGATTCGATGTTCGCGCCTAGATACCATGTACATTTACTTGTGGATTCGATGCTCGCGTATAGGCTTAATGGACACTTTACTCGTAGATTCGATGTTCGGCCTAGATACCATGGACACTTTACTTGTGGATTCGATGCTCGCGTATAGGTTTTAATGGACACTTTACTTGTAGATTCAATGTTCGCGTATAGGTTTTAATGGACACTTTACTTGTAGATTCGATGTTCGCCCTAGAACCATGGACATTTACTTGTGGATTCGATGCTCGCGTATAGATTTTAATGGACACTTTACTCGGGGGTTCGCGCCTAGATAACCATGGACATTTTACTTGTGGATTCGATGCTCGCGTATAGATTTTAATGGACACTTTACTTGTAGATTCGATGTTGCGGATAGGTGTTTAATGGACACTTTACTTGTAGATTCGATGTTCGCGCCTAGATACATGGACATTTTACTTGTGGATTCGATGCTGCGTATAGATTTTAATGGACACTTTCTATTGTAGATTCGATGTTCGCGCCTAGATACCATGGACATTTTACTTGTGGATTCGATGCTCGCGTATAGGCTTTAATGGACACTTTACTTGTAGATTCGATGTTCGCGTATAGGTTTTAATGGACACTTACTTGTAGATTCGATGTTCGCGCCTAGATACCATGGACATTTTACTTGTGGATTCGATGCTCGCGTATAGGCTTTAATGGACACTTTACTTGTAGATTCGATGTTCGCGCCTAGATACCATGGACATTTTACTTGTGGATTCGATGCTGCGTATAGATTTTAATGGACACTTTACTCGGGGGTTCGCGCCTAGATACCATGGACATTTTACTTGTGGATTCGATGCTCGCGTATAGATTTTAATGGACACTTTACTTGTAGATTCGATGTTCGCGCCTAGTACCTGTACATTTTACTTGTAGATTCAATGTTCGCGCCTAGATACCATGGACATTTTACTTGTGGATCGATGCTCGCGTATAGATTTTAATGGACACTTTACTCGGGGGTTCGCGCCTAGGACCATGGACATTTTACTTGCGGATTCGATGCCGCTATAGGTTTTTAATGGACACTTCTCGTAGATTCGATGTTCGCGCCTAGATACCATGGACATTTTTACTGGATTCGATGCTCACGTATAGGTTTAATGGACACTTTACTCGTAGATTCGATGTTCGCGCCTAGATACCATGTACATTTTACTTGTGGATTCGATGCTCACGTATAGGTTTTAATGGACACTTTACTCGCGGATTCGATGTTCACGTCTAGATACCATGGACATTTTACTTGCGGATTCGATGCTCGCGTATAGATTTTAATGGACACTTTACTCGGGGGTTCGCGCCTAGGTACCATGGACATTTTACTTGCGGATTCGATGCTCGCGTATAGGCTTTAATGGACACTTTACTCGCGGATTCGATGTTCACGTCTAGATACCATGTACATTACTTGTGGATCGATGCTCACGTATAGGTTTTAATGGACACTTACTCGTAGATTCGATGTTCGCGCCTAGATACAGTACATTTTACTTGTGGATTCGATGCTCGGTATAGGTTTTAATGGAACACTTTTACTCGGGGGTTCGGCTAGGTACCATGGACATTTTACTTGCGGATTCGATGCTTGCGTTAGGCTTTAATGGACACTTTACTCGCGGATTCGATGTTCACGTTCTAGATACCATGGACATTTTACTTGCGGATTCGATGCTCGCGTATAGGCTTTAATGGACACTTTACTCGTAGATTCGATGTTCGCACCTAGATACCATGTACATTTTACTTGCGGATTCGATGCTGCGTATAGGTTTTAATGGACCCTTTACTCACGGATTGGATGCTCGATGGTCGAACATTCGATATTTATCGAAAGTCCGTAATATCGAAAATCCGCGTCCGGGATAGTCGAGAAGTCGAATTCGTTCAAATTCTAATAGTTCGGCTCAACTCGGGTTCGAGTTCGAGTTCTAGTCCATCTCTAGTGTTCACTGATCTTTTAAAAATGACAGACTCTGCAGATCGTCTTTCGAAAATCTGTAATGTGTGACCCAGCTATGGCTGTCTTCTAATCTCTGCAGTGGGGTGTGCAATTTTTAATTATCAGGAGTCAGTGTTAACAAAGTTCCCAATATTATCAGTGCCTTCTACAACCCTAAGCCAGAAACTAATTGTAGTTAAGTGATCATACGCCTGCCTAATATGTACTGTAGTGTAGGAGTCAGCCACAATTGTTAGGGAGTACGGTAGTTCTGAACGATCGCCCTTTTCTTTATATTTATACTTTTAGAGGGAGAATGCTGTGTGCTGTGTGTAGTCACATCTTTGAAAGATGACGGACAGAATCTTACAGATTGGTACTGTGTGTACCGAGCTTTAACTATAGACCAATTAAAACTGCACATTGGGTCAGCTGGGGTCTGGCTGACGGAGAACCCATCCTGACCATCAACATTGTATTATGTGCACAGTGATCAGTCAATCAGCAAAGATGTTATTAACAGAACCATTTGTCAGCCACTTAGATGAATTATTGCAATCTGTCAGTTGCCCTAATAAACAGACCAGGGTAACTATATAAAGCTTGGACTGGTATAATGGTTTATTGGCTACAGAAAAAGATCATATATAATTATATAACTACTAGTCATTAAGCTCGTTACATTACATTAACAGGCACTAGAAGCCCAGAGTCCCCCACCTCAGTGTCCCAAGCCCAGGTCCCCAACTCAGTGTCCCAAGCCCAGAGTCCCCCTCAGTATCCCAAGCCCAGAGTCCCTTCAGGTCCCAAAGCCCAGAGTCCCCCCTCAGTATCCCAGCAGCCAGAGTCTCCCCTCAGTGTCCCAAGCCCAGAGACCCCCCCCAGGGTCCCCAAAGCCCAGAGTCCCCCCTAGATGTCCCAAGCCCAGATCCCCCTCAGTGTCCCAAGCCAGAGTCCCCCTCAGTGTCCAAGCCCAGCCCCCTCAGGCCCAAAGACCCCCCCACGTAGTACCCCAAGCCAGGGTCCCCATTGGTGTCCCAATCAGATCCCCCCTCAGTCCCCAAGCCCAGAGTCCCCCCTCAGTATCGCAAAGCCCAGAGTCTCCCTCAGTATCCCAAGCCCAGAGTCTCCCCTCAGTATCCCAAGCCCAGAGTCCCCCCTCAGTTCGCCAAAGCCCAGAGTCCCCCCTAGATGTCCCAAGCCCAGATCCCCCCTCAGGTCCCAAGCCGAGAGTCCCCCTCCAGGTCCCAAGCCCAGATCCCCCTCAGTGTCCCAAAGACCCCCCCTTCAGTACCCCAAGCCCAGAGTCCCCCATTGGTGTCCCAAACTCAGATCCCCCTCAGTCCCTCAAGCCCAGAGTCCCCATTTGTGACCCAAGCCCAGAGCCCCCCCCTCAATACAAGCCCCAGGTCGACAGAAGGATGTACCTGTTAATGGTGTGCATTACAAGCAGAACAATATGGAGATTTGATAGCATGTTGGGTATATCCGTGATTCTAATCGACATTGGGAGGGAATCGGTTGCACATTCTCCAAGAATTCATGGTTTTTAGATCAGAAATACACGAGCAATCAGGTTAATACCTTCCCCCTAGTAGGACTGTACAGCCCATTATTACATTATTAATCTATTGTAGCTCAGCTGGAGATAAGCAGAGGTCAAATGTTCAGAATGGTTCTTCACATGCCGATCCCATACAAACTATTCATATGTTATGGACGGAATACAAACTATTCCATACGTTATGGACGGAATACAAACTATTCCATACGTTATGGACAGAATACAAACTATTCCATACGTTATGGACAGAATACAAACTATTCCATACGTTATGGACAGAATACAAACTATTCCATACGTTATGGACAGAATACAAAACTATTCCATACGTTATGGACAGAATACAAACTATTCCATAAGTTATAGACAGAATACAAACTATTCCATATGTTATGGACAGAATACAAACTATTCCATACGGTATAGACAGAATCAAACTATTCCATACGTTATGGACAGAACACAACTATTCAGGAGCGTAACTACAGGGGAGCAGCGCGGAGCAACTGCAGGGGGGCCCAGGAGCCAAGGGGGCCCCATCTTCCTATTTTACTATGATAGATATAGCCTCCCACTGTGGTTGAAGCATGAATAGGGGTGCCATCACAGTTTGCTGGGGGGCCCAGTGATTCTTAGTTACACCACTGAAACTATTCCATACGTTATGCACAAAATACAAACTATTCCATACGTTATGGACAAGAATACAAACTATTCCATACGTTATGGACAGAATACAAACTATTCTATACGTTAGACAGAAAATCAAACTATTCCATTGTTATAGACAGAATACAAACTATTCCTAAGTTATGGACAGAATACAAACTATCCATATGTTATGGACTATTCATAGTTAGGACAGATACAAATTATCAATATTATGGACAGAATACAAAACTATTCCATATACGTTATGGACAGAATACAAACTATTCCATACATTATGGACAGAATACAAACTATTCCATAGTTATGAGGACAATTCAAATATTCCATATGTTATGGACTATTCATACGTTATGGACAGAATACAAATTATTCCATATATTATGGCACAAATACAAACTATTCCATACGTTATAGACAGAATACAAAGTATTCCATACGTTATGGACAGAATACAAAATATTTCATAGTTATAGACAGAATACAAACTACCATACGTTATGGACAGAATACAAACTATTCCATACGTTATAGACAGAATACAAACATTCCATAGTTATGGACAAATAAATATTCCATACGTTATAGGACAGAATACAAACTATTCCATACGTTATGGACAAATACAAACTATCCATACTTTAGACGAATACAAACTATTCCATACGTTATGGAAAGAAATACAAACTATTCCATATGTTATGGACAGAATACAAACTATTCAGGGGCGACTACAGGGAGCAGCGGGAGCAACTGCAGGGGGGCTAGGAGCCAAGGGGGCCCTGTCTTCCTATTTTTACTATGATAGATATAGCTTCCTCCAGAAAACCACTGTGGTTGAGAAGCATGGATAGGGGTCTCATCACAGTTTTGCTGGGGGGCCCAGTGATTCTTGTTACGCCACTGAAACTATTCCACTTTATGGACAAAATACAAACTATTCCATACGTTATGGACAGAAAACAAACTATTCCATACGTTATGGACAGAAAACAAAACTATTCTATACGTTATGGACAGAATACAAACTATTCCATATGTTATAGACAGAATACAAAACTATTCTATACGTTATGGACAGAATAAAAACTATTCCATACGTTATGGACAGAATACAAACTATTCCATACGTTATAGACAGAATACAATCTATTCCATACGTTATAGACAGAATACAAATTTCCATACGTTATGGACAGAATACAAACTATTCTGTTTGGATGAAATGACTAGTTTGGAGTTGACCCCAGAGCAGAAGGTTTGATTTTTTAAATTCCCCTTTATCAAACCTGCCAAAAATCGATTCCTTCCATGTATTAATAGACTTTTTATCGATTACTGATATTTTATTGATTGGAAGTTGATCAGGCAGGGGAGGATTTTGTCCACATACTATATACACATATAGTAAATAATTAAACAAAGTTGATTCTTCCACCAGAAGGTTTTGATTGGATGTAGTACAATGATTGGTACGTTCCAACCAATTCCCATTTAGGAAGTCATCCGTTATTGTAACATTTAATTTAACATCTCTGTCCTTAAAGTCTATAATGATTTACAGTTAAATAAACAAATACAAAACTCCTGTATAGTAATGTTCCCATGAAAACTTTTGATAGCAAATTCCCAGAAAAACTCCCACATCAAGAGGAAAAGAAATGGATTGGGAATTGCTGGTCCAATGCAGTGTTAAAACAAAATGGAGAACAGGTTTATTGCATACGTGTTGTGCGTTATTTTCTATGTGCGCTGCTTATCTGTGTTATTGTAACGCATGTGATAACCTTAAATGTCATACATGCATGCGTTCCAATAACAGATAAGGCGGAGTACATATAGTGGAACCACTACGCTTATCGGAATCGAGAGGTGCAAAACACATTAAGTGAAATATGCAAATTATGCCCCTCGGTTGCCTTACAAGTGATAGAGTTTGATGATAAACATTGCTTGGTTTGGGGGGCACCCAACAAAGTCAATGGCCTACGTGATTCCAATTAGAATGGTTCACCCTTCCATTCAAGCTCGAGAGTATCAGTTACTGTAGATGTTTCATGCGTGCAGATGTTTTCTGTGCATTGGTGAGCCAAAACATAGGGCAAACTTTCAGATTTATCCAGTTATTACTATAACTACCAATCTATAATTCAAAAATTACCAAACGTGGGGCTTAATGATACATTTCACCCCTTTTCTTCCCACGTGAGTATTGCCTATGGGCCCTTCAATCTATGGTGCAGCCATAACTTGTTTCACTCAACATCACGTGGTCCACCACAGTACTAGTGGACCAAGTGATGAACATGGTTTCTATGTGTGTGTACATAAGAATAGTTATATTCACACGTCTGCAAGAGGCGCTGATAATGGTACAAAACTAGAACACCCTTAAAAATCTAGATAACAATGAATATTGACATTAACTGCCTAGCAACCACCGGTTGAGTTGAGTTACACCAACGGTACATAACGAGAGAAAATAAAGACAAAGGGCTGAATATCATGTAATAATAACATTATTACTGAGCGGTTAATGGCGGAGCAATACACAACTGTAGATACAAGCTTGGGTTTATAGTTCGTTCATCATGAAATACAATGAGACAGGAAACAGAGCTTGATGATAGAGAATATAAGAGGTAATAGTGGTGGGTAGAGATGTTCAAAACTGTTGAGTTTTGTTCCGTTTTCAATTTTAAAATTTTCGGAAAGTTGTTTAGTTTTGAGTTCGAAAATTGTCTAATTTCGATTTCGAAAATCGTCTACTTTCAATAAAAATGGGAAAATTCGTGTTCTGAGAAATTCGGGAGTCCGAAACTTTTGTCAGGACTTCGTAACCCTCAGACTTGATTCGAAACTGGGTTCTAAATCGAACCCACATTACATCTCTAGTGGTGGGCACTAGACCAAACTAATATGGAGAAATAGTGAATACACAAGCCCTGGAAAATTATCAAAATGTCACGCGAAAATGGAATATTGGAAACCTGATGAATGTTAGTTTTTGAATACGTTTTGGTGATAAGTCCGTGTTCTCCAGACCATTTCCCAGGTCGTCCACAGCCATTTCCACTAACGTAAAAATGCTATTATACCTTAAAGGACAACTCCACCCTCATAAGAAACATATTTTAGAAAGAATGGCCTCTTTAAAATATGTTGATATATCATACTTTGTCCTGTGAATTCATTACTGTTGCTGCTATGCTTCTGGATGCCTCATGGAAAACTGAGCAATTTAGAAACCTGTACTGAGCCTGTACTGAGCCTGGGCATGCTCAGAAGAGACAGACAGGGGATTGGCGTGTGGATGTCAACTGTAAATCATAACTGACAGTTACTAACTGGAAGAACCGGAAGTAGAAACAGGGAAACAGGACATTGTGCAGGATTTCAGGTTAGACTTATATATTTCACATTTCAAACTATTACCGTTTGGGTTTGTTGGGGGACTTACCTGTATGTAAGTTTTCATTTTGGGGCTGAACTTGCCCTTTAAATTTATTGGAACTTTTGGGTTTTTCATGATTTTTGGAAAGAAGAAAGTCGCGTTAGTTAAAGGGAAGGATAATTAATGTCTGAAGAATGGACGGAAAGACCAGAAAATGAGAAAATGTATTGCTAAACACCGTACTATGATGTAGATTTACTAATACTAAGTTAAAGAAACATGAAGTAATACAGCCAAGACAGTCAATGTTCACATCTTGTACAAATAAGGATCCAGCTTGGTGTTCAGACATTTGCAGGGTTAATAACTCATAATAATTAAGAGTATTCTATGGTATTATACCCGCCAGGAAAGCCCCATTAATAGTTCTTGTGATCACACAGGTGCAAGAATAAAGGGCCCTATCTATAAAGGCGAAGTATCGCTAAGTATCATACCACGCCTTTCATGGTTGTCAATTTTGCGTCCGCCATCGTATATTTACGATTGTGGTCATAAAATTCAGGTCGCCGTAAATGTAGGGTCGCCTACACAATACCATAGCGTTAGTCTACTTACACTGTATTGTACTGCCGTGCGGTCGGAAATGCGCGGCCATGGCCATACAACCCGCGATACCATAAATTTTCGATACCGAGGGCATTTAAATAGGGCCCAAATGAGGAGAAAAACAGAACAATTACATTATAGAGGGAGGGGAGAACAATAAAATAAAAGGCGATTAAAAGAAGATAGCGGGCTAGGATATAGCATTTCGCTGTGTTATCATTTGTTACATTGATGACTGACAGCTGCTAAACAGAAGAACAGGGGAAAGCACACCGATGTAAAAAACACCTGGCAGCATTTCAGGTTAGTCTTGCATCTCTCAGCTTTGCAATTGCAGTTTGGGGGTGATTTATCTACAGGTATATACAATTTACATTTTAAGGACTCACCTTTTAGCAACTTAATTCCAGCTATTTGCTGGCATCAGATGAAAATGCCACAATCTAACTGGTACACTGCTTGCCATTGCAATTCCCGACTTGAAGCCATGCTAACCATCATTATACAAACGATGCAAGTGTATTAATATTCAACCTCCTTAAATTGTAATCCCTAAGAAAAAAAAACTCTCGAAAATACGTGAAATCCTCGTAATTTTGAAAATTTTAGGAAAAGCGCGTTGGAAAAAAACGGAAAAACCGAAAGAAAAACCGGAAAATCTGCGATATCCGCCATTCGCGAACAGAGGTAAATCCGCCGCGGATTCGGATCCGCGAACTGGGCCATCACTAATCCTAATTATAATATTGGGACATCAATTATCTTTATCACCATATCATCACTTATAAACATAAAGATGTCAGAGCAAACATTTCCCATAATTCTCCTCCACTAAAGGGGTGTATTATATTTGTGGAATAGAACTAGTAGGAATGCAATATCCGTATTTTAGCCATGTATATAATCAGAGAAGAACAGAAAATAAAATTCAACTGAAAACTACTCATTACCCATGATTAGCAGTTTACAAATTTTCACTTAAAGCGCAATGTTTTTAAAGTAAACTCTTGTCAAAATGTTTATCCAAGCCAGCAATGTAGCGAGATATATATATTTAAAAATGGGAGTGTGTAGTCCTAATAAGAATGTTTATCACAGCAAATTAAACAAAACACAAACCAAGAATAAAACCAGGTTCCAAGCAAGAAAAGCAACGTCCCACTGGGCTTCCAAGGAAAGAGGACAACTATGGCGTGCAGTGCATTGGGGTCCTTGTGCAGCCCTTCTTGTGGGGCTGAAGGGTTGATGGGAAGTAACTGTAAGTACTATGCTTGTGAAGGTTCTCATGATCCAGGTCATAGTATATTGGTTGTATTCAATGATTTAAAGTTTAGTTCTTGAAGAGTTTCGATAGTCATTCAACTGACTTTCTCCAATTCAGAATGACTTGTGCATATGACAGCCAGGTGTTAGGGACCTTCTGAATGCAAGGTGTGGATGCATTGAGGACTAAGGGGTGTTATCGAAACTGCCCAGGGTGAAGGTGTCAAAACAGCATTGTACATGGCAGACAGTTGGTGTCGAAACCCCCCACATGGCCCTCTTACACCTCTCTTGAACCAGTCATGTGTGCTTTGCCAAGATGTTGACTTTACAATCTTCAAAGGTATGTCTTTATCCTTAAGATGCAGGTACAAGGCTGAGTCCTGACCCGAGGAATGGCTCTTCTGGTCGGGGCCATACGTTGATCAGTTGCTGTTTGTCTCCCCACATACAAATTAGAGCATCTGCACTGCACTGCGTATATGAGTCACTCTTCAATGCACTGCACTGTGTATATGATGTCACTTATCCTGTGTTTCGGTATTGGTCTTTCGAATGTACCAATTGTTGCCTCAGTGTGTTGTTTGGTTTAAAGCAGACAGGGATACGGTGTTTTTTGAAAATTCATCTAAAGGGCATGTCCACCCTAAAAATAAACTTTTGCCCTATAATAGTATATCTTCCCCCAGCCCCACCGCTATAAAATAAAATTTAAGAAAGTGCCCCGATGTTACTTACTTCCCTCTCTCCTCGACGCCCAACTTCTGCTTGCAAGACACTGCAAAAGGCGGGGGGACCGGCAGCCGCGTCCGTGAGTGGCTGAGAGGCAGCCAATCACGGAAGCGGCTGCCGGCTCTAGAATGCGGGGGAGAGAGGGAAGGTAAGTAGAGTTCGGGGGTCTTTCTTAAAAAAATGTTTTAGCGGTTGGGGCTGGGGATAGATATATATATGATATGGGCAAGGGGTTTTATGGTAGGGGGAGGGATCGCCAAAAACGGGAGGGAGGGGAGATGGGAGGGGGGAGGGAGGGGGGAGAAGGGCTGCAGTACGATGCCAAACTTCTCCCGGAGGCGAGACAGGAGGCAGAGTCCTATAGGGACTCTGCTATCCCCTGGTGGGCAGTTTTTGGGACTTGGGCGGAGACTAAGGAGAACCAGATGGAGCTGGGGATGTGAGGTAAGGATTTTATTACACTAAATGATGGGGCCAGTAGTGGGGCGGATTATAGTTTTGGGGGTGGGACATGCCCTTTAATTTTTTCGGGGTCTCAAGAATCGAATCGGTCAATTGTAAATCACACATAGGATCAGTAGATTGATAAATGATACTATAGGATCGGTTAGATTATAAATGATACTATTGGATCTGTGATTAATAAATAATACTATAGATCGGTAGATTGATAAATTATACTATAGGATCTGTAGATTGATAAATGATACTATAGGATCTGTAGATTGATAATGATTCTATAGGATCTGTATAATGATAAATGATACTATAGGATCGGTAGATTGATAAATGATATATAGGATTTGTAGATTGATAAATGATACTATAGGATCAGTTTAGATTGATAAATGATACTATAGGATCGTAGATTGATAAATGATACTATAGGATGGTAGATTGATAAATGATACTATAGGATCTGTAGATTGATAAATGATACTATAGGATCGGTAGATTGATAAATGATACTATAGGATCGGTAATTGATAAATGATACTATAGGATTTGTAGATTGATAAATGAACTATAGGATCTGTAGATTGATAAATGATACTATAGGATTTGTAGATTGATAAATGATTCTATAGGATCTGTATATGATAAATGATACTATAGGATCGGTAGATTGATAAATGATACTATAGGATTTGTATGATTGATAAATGATACTAAGGATCGAGATGATAAATGATACTATAGGATCGAGTAGATTGATAAATGATACTATAGGGTTGGTAGATTGAAATGATACTATAGGATTGTAGATTGATAAATGATACTATAGGTGTAGATTGAAAATGATACTATAGGAGCGTAGATTGATAATGATACTATAGGATCGGTATAGTAAATGTACTATAGGATTTGTTAGATTGATAAATGATACTATAGGATCTGTAGATGAATAATATACTATAGGATTTGTAGATTGATAAATGATACTATAGGATCTGGAGATTGATAAATGTACTATAGGATCGGTAGAGATTGAATAAATGTACTATAGGTCGGTAGATTGATAATATACTATAGGGATTGGTAGATTGATAAATGATACTATAGGATCGTGATGATAAATGATACTATAGGATCGGTAGATTGATAAATGATACTATAGGATCGGAGTAGATTTGATAAAGATAATATAGGATAGCAGATGATAAATGATTATATAGGATCGTAGATTGATAAATGATACTATAGGATCAGTAGATTGATAAAGTACTATAGGATCGTTGATTTGTTAAATGATAATATAGGATAGGCAGATTGATATAAATTACTATAGGATTGGTTAGATGATAAATGATAATATAGGATCTGTAGATTGATAAATGATACTATAGGATAGGCAGATTGATAAATGATACTTAGGATCGGTGTAGATTGATAAATGATACTATAGGATCGGTGGTAGATTGAAAATTAACATAGGATAGGCAGATTGATAAATGAACTACAGGATCGTAGAGGTAGATTGATAAATGATACTATAGGATCGGTAGATTGATAATGAACTATAGGATTGGTAGATTGATAAATGATACAATAGGATCTGTAGATTTATAATGAAACTATAGGATCTGTAGATTGATAAATGATACTATAGGATCGGTAGATTGATAAATGATACTATAGGATCGGTAAATTGATAATGATACTAAGGATTGGTAGATGAAAAATGAACTATAGGATCTGTGGATTGATAAATGATTATTATAGGACGGTAGATTATAAATGATGACTATGGGATGGTTGATTGATAAATGATCTATAGGATCTGTAGTTGATAAATGATACTATAGGATTGGTAGATTGATAAATGATTCTATAGGATCGGTAGATGATAAATGATACTATAGGATCGGTAACGTATAGATTGATAAATGATACTATAGGATCGGTAGATTGATAAATGATACTATAGGATCAGTAGATTGATAAATGATTCTAGGATCTGTAGATTGATAAATTATACTATAGGATCGTAGATTGATAAATGATACAATAGGATCGGTAGATTGATAAATGATACTATAGGATCGGGTAGATTGATAAAGAACTATAGGATGGTAGTAATATATTTATAAGATGTAATCGATAAATGATACTATAGGATCGGTAGAGTGATAAATGATACTATGGATCGGTAGTTTGATAAAATGATACATATAGGATCTGTAGATTGATAAATGATATATAGGATCTGTAGATTGATAAATGATACTATGGGATCGGTAGATTGATAAATGATACTATAGGATCGGTAGATTGATAAATGATCTATAGGATCTGTAGATTGATAAATGATACTATGGATCGGTAGATTGATAAATGATACTATAGGATCGTAGATTGATAAATGATACTATGGGATCGGTTAGATTGATAAATGATACTATAGGATCTGTAGATTGATAAATGATTACTATAGGATCTGTAGATTGATAGATGATTCTATAGGATCGTGATTGAGAAAGTATACTATAGGATCTGTTAGATTGATAAATGATACTATAGGATCGGTAGATTGATAAATTATACTATAGGATCGGTAGATTGAAAAATTATACTATAGGATCAGTAGATTAGCGATACATTGGATCAGTAGATGATAATGATACTATAGGATTGGTGACTGATAAATTATACTATAGGATCAGTAGTAATGACGATACAATTGGATCAGTAGATTGATGATGATACTATAGGATTGGTTGACTGATAAATTATACTATAGGACGGTAGATTATGGATTGATGAACAATAGGATTGCAGATTGATAAATGATATATGGGATCTGTAGATGATAATTATACTATAGGATCGGTAGATGATGATGATACTATAGAGTTGGTTGATTGATAAATTATACTATAGGATGCTTTGAGGGTCTCATTTATCCAGGTCATGGTATATCTGTTGTATTCAATTAGATCAAAATGGACTGAAGTGGCAATTATGTACCCTGGAAAATCCGATTAGCATATCCAGCCAAGTGATACTTGGAGTCACTTGGAGTCAGAAGGAAATTTTCATAAAATTCATGGGTTTTTTTGCCTTCCTCTGGATCAACAGTTAGGCAGGAAATGAGGATATGCTAGATGGGTTGGACTGGATGGACGTAGGTCTTTATCAACCCAAATACTATACTAAATACTTACTATACTTACTGTACTATACTATACTATAACTATTAATACTCTAGTCTAATTTCAATTTTAGAAAACATCTATTTCGATTTTCGCTAAAAATCCGGGTTCTGTGAAATGCGGAGTTCCGAAAGTTTCGACGGGACTTCGAAACCCTAGATCCGATTAAAAACTGGGTTCTATTGAACCCACACCATATTAGGTTGTAAGCTCTTTAGTGACTGGTGTGAATAGATAAAGTCATAGGATAGCTGGTAGAATATTTCTAGTGCGTATAAGAAGGTATAGGGCTGTATTTATAAAGGAGCGGTGATCGCTTTTAGCAATACCACGTTTTTAACGTTCATTGCTGCAATTAATTATTTACGATAGCCTAAATCATTGATAGCGATCGTACAGAGTTGATTGCGATTGTAAATTAACGCTCCCGTTCATAGGCCTACGATCACGATTGTAGATTTACGAAAGCCTATTGAATTCTATTGCGGTACTTTACTACAGCATGGTATTCTATGACCGAAACCTGCGATACTGCGTTTTTTCAATTTGGGCCGTATAGTATATAAAAGACCAGTTCACTGTAAATTGTTGTTAAAGATAGCGACAGAGCTGTACTACTGAAACCAAAAACGTATTTTTGTAATGACCTGCATACTGTATATTACAGCCCTTGATCTTGTTTCTATTTAACAGATAAATGTGGTGTCAATCCAAAGATGAGAGTTAATTGTGCGCCCCTGGTGTTAGTGCTGAGGAATGCACCAAAGGAAGGATGCTGCTTCGATGACAGTGACCCAGCAGCATTTGGTGTTTCAACCCTTTGGAATATGAAGGTACAACATAGGCCTTAGTGTCATTGGCTGCCCCTTGAAATACATTAAATATAAAGATATCAAAGTGTACATTGGACCTTCTATAGGGCCTCGTTTACTATAAAAAAAAAGCAAATGTTAAAAAATCAATGCTAGCAACTAAACGGTTTAAATTATTTTTCGATACAGATGTAAATAACACCCATTAATGTTATATAATAATGATAAAGTAACAATGTGGGGATTAAATTACTTATAGGACATGTCCGCCACAAATTATATACATGTACTGTATAGACCCATCATCCCGAAAACCGTAATACTCACAGTGCTGTTAAGTTCTTCCTAGAGGAGTTTATTTGCCAATACTGCTCAGGGTTCTCCCAGCTCCACTAAGTACAAAAAAAGCTCAGAGAGCTTTCATGCATGCTCAATGAAGGAATCTCCGTATAGACTTGCTAGGATTGACCACAACTGGACAATGTCTAAGCAGAAGAGCCAGGAGATCCTGTGCAAGGTGACTTAACATTGGGCAGAATAAACTCCAAGTAGCAATTTTACAGCATGAGTTTGGGGGGGTGCTCTAAATGTACAAGAAATTATATCTGGGGTGGACATGCCTATTAAATAATGTCTGGTAGTTGGCCAGAAATCCCAAATAAAACCCATGATTGGTTTAATGGGGCTTTATTTACATTAAGACAATTTGGGCCATTGTTAGCGAATGAAATTTTTGTATAAAGATTGAGCCCTTTTTCCCTCTTTTCCAGCCACCCAGTGTAATGCAGCAGACCCCAAAGCCCGGTAAAAATTGTGGTTTTCCAGCATCACGGCTCAGGATTGTCAGAGTAAAAAGGTGTTGCTTTGATTCCAGGGTCCCGATGTTGTCTGGTGCTACAGCCTGAATATCGAATAGGTAAATGAGTTTTACATGTTATAGCACAACTCCAGCCTAAAGGGCAAGTTTACCCTCAAATGAAAAATGTATAAGGGTTAAATTACCCCAAACTGCAATAGTTTAGAAATGATGAGAGATGTAAGACTTGGTGCCATGATGAAACTAATCAAAAAAAGTATAATTTGCCTTGATAGTAATTCCAAATACAGAAAAAAACTTTCAGTACAGAAATCCCATCAGTACCGCCCCCTTCCTTAGCTCAGTGATCACAGGAACATGCTCAGATGTAATTCATCCAGAGAGGGAGTAGGGGAATTCTCTATAGATATTTGTATTCTCTGGTCAAATAGATAGAGGAAGTGAAAATAGCTGAATAAAAATCGTCCATAATCATTTCCCAGTCTTGCAGAAGAGTTAAAGGCACCCACCCTATCAAACAAACCAAAAACTGGTCACTTGTCAGTCCCAGCCCCAACTATATGTTCGAAACATAACTAACTAACCAGATATTTAAGGATACTTCTTGACAGATTTTGATAGGGAAAGCTGCTCTCCATGCAGTCAATCAAGGCTCAGACAACTGGCATCACAAACAATGACTGATGGCTGTGTTCCCCTGCTGCCTCCACTGCACATGTTCACCTTAAAAAAAGCTCACTGAGCAGAGAAGGGGGAAAAAAAAGAGCATATCATTAAATATCTGGTTTCAAACGCATGTAATAAATATGTTTAAAATTGCAGTTGAGGTTGCAGGCAGATAATTGACAAGTTAAGGATTTGTGCACTGGGGAATTTGTTTTTTTTTAAGTGCTCATTTCTGGAAAATATAATTCTTCCCAAATTCACTGTACCAAACATCTTACATTTCAGCTGTCAATAAGTGCCTTATTATCATAAACTATTCTGTATGTATAGTTTGCTGTAGCTAAAATGGTGACAGGTATGGTGATACTGATGGAGTGAAATCCCCCCTCTTAGCGCTGCCTTATAGGGATAACTGAGCATGCTTGCACTCACAGAGAGTCAGATAGTCTGGCAGGGGGCTGGGGGACTGATCTTGAGAAAAACGTAGTACTGGATTAAAGTCTGCAGCAACACAAACATTCAGAGTAAGTGCTACTTACATGTATTCATTATAGATTGAAATGAGGCCAAAGTAATGTTTTCATTGTAACAATCCTTTAATGGTGGACTGCCTTTTAAGACTTGGAAAATTAGCCAGACATTCACTCAGCTACCAATGTAGTAGCGTAAATCTAAATATGGTATAACATAGTTTAATGAAAGGTCAAGTTTATAATTCGTTTGGAAGTCCTGTACTGGTGGTACAATGATTAACCCTGTTACTTTAGCTTGTCAGAAATGACCAGGTTAAAGGGCAACTATAGTGAAAAAAAAAACTTTGTCTGTATACAATGTATAGATCACTTAGTATAAGCTGCCTTACTTTCATGTTTTGTGTGGCTTCATTTCTTCACACTGGCAGAAGTTTTTGTACCAAGCTGTGTAGTCCCCTCCCCTCTCTGTCTACTCCCCCTCAAGCAGTGACGGGTGGTATACAGAGTCCGAGATTGTCAGTTGAAAGGACTTTAAATGAAGTGCTGACATCTGTGTGACCCCTCCTTCCAGAGCAGACTGCAAGCAATCAAAGTGTGGAATAAAGTAGCAATATGCTGAAGGAGGGGCAGAGGGGAGAGAGGAGGACAAGTGGTGCTGAGATTCTTTAAAGTAAGTTACTGAACTTGCCTTAACTTTGCTAATTTTTTTATTACTTTTACCTAAAGTTCATATCTCTCCCCTGCTAGCTGAGATCATAATCACCGAAGAGAGAGTCAGGTGTAAAGCGCTTGTAGTAGCGGACCTTCACAAACACCGTGACACTGCTTGGGTCCGTTACATTTCAGTTGCTTTTAGTCTTATATTTCATAGATGCATGTGTGTGTGTCTTGATGATTATATCTGTATTACTGTATTATATATACTGTATTAGTGTTCCATTTAGTGCACTGGTTTGTATGTATATAAGATCTTTTTTTTGGGGGGGGGGCTGTTTTATAGTGTGTTAGTGCTAATATTGCTGGGTTAATGGTTTATTGATTGTGTTTAGCACTACAGCATTTGAGATATGTTGCACATGGTACATATAGTGTGGGGTGAGAGAGTGTGTGACAGTACTGCAGGGAGCTTTGGATTGTGGGTGTGTGCCTTGAGTGACAGATGAGGTGTAGCAGCATCCTACAAATCACAGCATATTCAAGGCTTATATCTCGGGGACTAGTAGAATTTAAAGAATAAAGGTACCCTGGGGGGATGGGATGACTTATAGGATACATAGAAGAAATTAAAAAAAAAACAATTTTCTCACTATAATTGCCCTTTAAACCCTTGACGGACTATCCAATAGAAAGTGGTTAGTGGTGACTGGTAGAGCCAAAGTCAGCAGCTGTAGTAGAAACACCTGTCTCCCGATCTTATCTGCAATTGACTTCTGTTTGTAAAAGAACCAGAACGGGAATGTTGGAAGGTAAAACTGCTGCAGGAAAAGTGTCTGTGAACATTTAATAAAATCATCATTGAAGTGAAAGTGCATGCACAGTGAATTTAATACACCCAGAGTGCCATGTGTCTACAAGCCATCATTCAACCAATTTTTATTGCCCCCTTTAGATTATTTGTCCTTATTTCCAAAACAGATGAAAGTTGTCAGTTCACTTGTTCACATTGATCACAGTACACTATAACATTAAAGGGCAAATATACTGTAAAATTTAATTTTAGAAATAAAAAGTACCTGGGACAGGGAGGTAGGATTGATTATCCTACTTCCCAATATTGTTTCTGAGGAGCTACAGACATACAGTTTAATCTGCCAGGTTAGGCGCTGGGCCTTCCTGTATTAAAGATAGTGCTGAAGCCACCCGAAAGCAGAATATGTCACTGCTGCTCCTATAAAAATCATATCTGGGAGGTAGAAGGTACCAATCCTACCTCTCTTATCCACCAAAAAAATACTTTGCACTATAGTTCTCCTTTAATTCAAGCGCATGTGGTGTGCCTTTTTCTTGTTTCCAAGCCAAAAAATATATAACGACAGCACGGATAGATGTGTCTACAATCTCACCGCATATGTGGTCAACGGTTGTTCTAAAAGTGGAAATGGTAAGGTAGAGCTAACTCAGGTTCTACTAAAAATTGAAAATTTAACCCTCATTCTGTGGTTCTTTTCAGTGAAACGGTCTTTGTACACGGTAGAGATCCCAAAAAAAGATTCAATTGTGACCCTCCTGGCGTGACCCCCGGAGATGCCAAAAAGAAAAATGGATGCTGCTTTGACTCCCGTATCCCAGATGTACCTGGTGCTACAAACCAGAAATCAAAAAAGGTAACAAGTGTATTGATTCTGTTGGTGTTACTGGTGAACCACACAACAGTGCGTGGACCTAGCACTATTATTACTTTCCGTCTGTTTATTAAAGGAGAAATAGTCTAATAGAATAATAAGTTCTCGTGATTTCCAGGTAATGATTAGCCAAAGTGATAACTCTTTCACTTTAATTGTGTTTGTGAAAAATGATTATTACTGAATTAGACTGAAATTGTTTCACCGATCTGACGGAACCGGACTTTACGGATTCTGAATTTCCAAACCGCAGAAAAAATTTGAGATTTTTAAAAAATATAATTCTTTGAAATTCTAGATTCCCCAGACCATTTCATTAATTTTAAGCGGAACTTGCAGTTTTTACACCCATTGACTTCACTGGGTCCGCTTGCAGATTTGTGAATATTTGGATTTTTTTTTGTGAAAATTCCGACTCTGTAACGAGCTTAATGACTAGTAGTTATATAATTATATATGATCTTATTTCTGTAGCCAATAAACCATTAATACCAGTCCAAGCTTTATATAGTTACCCTGGGTCTGTTTATTAGGGCAACTGAGCAGATTGCAATAATTCATCTAAGATGGCTGACAAATGGTTCTGTTAATAACATCTTTGCTGATTGACTGAATCACTGTGCACATAATACAATGTGATGGTCAGGGATGGGTTCTCCGTCAGCCAGACCCCAGCTGACCCAATGTGCAGCTTTTAATTGGTCTAGAGTTAAAGCTCGGTACACACAGTACCAATCTGTAAGATTCTGTCCGTCATCTTTCAAAGATGTGACTACACACAGCACACAGCATTCTCCCTCTAAAAAGTATAAATATAAAGAAAAGGGCGATCGTTCAGAACTACCGTACTCCCTAACAATTGTGGCTGACTCCCTACACTACAGTACATATTAGGCAGGCGTATGATCAACTTAACTACAATTAGTTTCTGGCTTAGGGTTGTAGAAGGCACTGATAATATTGGGAACTTTGTTAACACTGACTCCTGATAATTAATAAATTTGCACACCCCACTGCAGAGATTAGAAGACAGCCTATAGCTGGGTGCACACATTACAGATTTTCGAAAAACAGGATCTGCAAGATCAGTGAACACTAGAGATGGACTAGAACTCGAACTCGAACCCGAGTTCGAGCCGAACTATTAGAATTTGAACGAATTCGGACTTCTCGAACTATCCCGGACGCGGATTTTCGATATTTACGGACTTTCGATAAATATCGAATGTTCGACCATTCGAGCATCCAATCCGCGAGTAAAGGGTCCATTAAAACCTATACGCGAGCATCGAATCCGCAAGTAAAATGTACATGGTATCTAGGTGCGAACATCGAATCTACGAGTAAAGTGTCCATTAAAGCCTATACGCGAGCATCGAATCCGCAAGTAAAATGTCCATGGTATCTAGACGTGAACATCGAATCCGCGAGTAAAGTGTCCATTAAAGCCTATACGCAAGCATCGAATCCGCAAGTAAAATGTCCATGGTACCTAGGCGCGAACCCCCGAGTAAAGTGTCCATTAAAACCTATACGCGAGCATCGAATCCACAGTAAAATGTACATGGTATCTAGGCGCGAACATCGAATCTAGAGTAAGTGTCCATTAAACCTATACGTGAGCATCGAATCCACAAGTAAAATGTACATGGTATCTGACGTGAACATCGAATCCGCGAGTAAATGTCCATTAAAGCCTATACGCGAGCATCGAATCCGCAAGTAAATGTCCATGGTACCTAGGGCGCGAAACCCCCGAGTAAAGTGTCCATTAAAATCTATACGCGAGCATCGAATCCGCAAGTAAAATGTCCATGGTATCTAGACGTGAACATCGAATCCGCGAGTAAAGTGTCCATTAAAGCCTATACGCGAGCATCGAATCCACAATTAAAATGTACAGTATCTAGTCGCGACATCGGAATCTACGAGTAAAGTGTCCATAAAACCTATACGTGAGCATCGAATCCACAAGTAAAATGTCATGGTATCTAGGCGCGAACATCGAATCTACGAGTAAAGTGTCCATTAAAACCTATAGCGAGCATCGAATCGCAGTAAAATGTCCATGGTTCCTAGGCGCGAACCCCCGAGTAAAGTGTCCATTAAAACCTATACGCGAGCATCGAATCCACAAGTAAAATGTCCATGGTATCTAGGCGCGAACATCGAATCTACAAGTAAAATGTACATGGTATCTAGGCGCGAACATCGAATCTACAAGTAAAGTGTCCATTAAAATCTATACGCGAGCATCGAATCCACAAGTAAAATGTCCATGGTATCTAGGCGCGAACCCCCGAGTAAAGTGTCCATTAAAATCTATACGCGAGCATCGAATCCACGATAAAATGTCCATGGTATCTAGGCGCGAACATCGAATCTACAAGTAAAGTGTCCATTAAAGCTATACGCGAGCATCGAATCCACAAGTAAAAGTCCATGGTATCTAGGCGAAAAATCGAATATTACAAGTTAAGTGTCCATTAAAACTATACGCGCGAACATCGAATCTACACAAGTAAAGTGTCCATTAAAGCCTATACGCGAGCATCGAATCCACAAGTAAAATGTCCATGGTATCTAGGCGCGAACATCGAATCTACAAGTAAAGTGTCCATTAAAATCAACGCGAGCATCGAATCCACAAGTAAAATGTCCATGGTATTAGGCGCGAACATCGATCTACAGTAAAGTGTCCATTAAAACCTATACGCGAACATCGAATCTACAAGTAAAGTGTCCATAAAATCTATACGCGAGCACGATCCACAAGTATAACATGTCCATTATCTAGGCGCGAACCCCCGAGTAAAGTGTCCATTAAAATCTATAGCGAGCATCGAATCCACAAGTAAAATGTTCATGGTATCTAGGCGGCAGGAACACGAATCTACAAGAAAGTGTCCATTAAAACTATACGCGAACAGTAATCTACAAGTAAAGTGTCCATTAAAATCTATACGCGAGCATCGAATCCACAAGTAAAATGTCCATGGTATCTAGGGGCCCATCGAACTCTACGAGTAACTTCCTGCGGATCTTTCCGGAGGTCGGTAAGGACCACCCCCAATTCTGCGCTAAAGGGGCATGGTTGACTGAAGTCCAGTAATAGAAATTCCACGAGATAATTCCTTTGACGCTTTCATTCATAAAGTTGCTTTGCAGAAACTACCTCATCTAATGCACAAAATGTTGGCTAGCAAAGAATTTACTAAAAGTAAAAAAAAAAAAATGCACTTTACAGTGTTTTTAATATACTGCTAGCATGTTTAATTAACATGCATGCCCGTGACAAATTGGGGGAATGTTTATTTTGCTTAATGCATGTTAACAAGGAAACTGGAGGATTACAGGGGATCTCCCAACATGGATTTTTAATTCATTGAAATGCCGTAGATTGCGGTTTATGGGGGTGTTTAATTTGCTTTTTCCTCATATTTTTCTACCTTCATCTGCCAATCTGCCAAGTAATAGTAATAAGTAGAGATGTCCGAACTTTGCAAAATCCGGTCCGCTCAAGGATCCGAGAATTTTTGGAAAAATTCGAAATCCGCAAGCGGACCCGTTAAAATGAAAAATATTCTCGAAATTCGAGATTTCGCACATTTTCGAAAATACAAATTTCCCGAAAAATACGCGTAATCCTCGTATTTTCGAAAATATCCAAATACGTATTTTCAAAAATTCTCGAAAATACGAGAAATCCGCGGTACGGAAGTTCGGAAGGCGGAAAAAAACCGAAAAAAATCCCGTTTGCGAACGAGATAAATCCGCGGCAGATCCGGGTTCGGATCCGCGAACCGGCCATCCCTAGTAATAAGTAATAAGATTTTGGAGTTTGCCTGTGAACTGAGCTGAAACCAAAAAGGTATAATTTATGATGACTATACTAAAGCAGAAAGATCAACTTATAGGATGTATCCACATTCCCAGAACAATAGCTTTGTCTTTGCACTCAACACTTCTAAATCTGGATCATTTCCAATTAAGGGTGTACCGTAGTTTTAACCGTTGCCTGGTTTCGCCATCAAAACTACAGAAGAAATTTCAACACAGAACTGCCAACATGTTGACCGTCAAATGAGCTGGTGAACTGCTCTTTATGGGCAATATAGGGAGCTCGGTTCCAAACTTTAGATTGAAACGGGGTTTGTTCCTCAATTGCGGGGGAACACAAGGTCTGTCTCTATTTCGTTATGTTCCGTATAATATATCTAAAGCCTTGAGAGGAGGTACATGTGGCTTGCCGGGATTGAGGGTGGAAATGTATTCTGTATTTCGATTGTAATTGGATTTTATTTGTGTCCATCTGTAACCAAAGTGTCACCCACTCATTTCTAACGGGAGTGGACAAGTGCCTAGAGGATGGCGCGTTATGGTAATGAATATTGGAATCATTTTGGGGATTGGAAAATCACCTACTTCTGTGATAGGTCTTAGGGGAATGTAGAATGTGGTTCATGGTCATCTAGATTTATTGGTTTATTGTGAAGGTCCAAGTTCGACCATCATAGATTGCACTAATTATTTTATTTATGGAATGTATTTCTCTATCATTGTACAGTATATACACTGGAGGAGGAGGAAAACTGGTCTTCTAAGGCTTAGACCTCTATAGGCCCCAGAGTGGGTTTACCAACCTCATAGCAAAGAGAATCCATTGTGATCTGAGTAGAAAAGTAGAAATCTGCAAAAGTTTTCCTGTTTTGCCAACAAATCCACTATCTATATACAGCTGGCATGTATGGCCACCTCAATATTACCCTAATTCACATAGCCTGGCAGGCATTGCCACTTCAACTCTTACCATAATCCACTTATAGACTGGCATGCATGGCTAGCTGAACTCTTACACAATCCCCTAAACATGTTCAGATTTAAAAACTGTTAAGTACAGAAATTAAGGACATAAGTCCTACAATACTAATGTAGCATGAAGACAAGGAGAATACTGTTGGGTTGATTTTTTTTCTTTCAGATTCCTTTTAAACCCTCATTCCAGCATTAGACAGAATTAATATCAACTGGAACATTCTGTGTAAACGGCCATGGGGTGTCAAGAATATTTGTTTGTTTTTTATATCTCTGCCATGTTAAGGATCTTGAACTATATTAAAATATAGAACTAAATTCTAAAGGAAAAATGGTTCAGGACAAAATGCATCATTTCCTTCTTTCTGTACACACACAATATTTTTGTAATCACTGCATAAAGATAATGAAAAACATATATATATAGAGAGATATACTGTTTTATGGTTGTATCTGGTCCCTTGGGAAGGTAAGGGATTCTTTTTTTTAATTGTATATTTAAAGGGGTAATAACATTTTAGCCAAATAAATAAATCTATGTTTTGAAACTGTAAAATATTTGATGTTCTAGAAACAAGTTGCAATGTGTCTTGAGAAATAATTTTCCTATTTTTTACAACGCAAGAATCAATGCAAAACTTTATTCAGAGTGCAACAAAGCGCATCTGCGTATTATTGTTGTGTGGTGTGGACTTATATATGCTCGTATTGCAAAAGGTCAATGCTTACTTTCAAAGCGGGAATGTATGGTTTATCTGCACTGGATAAGTTTACCTACTTAAAGGAGTAGTTCACCTTATAATAATAATAAAAAAAAGCAGACACATGTGAAAAAAAGTGTATGCCCACCCTCCAGACCAAAATCTATACCTACCTTTCTCACCTTACCCAGCTTTAGAAGAAAAGAAGATCTTCATTGATATCATCAGCCCCTATTCTTGTTCTTCTGGTAGCAGAGGTCACTCATGGCTGTAAAAGCTGGATCATGACCAAAATGACTGTCCTCTAGCTGCCTCCCTGGTGCACATGCAAACTATCATAGACCATGCACAGCTTAAATAGAGGCAGAAGCTTTGCAGAAGGAGGCAGCCAACAGTGAGTAAATTCTTGTTGCTTGAGGTTGAGATGGGTGAGAAGGGTAAGTTTACATTAGTGTCTGGGGGGGCATATCCTTAAATGCAATTTGTTTGTTTTTTTCTCATTTACTTGTTGTATAACTTTGAATGGAATTTACCAGCAACTGCTCCCTACTAAGGATGACCACACTTAAAGCAATTGACACTGAAAAAAACTACTTGCCTCATTTCAATCTATAAATGAATACATGTAAGTAGCATTTACTCTGATGTGTTTGGTTGCTGCATGACCCAGTTCTTGTTTTGCTTCAGCTCAGTCCTCCAGCCCCATGACTATCTGACTCTCTGTGAGGGCAAGCATGCTCAGTAATCCCTATGAGGCAGCATTAGGAGAGGAATTTCCCACCATACAGTTCACGTACCAACTGTCATCATTCTAGCTACAGTAAAACTATACATAACAAAGAGAATGATACTAAGTCACTTGATTGACAACTGAAATGTAAGATGTTTCAGACGGATATCTACAGAAGTAGGGGAAAGATCAACAAAAAATGGTACAGTGATAGTTTGGAAGAATTATAGTTTCTAGTCATGGGCAAAATATTAAAAAATTCCCAGTGTACAAATCCTTTAACAACCAACTGCCATTGTAATTGAAGAAATCTCTATGTTAACTCGGGGCAGAACGAACGCATATAACCTATTTCAGGCAGGATTTTTGTTACTGTGTTATTGCAAGATCTTTTGTCTAAAGGTGAACATTCCTTTGATGTAGCGTACATTATGTTTAGCAATGTATTGTACCTAAGCTAGTAGAATATTGGGCATTTTATAGAAATGTCACAAGTTACTGTTCTTAACTCTTTCTCTGTTTAGGTTTCATGTCTCAAAGTATTTAGACTTGCTGCACATTTTCAGATCATTGCTCTCTAGAGACTGTTTTTTATCTGATTTGTTAATGTCATTCAAAGAATTTCATTCAACTGATGCAAATTAAAAGGCAAAATAAAAATACTTCAATTTTTGGATTGGCTTTTTAAGGCTTATCATTTCAGTATGAAAAGATTCATAAAAACAAAGTATCTTCTAAATCCATATTTGGATATTACTTAGTATTGAATGATGTATGAGTAATATGACCTCACTCTAATTATTGGACAGGATTGTCCCTACTGCAGGGACGAAATCCCAAGTCTCGCAGTCCTAGGAACGGCCCTGGCAGCCCAACCCCAAAACACCCATTTTTGCGCCAGAATGCCCCTAACGTCATCTGTATACAAAGAAAACTAGTAATACGGCAAACTGAGGGTAGGTGGAAGACAATTGTCGTCTGTAGCTATTTCTTCTAATGCAGCTTAGTTTATACATTATGACATAGTTATTAAAGGAGAACATAAAGTTTTTTCAAAACAGTTAAAATGAAAAGTACCTGGGGCCGGGGGGTAGGATTGGTACTTTCTACCTCCCAATATCCTTCCTATGAGGCAGCAGCACACAAAGAAAACTGCTTCTGCCAGTCTTCCTGAATGCTTCAGCACTATCTTTAATACAGGAAGGCCCAGGGTACTAACCTGGCAGATGAAAACTGTATAGGGTTATTCTATAAAAGTTCTTATCTTAAAAATGGTGCTAATTTTGCCCCAACCAATCAGATGTGTTTCAAATGTAAACAATTGATTGGTTGGAGCAAAATTAGCACCATTTTAACAATAAGATTTCTATTGAATCTCCCTGTATGTGCTGTAGCTCTCAACCAAACAATACTTGAAGTTAGGAATCAATCTATCTTCCCGTCCCAAGTACTATTCATTTTTAAATAGTTCATTACAGTTATAGTTGTCTTAATCAAATGTCAGATTACTTTGCCAGTGAGTTCTACTATTATATATTACCGACGTGTTCTTTTAAAGGTTATAATTAACATCTCATAAAAAATAATAAACATGATAAGGCTCACAAGAAGGTGACATGTTTATTTGTGTTTGGGTATCCAAAGCTATAAAGAAATGTGTTCATATTAGAAAAAACATGGAACAATAGCGCCCCCATCGTTACAACACTGAAAAATTAAAAACAAGAAGAATAATGAATAGACCACTAACTCTGATCTCTGACTACTGATCTTCATATTCCATCTTTGATTAACCTTCAACCTTTCCTTGATCTGTGAGAGTCAACGCCAGTTAAAATCTACAAGCAAATTTGTGATCTCAAGCAACAGACGGGATGAATATAGCAAGAGAGCGACCATGATATAAAAAAAAACTTGGTAGCTCTTACTCGATGGAGACAGCTAAAAATAAATTGGAAAAGCAAAGATTAAACACTTATAGCTTTTTTATATGGGTGTTAATGAGGGTGGAGAAACATGGGTGTACTTACTATTTAGGACCTCTGGATAGAAGCACCAGATTGTACCAGGTTCAACTGGAATCAAAGCAACATCCCTCTGGGTGCAGTGATCGATCGTGATGTCCGGATAGCCACAGTTTACTCTGGCTTTGGTTTTGATGGAACATTCAATGGTTTCTGTAAAATTGAAAGGTCATTGAGTGGCCAAGTTGACCATGTGAACTTCAGTATTAATCCTGGGAAATTATGTCTCCGTTAATGTAAATAAAACTTTATAAGCTGACAAACTCTTGAGAAGAACCAACTAGGAATGAATTTAGCTAGTATGCAACCATGTTTGTGTCTTTAAGCACAACTATATTGTAAAAATGGACTTTATAAAAATAAAAAGTACATGGGGCAGGGAGGTAGGATTGATTATTTTTGGCTCTTGACTTATTTTGCTAGTAAAATCAAAAGTTTTGGGACCTTGAATCGGCCACACAATTAGCCAGGCCCACTGATTGGGCACTATTTCAATTCGCAATCAACACACCACCAATTGGTTTATTGATCTGAAATATCAGCCTATAATCAACCCACGTGTGCCTACACAATTTGCAGCAAGAGTTGCAAGAGTTGTCATGCTATTCATTTGCAGCAGCAATCAGATGTTAGCTGTTTACTGGAATACTAAAGTTAGCATTTGATTGGTCGCTGCAGATAAACAACACAGGCAAACATTTTTTATTGCATCAGCCCCATGTGTGCAAAACGAATAGTGTGAGTAAAAGTATAACAAATACTAAAACATGTATAATTTGTATTTAGGGAATGATCATATTGCCATTTGCTTTATCATCTTAAGCTCAATTAAAGCAATTTTTAGAAGGCGGAGCTTAAACAAAAAAACATTTTGATTTGTCCAAATAAAAATACATCATTTTGCAACTATCTGTCCAATAGAAACCTGCATATTGTATCTTTTTTTGGGGGGGGTCGGTTTAAACTAAAGACTTGGCCAAACTCACTGAAATTCGTTCTGGTGGCAGAGTCGGGAATTTTCAAAAAAATCCAAATATTCACAAATCTGCAAGCGGACCCAGTGAAGTCAATGGGTGTAAAAAATCTGCAAGTTCCGCTTAAAATTAATGAAATGGTCTGGGGAATCTAGAATTTCAAAGAATTATATTTTTTAAAATCTCAAATTTTTTTCTGCGGTTTGGAAAATTCAGAAATCCGTAAGTCCGAGTTCCGTCAGATCGGTGAAACAATTTCAGTCTAATTCAGTATAACTCATTTTTCACAAACACAATTAAAGTGAAAGAGTTAGCACTTTGGCTAATCATTACATGGAATCACGAGAACTTATTATTATTAGACATTATTTCTCCTTTAATTAAACAGACGGAAGGTAATAATAGTGCTAGGTCCACGCACTGTTGTGTGGTTCACCAGTAAACCAACAGTAATCAATAACATTGTTACCTTTTTTGATTTCTGGTTTGTAGCACCAGGGTACATCTGGGATACGGGAGTCAAAGCAGCATCCATTTTTCTGGCATTCTCCGGGGGTCACGCCAGGAGGGTCACAATTGAATCTTTTTTTGGGATCTACCGTGTAACAGAACCGTTCCACTGAAAAGAACCACAGAATGAGGGTTAATTTTCAATTTTTAGTAGAATCCTGAGTTAGCTCTACCTTACCATTTCCACTTTTAGAAACACGGTTGACCACATATGCGGTGAGATTGTGACAACATCCTTGCTGTCGTATATATTGTTGGCTTGGAAACAAAGAAAAGGCCACCACATGCAGCTTGAATTAAAGGAGAACTATAGTGCAAGTATTTTTTTGGTGATAAGAGAGGTAGGATTGGTACCTTCTACCTCCCAATATGATTTTTATAAGAGGAGCAGCAGTACGAATATTCTGCTTTCTGGGTGCTTCAGCACTATCTTTAATACAGGAAGGCCCAGCGCCATAACCTGGCAGATATAACTGTATGTGCTGTAGCTCCTCAAAGAAACAATATTGGGAAGTAGGAATAATCAATCCTACCTCCCTGTCCCAGGTACTTTTTATTTCTAAAATTAAATTTTACAGTATAGTTGCCCTTTAATGTTATAGTGTAGCTGTGATCAATGTGAACAAGTGAACCTGACAACTTTCATCTGTTTGGAAAAGGACAAAAATCTAAATAGGGGGCAATAAAAATTGGTTGAATGATGGCTGTGTAGACACATGGCACTCTGGGTAGTATTATAACATTACACTGTGCATGCACTTTCACCTTCAATTGATGATTTTATAAATGTCTACAGACAGACTTTTCCTGCAGGCAGTTTTACCTTCCAACATTCCCTGTTCTGGTTCTTTTACAAACAGAAGTCAATTGCAGATAAGATCGGGACAGGTGGTTCTACTACGCTGCTGACTTTGGCTCTACCAGTCTAACCACTTTCTATTGGATAGTCCTGTCAAAGGGGTTAAAGGGCAATTATAGTGAGAAATTGTTTTTTTTTAATTTCTTCTAATGATCCTATAAGTCATCCATCCACCAGGGTACCTTTAGTTTCTTTAAATTCTACATAGTCCCCGAGATATAAGCCTTGAATATGCTGTGATTTGTAGGAGCTGCTACACCTCATCTGTCACTCAAAGGCACACACCCACACAATCCAAAGCTCCCCTGCAGTACTGTCACACACTCTCTCACCCACACATATATGTACATGTGCAACATATCGTCAAATGTGTAGTGCTAAACACAATCAAAAACCATTAACCCAGCAATATGAGCATAACACACTATAAAACAGCCCCCCCCCCCAAAAAAAAGATCTTATATACATACAAACCAGTGACTCAAATGGAACACTAATACAGTATATATAATACAGTAATACAGACTATATATCAAACAAGACACACGTGCAATCTATGAAATATATAGACTAAAGCAACTGAAATGTAACAGGACAACAAGCAGTGTCACGGTGTTTGTGAAGGTCTCACTACAAGCTGCTGTTACACTGACTCTTCTTCGGTGATTATGATCTCAGCTAGCAGGGGAGAGATATGAACTTTAGGTAAAAAGTAAATAAAAATTAGCAAAGTTAGAGGCAGAGTTCAGTAACTTACTTGTAAAGAATCTCAGCACCACTTGTCCTCCTCTCTCCCCTCTCCCTCCCTTCAGCATATTGCTACTTTATTCCACACTTTGATTGCTTGCAGTCTAGCTCTGAAGGGAGGGGTACCTCATTGTCCTACACAGTGTCAACAGGATTCAGCACTCATTAAGCCTTCACTGCATGCCGACTTGTAACAGCCCGTCACTGCTTGAGGGGGAGTAGACAGAGAGGGGAGGGGACTACACAGCTTGGTACAAAACTTCTGCCAGTGTGAAGAAATGAAGCCACACAGAACATGAAAGTAGGCAGCTTATACTAAGTGATCTATACATTGTATACAGACAAAGTTTTTTTTTCACTATAGTTGCCCTTACCTGGTCATTTCTGACAAGAAAGTACAGGGTTATCATTGTACCACCAGTACAGGATTGCAAACGAATTATAAAAACTTGACTTTCATTAAACTATGTTATACATATTTAGATTACGCTACTACATTGGTAGCTGGGTGAATGTCTGGCTAATTTTCCAAGTCTTAAAAGGCAGTCCACCATTAAAGGAATTGGACAATGAAAAACATTACTTTGCCTCATTTCAATCTATAAATGAAACATGTAAGTAGCACTTACTTGAAATGTTTGTGTTGCTGCATGACTTTATCCAGTACTCGTTTTTCTCAAGATCAGTCCCCCAGCCCCTGCCAGACTATCTGACTCTCGTGAGTGCAAGCATGCTCAGTTATCCCTATAAGGCAGCGCTAAGAGGGGGGATTTCACTCCAGCAGTTCACCATACCTGTCACCATTTTAGCTACAGCAAAACTATACATAACAGAATAGTTTATGATAATAAGGCACTTAATGACAGCTGAATGTAAGATGTGGTACAGTGATATTTGGGAAGAATTATAGTTCCAGAAATGAGCACTTAAAAAAAACAAATTCCCCAGTGCACAAATCCTTTAACTTGTCAATTATCTGCCTGCAACCTCAACTGCAATTTTAACATATTTATTACATGCGTTTGAAACCAGATATTTAATGATATGCTCTTTTTTCCCCCTTCTCTGCTCAGTGAGCTTTTTTAAGGGTGAACATGTGCAGTGGAGGCAGCAGGGGAACAGCAGTCAGTCATTGTTTGTGATGCCAGTTGTCTGAGCCTTGATTGACTGCCATGGAGGAGGCAGCTTTCCCTATCAGAATCTGGTCAAGAAGTATCCTTAAATATCTGGTTAGTTAGTTATGTTCTGAACATATTAGTTGGGGCTGGGATGACAAGTGACCAGTTTTTGGTTTGTTTGATAGGGTGGGTGCCCTTTAACTCTTCTGCAAGACTGGGAAATGATTATGGAAGATTTTTATTCAGCTATTTCACTTCCTCTATCTATTTAGCGCAGAGAAATACAAAGTATCTATCAGAGAATTCCCCTACTCCCTCTCGGATGAATTAATCTGAGCATGTCTGTGATCACTGAGCAAGGAAGGGGCGGTCGGTAACTGATGGGATTTCTGTACTGAAAGTTTTTTTCTGTATGGAATTACTATCCAAAAGGCAAATTACTTTGTTTTGATTAGTTTCATCAGGGCACCAAGTCTTACATCTCTCAGATTTCTAACTATTGCAGTTTGGGTGGAATTTACCTTATACAATTTTTCATTTGAGGGGTAAACTTGCCCTAAGGCTGGAGTTGTATTTAACATGTAAAACTCATTTACCTATTCGATATTCAGGCTGGTAGCACCAGACAACATCGGGGACACTGGAATCAAAGCAACACCCTTTACTCTGACAATCCTGAGCCGTGATGCTTGGAAAACCACAATTTATCCGGCTTTGGGGTCTGCTGATTACACTGGGTGGCTGGAAAAGAGGGAAAAGGGCTCAAAATCTTTTACAAACAATTTCATTCGGCTAACAATGGCCCCAAATTGTCTTAATGTAAATAAAGCCCCATTAAACCAATCATGGGTTTTATTGAGGGGTTTTCTGGCCAAATACCAGAACATTATTAATAGGCATGTTCACCCCAGATATAATTTCTTGTACATTAGAGCACCCCCAAACTCAATGCTGTAAAGTGCTACTTGGAGTTATTCTGCCCAATGTGAGTCATCCTTGCACAGGACTCCTGGCTCTCTGCGTAGACTTGTCAGTTGTGGTCAATCACTAGCAAGTCTATACGGAGATTCCTTCATTGAGCATGCATGAAAGCTCTCTGAGCTTTTTTTGTACTTAGTGGAGCTGGGAGACCCTGAGCAGTATTGGGCAAAATAACTCCTGTAGAGAGAACTTAACAGCATGTGAGTATTACGGTTTCGGGGATGGTGGTCTATACAGTACATGTATATAATTTGGTGGGCGGACATGTCCTATAAGTATTTATCCCCACATTGTTACTTTATCATTATTATATAACATTAATGGGTGTTTATTTTACATCTGTATCGAAAAATAATTTAAACCGTTTAGTTGCTAGCAATTGATTTTTTACATTTGCTTTTTTTTTTATAGTAACGAGGCCCTATAGAAGGTCCAATGTAACTTTGAATATCTTTATATTTTAATGTATTTCAAGGGGCAGCCAATGAACTAAAGGCCTAGGTGTGTACCTTATATTCCAAAGGGTTGAAACACCAAATGCTGTCTGGGTCACTGTCCTCGAAGCAGCATCCTCGTGCATTCCTCAGCACTAACACCAGGGGGCGCACATTAACTCTCATCTTTGGATTGAACACCACATTTATTGTTAAATAGAAACAAGATACAAAGGGCTGTAATATACAGTATGCAGGTCTATTACAAAATACGTTTTTGGTTTCAGTAGTACAGCTCTGTACGCTATCTTTAAACAAGCAATTTACAGTGAACTGGTCTTTTATATTACTATTACGGCCCAAATTGAAAAAACGCAGTATCGCAGGTTTCGGTCATAGAATACCATGCTGTGTAAAGTACCGCAATAGAATTCAATAGGCTTTCGTAAATCTACAATCGTGATCGTAGGCCATGAACGGGAGCGTTAATTTACCATCGCAATCACATCTGTACGATCGCTATCAATGATTTAGGCTATCGTAAATATATTATTGCAGCAATGAACGTTAAAAAGTGGTATTGCTAAAAAGCGATACCGCTCCTTTATAAATACAGCCCTATATCCTTCTTATCGCACTAGAAATATTCTACAGCTATTCACTATGACTTTATCTATCACACCAGTCACTAAAGAGCTTACAACTAGATATGTGATGTGGGTTCGAATAGAACCCAGTTTTGAATCGGATCTGAGGGTTTCGAAGTCCCGTCGAAACTTTCGGAACTCCCGAATTTCACAGAACCCGGATTTTTAGCGAAAATCGAAAGTAGATGATTTTCTAAAATTGAAATTAGACTTTTTCAGTAGTGATTAGTATAGTATGTTATTACGATTATCAGATTGATAGTTAGTAGTATAGTATTAGCTACTTTGTGATTTAGAATAAAGACATGTCCATCCGTCCAACCCATCTGCAATATCCTCATTTCCGCCTAACTGTTGATCCAGGAAGGCAAAAAAACCATGAATTTATGAAAAATTCCTTCCTGACCCAAGTGATCCAAGTATCACTTGGCTGTGATATGCTAATCGATTTTCCAGGTACATAATTGCCACTTCAAGTCATGATCTATTGAATACAACAGATTACCATGACCTGGATAAATGAGACCCTTCACAAGCACTTGTATATTTATCATCAACCATCCTATGTATCATCTATCAATCTACCGATCCTATCTAGTATCACATTATCATTACACGCATTCAATCTTAAGTCATATTTATCTCTGCATATCCTCTTAGTCTCATAATCTACCGATCTATAGTAAATTTTTATCCGTCTATAATCATACCATTTTAATCTATATCACTATCCTTATGCATTTTTATTCATACTCTCTATTTTTTATCTTTCTTTAATTTTACCTCCACAATGTCATTCTAATTTTAATACTACTGATCCTATAGTATAATTTATCAGTCAACCACTATAGTATCATTATCAATCTACTGTCAATGTATCGTCATTAATCACTGATCCTAAGTATAATTTTTCAATTACCGATCCTATAGTTATAATTTATAATCTACCGACCTATAGTATCATTTATCAATCACAGATCCTATAGTATAATTTCTCAATCTACTGATCCTATAGAATCATTTATCAATCTACAGATCCTATAGTATCATTTATCAATCTACAGATCCTATAGTATCATTATCAACTACCGATCCATAGTATCATTTATCAATCTACAGATCCTATAGTATCATTATCAATCTACCGATCCCATGTATCATTATAATCTACAGATCCTATAGTATCATTTATCAATCTACCGATCCATAGTATAATTATCAATCTACCGATCCCCATAGTATCATTTATCAATCTACAGATCCTATAGTATCATTTAATCAATCTACAGATCCTAAGTATCATTTATCAAAACACCGATCCATAGTATCATTTATCACTCTAAGATCCTATAGTATCATTATCGATTTACGATCTTATAATATAATATTAATCTACCAATCTATAGTATCATTATCAATCTACCGATCCTATAGTATCATTTATCAATCTACCGATCCTATTGTATCATTTATCAATCTACCATCCTATAGTATAATTTATCAATTCTACAGATCCTATAGAATCATTTATCAATCTACTGATCCTATAGTATCATTTATCAATCTACCGACCTATAGTATAATTATCAATCTACCGATACTTAGTATCATTTATCAATCTACCGATCCTATAGAATCATTTATCAATCTACAATCCTATAGTATCATTTATCAATCTACAGATCCTATGATCATTTATCAATCTTCCGATCATAGTATTTATCAATCTACCGATCCTATAGAATCATTTATCAATCCAAAGATCCTATAGTATCATTTATCAATCTCAATCCTATAGTATCATTTTATCAATTTACCGATCCTATAGTATCATTTATCATCTCCGATCTCATAGTATCATTTATCAATCTACAGATCCTAGTTTCATAAAATCTACAGATCTATTGTATCATTTATCAATCTTACCACTCATAGTAATCATTTATCAATACCGTCCTATGTATCATTTATCAATCTACCGATCATTAGTATCATTTATCAATCTGACTATCCTATAGTATAATTTATCAAATTACCGTATCCTATAGTATCATTTATCAATCTACCGATCATATTAGTATCATTTATCAATCTGCCTATCCTATAGTATCATTTACAATCTACAGATCCTATGTATCATTTATCAATCACATCCTATAGTATATTTATCAATTGCCTATCCTATAGTATCATTTATCAATCTACCGATCCTATAGTATCATTTATCAATCTAATGATCCTATAGTATCATTTTTCAATCTACCGATCCTATAGTATCATTTATCAATCTGCACTATCCTATAGTATCATTATCAATCTACCGATCCTATAGATCATTTATCCATCTTACCGATCCTTATAGTATCATTTATTAATCTACCGATCCATTAGTATCATTTATCAATCTACCAGATCCTATAGTATAATTATCAATCTACCGATCCTATAGTATCATTATCAACATACGATCATAGATCATTTATCAATCTACAGATCCCTATAGTATCATTTATCAATCTACAAATCCTATAGTATCATTATCACATCTAACAAGATCCTATATATCATTTATCAATCTACAAATCCTATAGTATCATTATCACAACCGATCCTATAGTATATAAATGATACTATAGGATCGGTAGATTGATAAATTATACTATAGGATAGGCAGATTGATAAATGATACTATAGGATCGGTAGATTGATAAATGATACTATAGGATCTTTAGATTGATAAATGATACTATAGGATCTGTAGATTGATAAATGATACTATAGGATCGGTAGATTGATAAATGATACTATAGGATCGGTAGATTGATAAATGATACTATAGGATTGGTAGATTGATAAATGATACAATAGGATCTGTAGATTTATAATGAAACTATAGGATCTGTAGATTGATAAATGATACTATAGGATCTGTAGATTGATAAATGATACTATAGGATCTGTAGATTGATAAATGATACTATAGGATCGGTAGATTGATAAATGATACTATAGGATCGGTAAATTGATAAATTATACTATAGGATTGGTAGATTGATAAATGATACTATAGGATCTGTGGATTGATAAATGATTCTATAGGATCGGTAGATTGATAAATGATACTATGGGATCGGTAGATTGATAAATGATCTATAGGATCTGTAGATTGATAAATGATACTATAGGATTGGTAGATTGATAAATGATTCTATAGGATCTGTAGATTGATAAATGATACTATAGGATCGGTAGATTGATAAATGATACTATAGGATCGGTAGATTGATAAATTATACTATAGGATCGGTAGATTGATAAATGATACTATAGGATCAGTAGATTGATAAATGATTCTATAGGATCTGTAGATTGATAAATTATACTATAGGATCGGTAGATTGATAAATGATACAATAGGATCGGTAGATTGATAAATGATACTATAGGATCGGTAGATTGATAAATGATACTATAGGATTGGTAGATTAATAAATTATATTATAAGATCGGTAAATCGATAAATGATACTATAGGATCTGTAGATTGATAAATGATACTATGGGATCGGTAGTTTGATAAATGATACTATAGGATCTGTAGATTGATAAATGATACTATGGGATCGGTAGATTGATAAATGATACTATAGGATCTGTAGATTGATAAATGATACTATAGGATCTGTAGATTGATAAATGATTCTATAGGATCAGTAGATTGAGAAATTATACTATAGGATCTGTAGATTGATAAATGATACTATAGGATCGGTAGATTGATAAATTATACTATAGGATCGGTAGATTGAAAAATTATACTATAGGATCAGTAGATTAATGACGATACAATTGGATCAGTAGATTGATAATGATACTATAGGATTGGTTGACTGATAAATTATACTATAGGATCAGTAGATTAATGACGATACAATTGGATCAGTAGATTGATGATGATACTATAGGATTGGTTGACTGATAAATTATACTATAGGATCGGTAGATTATGGATGATACTATAGGATTGGCAGATTGATAAATGATACTATGGGATCTGTAGATTGATAATTATACTATAGGATCGGTAGATTGATGATGATACTATAGGATTGGTTGATTGATAAATTATACTATAGGATGCTTGTGAAGGGTCTCATTCATCCAGGTCATGGTATATCTGTTGTATTCAATTAGATCAACTGGACTTGAAGTTTAGTTCTTGAAGACATTTTTCTAGTCATCCGACTGGCTTTCTCAATTCAGAATGACTTGTACAAGAATCTGTGGCAATTATGTACCCTGGAAAATCCCAATTAGCATATCACAGCCAAGTGATACTTGGAGTCACTTGGAGTCAGGAAGGAATTTTTTTCATAAAATTCGTGTTTTTTTTTGCCTTCCTCTGGATCAACAGTTAGGCAGGAAATGAGGATATTGCTAGATGGGTTGGACTGGATGGACGTATGTCTTTATTCAACCTCAAATACTATACTAAATACTATACTATACTATACTACTACTAGTCTAATTTCAATTTTAGAAAATCATCTACTTTCGATTTTCTCTAAAAATCCGGGTTCTGTGAAATTCGGGAGTTCCGAAAGTTTCGACGGGACTTCGAAACCCTCAGATCCGATTCAAAACTGGGTTCTATTCGAACCCACATCACATATCTAGTTGTAAGCTCTTTAGTGACTGGTGTGAATAGATAAAGTCATAGTGAATAGCTGTAGAATATTTCTAGTGTGTATAAGAAGGATATAGGGCTGTATTTATAAAGGAGCGGTATCGCTTTTTAGCAATACCACGTTTTTAACGTTCATTGCTGCAATAATATATTTACGATAGCCTAAATCATTGATAGCGATCGTACAGATGTGATTGCGATTGTAAATTAACGCTCCCGTTCATAGGCCTACGATCACGATTGTAGATTTACGAAAGCCTATTGAATTCTATTGCGGTACTTTACTACAGCATGGTATTCTATGACCGAAACCTGCGATACTGCGTTTTTTCAATTTGGGCCGTAATAGTAATATAAAAGACCAGTTCACTGTAAATTGCTTGTTTAAAGATAGCGTACAGAGCTGTACTACTGAAACCAACAACGTATTTTGTAATAGACCTGCATACTGTATATTACAGCCCTTTGTATCTTGTTTCTATTTAACAGATAAATGTGGTGTCAATCCAAAGATGAGAGTTAATTGTGCGCCCCCTGGTGTTAGTGCTGAGGAATGCACAAAGGAAGGATGCTGCTTCGATGACAGTGACCCAGACAGCATTTGGTGTTTCAACCCTTTGGAATATGAAGGTACAACAGCTAGGCCTTTAGTTCATTGGCTGCCCCTTGAAATACATTAAAATATAAAGATATTCAAAGTTACATTGGACCTTCTATAGGGCCTCGTTATTATAAAAAAAAAAGCAAATGTAAAAAATCAATTGCTAGCAACTAAACGGTTTAAATTATTTTTCGATACAGATGTAAAATAACACCCATTAATGTTATATAATAATGATAAAGTAACAATGTGGGGATAAATTACTTATAGGACATGTCCGCCCACCAAATTATATACATGTACTTTATAGACCACCATCCCCGAAACCGTAATACTCACAGTGCTGTTAAGTTCTTCCTACAAGGAGTTATTTTGCCCAATACTGCTCAGGGTCTCCCAGCTCCACTAAGTACAAAAAAGCTCAGAGAGCTTTCATGCATGCTCAATGAAGGAATCTCCGTATAGACTTGCCAGTGATTGACCACAACTGACAAGTCTACGCAGAAGAGCCATGAGATCCTGTGCAAGGATGGCTAACATTGGGCAGAATAACTCCAAGTAGCACTTTACAGCATTGAGTTTGGGGGTGCTCTAAATGTACAAGAAATATTATATCTGGGGTGGACATGCCTATTAAATAATGTCTGGTAGTTGGCCAGAACATCCCTCAAATAAAACCCATGATTGGTTTAATGGGGCTTTATTTACATTAAGACAATTTGGGGCCATTGTTAGTCGAATGAAATTGTTTGTATAAAGATTTTATGCCCTTTTCCCTCTTTTCCAGCCACCCAGTGTAATGCAGCAGACCCCAAAGCCCGGATAAATTGTGGTTTTCCAAGCATCACGGCTCAGGATTGTCAGAGTAAAGGGTGTTGCTTTGATTCCAGTGTCCCCGATGTTGTCTGGTGCTACCAGCCTGAATATCGAATAGGTAAATGAGTTTTACATGTTAAATAGCAACTCCAGCCTTAAAGGGCAAGTTTACCCCTCAAATGAAAAATTGTATAAGGGTAAATTACCACCCAAACTGCAATAGTTAGAAATCTGAGAGATGTAAGACTTGGTGCCCTGATGAAACTAATCAAAACAAGGTATAATTTGCCTTTTGGATAGTAATTCCAAATACAGAAAAAACCTTTCAGTACAGAAATCCCGTCAGTTACCGCCCCCTTCCTTAGCTCAGTGATCACAGACATGCTCAGATTAATTCATCCAGAGAGGGAGATAGGGGAATTCTCTGAATAGATACTTTGTATTTCTCTGCGCTAAATAGATAGAGGAAGTGAAAATAGCTGAATAAAAATCTTCCATAATCATTTCCCAGTCTTGCAGAAGAGTTAAAGGGCACCCACCCTATCAAACAAACCAAAAACTGGTCACTTGTCAATCCCAGCCCCAACTAATATGTTCAGAACATAACTAACTAACCAGATATTTAAGGATACTTCTTGACCAGATTCTGGTAGGGAAAGCTGGCCTCTCCATGCAGTCAATCAAGGCTCAGACAACTGGCATCACAACCAATGACTGACTGCTGTTCCCCTGCTGCCTCCACTGCACATGTTCACCCTTAAAAAAGCTCACTGAGCAGAGAAGGGGGAAAAAAGAGCATATCATTAAATATCTGGTTTCAAACGCATGTAATAAATATGTTAAAATTGCAGTTGAGGTTGCAGGCAGATAATTGACAAGTTAAAGGATTTGTGCACTGGGGAATTTGTTTTTTTTAAGTGCTCATTTCTGGAAACTATAATTCTTCCCAAATATCACTGTACCAACATCTTACATTTCAGCTGTCAATTAAGTGCTTTATTATCATAAACTATTCTGTTATGTATAGTTTTGCTGTAGCTAAAATGGTGACAGGTATGGTGAACTGCATGGAGTGAAATCCCCCCTCTTAGCGCTGCCTTATAGGGATAACTGAGCATGCTTGCACTCACAGAGAGTCAGATAGTCTGGCAGGGGGCTGGGGGACTGATCTTGAGAAAAAACGAGTATTGGATTAAAGTCATGCAGCAACACAAACATTTCAGAGTAAGTGCTACTTACATGTATTCATTTATAGATTGAAATGAGGCAAAGTAATGTTTTTCATTGTACAATTCCTTTAATGGTGGACTGCCTTTTAAGACTTGGAAAATTAGCCAGACATTCACTCAGCTACCAATGTAGTAGCGTAAATCTAAATATGGTATAACATAGTTTAATGAAAGTCAAGTTTTATAATTCGTTGCGAGTCCTGTACTGGTGGTACAATGATTAACCCTGTACTTTAGCTTGTCAGAAATGACCAGGTTAACCCCTTGACAGGACTATCCAATAGAAAGTGGTTAGACTGGTAGAGCCAAAGTCAGCAGCTGTAGTAAAACCACCTGTCCCGATCTTATCTGCAATTGACTTCTGTTTGTAAAAGAACCAGAACAGGGAATGTTGGAAGGTAAAACTGCCTGCAGGAAAAGTCTGTCTGTAGACATTTAATAAAATCATCAATTGAAGGTGAAAGTGCATGCACAGTGTAATGTTATAATACTACCCAGAGTGCCATGTGTCTACACAGCCATCATTCAACCAATTTTTATTGCCCCCTATTTAGATTATTTGTCCTTATTTCCAAACAGATGAAAGTTGTCAGGTTCACTTGTTCACATTGATCACAGCTACACTATAACATTAAAGGGCAACTATACTGTAAAATTTAATTTTAGAAATAAAAAGTACCTGGGACAGGGAGGTAGGATTGATTATTCCTACTTCCCAATATTGTTTCTTTGAGGAGCTACAGCACATACAGTTTATATCTGCCAGGTTATGGCGCTGGGCCTTCCTGTATTAAAGATAGTGCTGAAGCACCCAGAAAGCAGAATATTCGTACTGCTGCTCCTTATAAAAATCATATTGGGAGGTAGAAGGTACCAATCCTACCTCTCTTATCCACCAAAAAAATACTTGCACTATAGTTCTCCTTTAATTCAAGCTGCATGTGGTGGCCTTTTTCTTTGGTTTCCAAGCCAACAATATATAACGACAGCAAGGATGTTGTCTACAATCTCACCGCATATGTGGTCAACCGGTTGTTCTAAAAGTGGAAATGGTAAGGTAGAGCTAACTCAGGATTCTACTAAAAATTGAAAATTTAACCCTCATTCTGTGGTTCTTTTCAGTGGAACGGTTCTGTTACACGGTAGATCCCAAAAAAAGATTCAATTGTGACCCTCCTGGCGTGACCCCCGGAGAATGCCAGAAAAATGGATGCTGCTTTGACTCCCGTATCCCAGATGTACCCTGGTGCTACAAACCAGAAATCAAAAAAGGTAACAATGTTATTGATTACTGTTGGTGTTTACTGGTGAACCACACAACAGTGCGTGGACCTAGCACTATTATTACCTTTCCGTCTGTTTAATTAAAGGAGAAATAATGTCTAATAATAAATAAGTTCTCGTGATTCCCATGTAATGATTAGCCAAAGTGCTTACTCTTTCACTTTAATTGTGTTTGTGAAAAATGAGTTATACTGAATTAGACTGAAATTGTTTCACCGATCTGACGGAACTCGGACTTTACGGATTTCTGAATTTTCCAAACCGCAGAAAAAATTCGAGATTTTAAAAAAATATAATTCTTTGAAATTTCTAGATTCCCCAGACCATTTCATTAATTTGCAGATTTTTTACACCCCTTCACTGGGTCCGCTTGCAGATTTGTGAATATTTGGATTTTTTTGAAAATTCCCGACTCTGCCACCAGAACGAATTTCAGTGAGTTTGGCCAAGTCTTTAGTTTAAACCGACCCCCCCAAAAAAAGATACAATATGCAGGTTTCTATTGGACAGATAGTTGCAAAATGATGTATTTTTTAAAAAAAATGTTTTTTTGTTTAAGCTCCGCCTTCTAAAAATTGCTTTAATTGAGCTTAAAATGATAAAGCAAATGGCAATATGATCATTCCCTAAATACAAATTATACATGTTTTAGTATTTGTTATACTTTTACTCACACTATTCGTTTTGCACACATGGGGCTGATGCAATAAAAAATGTTTGCCTGTGTTGTTTATCTGCAGCGACCAATCAAATGCTAACTTTAGTATTCCAGTAAACAGCTAACATCTGATTGGCTGCTGCAAATGAATAGCATGGACAATCTATTGCAACTCTTGCTGCAAATTGTGTAGGCACACGTGGGTTGATTATAGGCTGATATTTCAGATCAATAAACCAATTGGTGGTGTGTTGATTGCGAATTGAAATAATGCCCAATCAGTGGGCCTGGCTAATTGTGTGGCCGATTCAAGGTCCCAAAACTTTTGATTTTACTAGCAAAATAAGTCAAGAGCCAAAAATAATCAATCCTATCTCCCTGCCCCATGTACTTTTTATTTTTATAAAGTCCATTTTTACAATATAGTTGTGCTTTAAAGACACAAACATGGTTGCATACTAGCTGAATTCATTCCTAGTTGGTTCTTCTCCAAGAGTTTGTCAGCTTATAAAGTTTTATTTACATTAACGGAGACATAATTTCCCAGGATTAATACTGAAGTTCACAATGGTCAACTTGGCCACTCAATGACCTTTCAATTTTACAGAAACCATTGAATGTTCCATCAAAACCAAAGCCAGAGTAAACTGTGGCTATCCGGACATCACGATCGATCACTGCACCCAGAGGGGATGTTGCTTTGATTCCAGTGAACCTGGTACAATCTGGTGCTTCTATCCAGAGGTCCTAAATAGTAAGTACACCCATGTTTCTCCACCCTCATTAACACCCATATAAGAACTAAGCTATAAGTGTTTAATCTTTGCTTTTCCAATTTATTTTTAGCTGTCTCCATCGAGTAAGAAGCATACCGAGTTTTTTTTTACATCATGGTCGCTCTCTTGCTATATTCATCCCGTCTGTTGCTTGAGATCACAAATTTGCTTGTAGATTTTAACTGGCGTTGACCTCTCACAGATCAAGGAAAGGTTGAAGGTTAATCAAAGATGGAATATGAAGATTCAGTAGTTAGAGATCAGAGTTAGTGGTCTATTCATTATTCTTCTTGTTTTTAATTTTTCAGTGTTGTAACGATGGGGGCGCTATTGTTCCATGTTTTTTCTAATATGAACACATTTCTTTATAGCTTTGGATACCCAAACACTAAATAAACATGTCACCTTCTTGTGAGCCTTATCATGTTTA
The DNA here is from genome assembly GCA_019447015.1 of Hymenochirus boettgeri. Classification (NCBI taxonomy): domain Eukaryota; kingdom Metazoa; phylum Chordata; class Amphibia; order Anura; family Pipidae; genus Hymenochirus; species Hymenochirus boettgeri. The sequence continues at coordinate 15,904,708 of CM033470.1, forward strand.
TTATTTTTTATTGAGATGTTAATTATAACCTTTAAAAGAACACGTCGGTAATATGTAATAGTAGAACTCACTGGCAAAGTAATCTGACATTTGATTAAAGGGCAACTATACTGTAAAAATGAACTATTTAAAAATGAATAGTACTTGGGACGGGAAGATAAGATTGATTCCTAACTTCCAGTATTGTTTGGTTGAGGAGCTACAGCACATACAGGGAGATTCAATAGAAATTCTTATTGTTAAAAATGGTGCTAATTTTGCTCCAACCAATCAGAAATTGTTTAACATTTGAAAGCTAACATCTGATTGGTTGGGGCAAAATTAGCACCATTTTTAAGGATTAGAACTTTTATAGAATAACCCTGATACAGTTTTCATCTGCCAGGTTAGTACCCTGGGCCTTCCTGTATTAAAGATAGTGCTGAAGCATTCAGGAAGACTGGCAGAAGCAGTTTTCTTTGTGCTGCTGCTCCTCATAGGAAGGATATTGGGAGGTTGAAAGTACCAATCCTACCCCCCGGCCCCAGGTACTTTTCATTTTAACTGTTTTGAAAAAACTTTATAGTTCTCCTTTAATAACTATGTCATAATGTATAAACTAAGCTGCATATGAAAGAAAATAGCTACAGACGACAATTGTCTTCCACCTACCCTCAGTTTGCCCTATTTACTAGTTTTCTTTGTATACAGATGACGTTAGGGGCGTTCTGGGGCAGAAAATTGGTGTTTTGGGGTTGGGCTGCCAGGGCCGTTCCTAGGACTGCGAGACTTGGGATTTCGTCCCTGCAGTAGGGACAAATAATTAGAGTGAGGTCATATTTACTCATACATCATTCAATACTAAGTAATATCGAAATATGGATTTAGAAGATACTTTGTTTTTATGAATAACTTTCATACTGAAATGATAAGCCTTAAAAAGCCAATCCAAAAATTGAAGTATTTTTATTTTGCCTTTTAATTTGCATCAGTTGAATGAAATTCTTTTGAATGACATTAACAAATCAGATAAAAACAGTCTCTAGAGAGCAATGATCTGAAAATGTGCAGCAAGTCTAAATACTTTGAGACATGAAACCTAAACAGAGAAAGAGTTAAGAACAGTAACTTGTGACATTTCTATAAAATGCCCAATATTCTACTAGCTTAGGTACAATACATTGCTAACAATAATGTACGCTACATCAAAGGAATGTTCACCTTTAGACAAAAGATCTTGCAATAACACAGTAACAAAATCCTGCCTGAAATAGGTTATATGCGTTCGTTCTGCCCCGAGTTAACATAGAGATTTCTTTCAATTACAATGGCAGTTGGTTGTTAAAGGATTTGTACACTGGGAATTTTTTAATATTTTGCCCATGACTAGAAACTATAATTCTTCCAAACTATCACTGTACCATTTTTTTGTTGATCTTTCCCCTATTTCTGTAGATATCCAGTCTGAAACATCTTACATTTCAGTTGTCAATCAAGTGACTTAGTATCATAAACTCTTCTGTTATGTATAGTTTTACTGTAGCTAGAATGATGACAGTTGGTACGTGAACTGTATGGTGGGAAATTCCCTCTCCCAATGCTGCCTCATAGGGATTACTGAGCATGCTTGCCCTCACAGAGAGTCAGATAGTCATGGGGCTGGAGGACTGAGCTGAAGCAAAACAAGAACTGGGTCATGCAGCAACACAAACACATCAGAGTAAATGCTACTTACATGTATTCATTTATAGATTGAAATGAGGCAAAGTAGTTTTTTTCAGTGTACAATTGCTTTAAGTGTGGTCATCCTTAGTAGGGAGCAGTTGCTGGTAAATTCCATTCAAAGTTATAACAACAAGTAAATGAGAAAAAACAAACAAATTGCATTTAAGGATATGCCCCCCCCAGACACTAATGTAAACTTACCCTTCTCACCCGTCTCAACCCCAAGAATATACTCAGCTGTTGGCTGCCTCCTTCTGCAAAGCTTCTGCCTTCTATTTAAGCTGTGCATGGTCTATGATAGTTTGCATGTGCACCAGGGAGGCAGCTTAGGAGACAGTCAGTTATTGGTCATGATGCCAGCTTTTACAGCCATGAGTGACCTCTGCTACCCAGAAGAACAAGAATAGGGGCTGATGAATATCAATGAAGATCTTCTTTTCTTCTTAAAGCTGGGTAAGGTGAGAAAGGTAGGTATAGATTTTGGTCTGGAGGGTGGGCATACCCTTTTTTTCACATGTGTCTGCTTTTTTTATTATTATTATTAAAGGTGAACTACTCCTTTAAGTAGGTAACATTATCCAGTGCAGATAAACCATACATTCCCGCTTTGAAAGTAAGCATTGACCTTTTGCAATACGAGCAATATATAAGTCCACACCCACAACAAATATATACGCAGATGTGCTTTGTTGCACTCTGAATAAAGTTTTGCATTGATTCTTGCGTTGTAAAAAATAGGAAAATTATTTCTCAAGACACATTGCAACTTGTTTCTAGAACATCAAATATTTTACAGTTTCAAAACATAGATTTATTTATTTGGCTAAAATGTTATTACCCCTTTAAATATACAATTAAAAAAAAGAATCCCTTACCTTCCCAAGGGACCAGATACAACCATAAAACAGTATATCTCTCTCTATATATAATGTTTTTCATTATCTTTATGCAGTGATTACAAAAATAATTCTGTGTGTACAGAAAGAAGGAAATGATGCATTTTGTCCTGAACCATTTTTCCTTTAGAATTTAGTTCTATATTTTAATATAGTTCAAGATCCTTAACATGGCAGAGATTAAAAAACAAACAAATATTCTTTGACACCCATGGCCGTTTACACAGAATGTTCCAGTTGATATTAATTCTGTCTAATGCTGGAATGAGGGTTTAAAAGGAATCTGAAAGAAAAAAAATCAACCCAACAGTATTCTCCTTGTCTTCATGCTACATTAGTATTGTAGGACTTATGTCCTTAATTATCTGTACTTAACAGTTTTTAAATCTGAATAATGTTATAAGGGGATTAGTGTAAGAGTTCAGCTAGCCATGCATGCCAGTCTATAAGTGGATTATGGTAAGAGTTGAAGTGGCAATGCCTGCCAGGCTATATGTGAATTAGGGTAATATTTGAGGTGGCCATACATGCCAGGCTGTATATAGATAAGTGGATTTGTTGGGCAAAACAGGAAAACTTTTGCAGATTTCTACTTTTCTACTCAGATCACAATGGATTCTCTTTGCTATGAGGTTGGGTAAACCCACTCTGGGGCCTATAGAGGTCTAAGCCTTAGAAGACCAGTTTTTCCTCCTCCTCCAGTGTATATACTGTACAATGATAGAGAAATACATTCCATAAATAAAATAATTAGTGCAATCTATGATGGTCGAACTTTGGACCTTCACAATAAACCAATAAATCTAGATGACCATGAACCACATTCTACATTCCCCTAAGACCTATCACAGAAGTAGGTGATTTTCCAATCCCAAAATGATTCCAATATTCATTACCATAACGCGCCATCCTCTAGGCACTTGTCCACTCCCGTTAGAAATGAGTGGGTGACACTTTGGTTACAGATGGACACAAATAAAATCCAATTACAATCGAAATACAGGAATACATTTCCACCTCAATCCCGGCAAGCCACATGTACCTCCTCTCAAGGCTTATTATATTAAATACGGAACATATACGGAAATAGAGATGAACAAGACCAATTGTGTTCCACCAGCAATTTGAGGAACAAACCCCAGTTTCAATCTAAAGTTTGGAACCGAGCTCCCTATATTGCCCCATAAAGAAGCAGTTCACCAAGCTCATATTGACGGTCAACATGTTGGCAGTTCTGTGTTGAAATTTCTTCTGTAGTTTTGATGGCGAAACCAGGCAACGGTTAAAACTACGGTACACCCTTAATTGGAAATGATCCAGATTTAGAAGTGTTAGATGCAAAGACAAAGCTATTAGGTCTGGGAATGTGGATACATCCTATAAGTTGATCTTTCTGCTTTAGTATAGTCATCATAAATTATACCTTTATTGGTTCAGCTCAGTTCACAGGCAAACTCCAAAATCTTATTACTTATTACTAGGGATGGCCGGTTCGCGGATCCGAACCCGGATCTGCCGCGGATTTATCTCGTTCGCAAACGGCGGATTTTTTCGGTTTTTCCGCCTTCCGAACTTCCGTACCGCGGATTTCTCGTATTTTCGAGAATTTTTGAAAATACGTATTTTGGATAATTTTCGAAAATACGAGGATTACGCGTATTTTCGGGAAATTTGTATTTTCAAAATGTGCGAAATCTCGTAATTTCGAGAATATTTTTCATTTTAACGGGTCCGCTTGCGGATTTTCGAATTTTTCCAAAAATTCTCGGATCCTTGAGCGGACCGGATTTTGCAAAGTTCGGACATCTCTACTTATTACTATTACTTGATTGGCAGATGAAGGTAGAAAAAGTGTAGGAAAAAAGCAAATTAAACACCCCCATATAACCGCAATCTACGGCATTTCAATGAATTAAAAATCCATGTTTGGGAATCCCCTGTAATCCTCCAGTATCCTTGTTAACATGCATTAAGCAAAATAAACATTCCCCAAGTTGTCACGGGCATGCATGTTAATTAAACATGCTAGCAGTATATTAAAACAACTGTAAAGTGCATTTTTTTTTTTTTTACATTTTAGTAAATTCTTTGCTAGCCAACATTTTGTGCATTTAGATGAGGTAGTTTCTGCAAGCAAAGACATTTATGAATGAAAGCGTCAAAGGATTGATAATCTCGGACAACTCAAAAAACTGACGTTTAAAACACTTCAGACATGATGCAAGGAGCTGATTCGTTCCCAAAACGGGCCAATCAAAATTTCGCAATTCCTGGGGAGAGACATGCTTAAAGGAAAAGGAAGTTTAGCATCTTTCAAAAATCTTGAGAAAGTTCTCTGAGGAACAAGATAAACCCACCAATGTTTCCAGCACTATAATTATATATATATTCTAGGGCCAAAAAAAGGAGTATGTAACTAAATGGCAATAGTAATCAAAGATCAAGCATTTATGATGGGTCACAACTTAACCCAGCAGGAGTGCTGAAACTGTCATTCATGTGTTGCTATGGTAACATTATTTCCCCGCAGTCAATTTTTCAATTACAAGTTGACCTGTTCAGGTCTCTTATCATAAATTAAAATAACTATCTGCTGCCTTTAATCTTATAAACCGATAACGCTGTGAACCAATCAGATGTTAGCATTCTACTGGCCTACTGCAATAAGATAATATCTGACTATTTGCTGTATTTTGATAGCACAGACAGACATGCTCACCCCTTATAATAAAACCCCCATTGGGGCTAATGCTTTCCCTCTTTTCCGCTTTGCTTGGTTTTCTGGGGTCCTAGTACTGCGGATACAATAAAAATAATACTTTGAAGAATCCATTTGAGCAGAGCGCCATTGTTCCAATCAACCAGGCCTACTTACTGTTAAGGGGTCACAAGGATCAAAAACAATATAATATATGACCAATCTTCCATAAGGACATGTGATATTTCTTTTTAAAAATCCCCCCTCCCCGTATCAGTGCAATGCTGTAGCCCCATTTTCTATTTCTGTTCCTTCCTAGGTAAATCTAGAAAGACTTTTTTTCAGACAAGTCAAACTAATTCATCCCAGTGGGATTTGCTATAAAGCAACGAACCCAACGGCACAAAGTTAGGCGATGATTGTGTCTCTACAGCTAGGCCAGGGCCAGCCTAAATCGGTACAATAACAAGCTTCAATGCAATCATCCCTTGTCTCACGTCTGGAACAAGACTTGGCCGTTCCTGTCTGTCTCGTTATTTTTTACCTCTCAGCCCGAATTTTGTATTTGAGGACAAAATAAGCAATGAGACGTAAGGTGACAAAAAATACTCCAAGAATAATAAAGTCCAGGTACAGTTTGGCGTTCTCCACGTCTAGTTCTTTAAGAATGGCTTCAGACTTCTGGAAATGGCAGGTCTCGTCTTTTTCGCAGTGCAAATCTTCCCTATCTAGTCCGTAGATTGACAGGATGACACCTTCAAAGCCATATCTAAAACAGAGAGATAGATTAGAGATAGAGATAGTTGGTGTTTAACCCAACACCATCTGTATGAAGGGGTCTCACGGGCTTCCATGGCCACCTCTACACCAACAATACTCTCAAACTAACAATGAATTAAAGGGCACAGGCACCTTAAGTATGTTCAACAAGGATCTCCCATATTTATTTGTGCAGACACAGCAAAACACAATGTTTCTGTCCACTGGCCTTTAACCTGTTCTCTTTAGTATTCTGTTTAGATGCTTTATCCTGGGCAGTTTTGATAACACTGCTTGGCCACAATGCAATCACACCTTGCATCGAAAGATCCCTAACACCTGGCTGTTATATACTAATTGGGATTTTTCAGGGTATTTATTGCTAAGAGATTCTTGTACAAGTCATTCTGAATTGAGAGATCCAGTCAGATGACTGGTGAAACGTCTTCAAGATCTAATTTTTAAGTCCAGTTGATCTAACTGAATACAACAGATATACCATGACCTGGATGAATGAATATTACAGATATACCATGACCTGGATGGATGAATATTACGATATACCATGACCTGGATGAATAATATTACAGATATACCATGACCTGGATGGATGAATATACAGATATACCATGACCTGATGAATGAATATTACAGATATACCATGACCTGGATGGATGAATATAACAGATATATCATAACCTGGATGGATGAATATTACAGATATACCATGACTGGATGAATGATATTACAGAATACCATGACCTGGATGATAAAATATCACTGATTTCCATGACCTGATGAATGAATATTACAGATACCATGACCTGGATGAATAAATATCATGATATTCCATGACCTGGATGAATGAATATTACAGATATCCATAACCTGGATGGATGAATATTACAGATATACCATGACCTGGATGAAGAATATTACAGATATATATCAACCTGATGGATGAATATACAGTATACCATGACCTGGATGAATGAATATTACAGATATACCATGACCTGGATGAATGAATATTCAATATACCATGACCTGATGAATGAATATTACAGATATACCATGATCTGGATGGATGAATATTACAGATATACCATGACCTGGAGGATGAATTATTACAGATATACCAAGACCTGGATGGAATGAATATTACAGATATACAGAACCTGGATGGATGAATATTACAGATTACCATGACCTGGATGAATGAATATTAAAGATATACCATGACCTGGATGAATGAATATTACAGAATATACAGACCTGGATGGATGATGAATATTACAGATATACCATAACCTGATGGATGAATATTACAGATATACCATGACCTGGATGAATGAATATTACGATATACCAGTACTGGATGAATGAAATTACAGATATACCTGACCGGATGAATGATATTACAGATATACCATGACCTGGATGAATGAATATTACAGATATACCATGACCTGGATGATGAATATTACAGATATCAATGACCTGGATGGATGAATATTACAGATATACCATGACCTGGATGAATGAATATTACAGATATACCATGACCTGGATGAATGAATATTACAGATATACCATGACCTGGATGAATGAATATTACAGATATACCATAACCTGGATGGATGAATATTACAGATATACCATGACCTGGATGAATGAATATTACAGATATACCATGACCTGGATGGATGAATATTACAGATATACCATGACCTGGATGAAATAAATATTACAGATATACAATGACCTGGATGAATGAATATTACAGATATACCATGGACCTGGATAAATGAAATTTTACAGATATACATGACCTGGATGGATGAATATTACAGATATACCGTGACTGGATAAATGAATTATACAGATATACCGTGACCTGGATGAATGAATATTACAGAGATACCGTGACCTGGATGAAGAATATTACAGTATATACGTGACCTGGAGAATGAAGATTACAGATATACCGTGACCTGGATGAATGAATATTACAGATATATACCATGACCTGGATGAATGAATATTACAGATATACCATGACCTGGATAAATGAATATTACAGATATACCGGGACCTGGATGGATGAATATTACAGATATACCATGACCTGGATGGATGATATTACAGGTATACCATGACCTGGATGAATGAATATTACGGATATACCATGACCTGGATGGATGAATATACGAAATATCCATGACCTGATGATGAATATTACAGATATACCATGACCTGATGGAAATGAATATTAACAGATTATATCCATAACCTGAATGGATGAATATTACAGATATACCATGACCTGGATAATGAATATTACAGTATAACCATGACCTGGATGAATAAATATCACTGATATTCCCATGACCCTGAGAAATGAATATTACAGATTACCATGACCTGGATGGAATAATATTACGATATCCATGACCTAGATGAATGAATATTACAGATATACCATGACCTGGATGGATGAATATTACGATATTCCCTACCTGGATGAATAAATATTACAGATATACCATGACCTGGATGGATGAATATACAGATATACCATGACCTGGATGATGAATATTACAGATATAACATGACCTGGATGAATGAATATTACAGATATACCATACCTGGATGGATGAATATCAGATATACCATGACCTGGATGATGAATATTACAGATATACCATGACCTGGATGATGAATATTACAGATATCCCATGACCTGGATGAATGAATATTACAGATATACCTGACCTGGATGAATGAATATTACAGATATCCCATGACCTGGATGAAGAATATTAGAGATATCATAACCGATGTGATGAATATTACAGATATACCATGACCTGGATAATGAATATTACAGATATCCATGACCTGGATGATGAATTTTACAGATATACCATGACCTGGATGAATGAATATTACGATATACCATTACCTGATGAATGAAATTTACAGATATACCATGACCTGGATGATGAATATACAGTATACCACCTGGATGATGAATTTACAGATATACCATGACTGTGATTAATATTACAGATATCCATGACCTGGATAATGAATATTACAGTATACCATGACCTGGATGAATGAATATTACAGATATACCATAACCTGGATGGATGATATTACATATATACCATGACCTGGATGAATGAATATTACAGATATACCTACCTGATGGAATATTACAGATATACCAGACCTGGATGATAAAATTACAATATCCATGACCTGGATGAATGAATATTACAGATATACCATGAACCTGGATAAATAACTTTTACAGATATACCATGACCTGGATGGAGGAATATTACAGATATACCTGACCTGGATAAAATGATTTACAGATATCCGGACCTGAGAATGAATATTACAGATATACCGTGACCTGGATAAATAATATTAACATATACCTGACCTGGATGAATGAATATTACAGATATACCGTGACCTGGATGAATGAATATTACATATATTACCGTGACCTGGATGAATGAATATTACAGATATACCGTGACCTGGATGAATGAAATATTACAGAATATCCGTGACCTGATGAATGAATATTACAGATATACCATGACTGAATGGATGAATATTACAGATATACCATGACCTGGATAATGAAATTACAATATACGTTAACCGACCTGATGAATGAATATTACAGATATACGGTGACCTGATGAAGAATATTACAGATATACCGTGACCTGGATGGATGAATATTACAGATATACCATGACCTGGATGAATGAATATTACAATAACCGACCTGGATGAATGAAATTACAGATATACCATAACCTGGATAAGAATATTACAGATATACCGTGACCTGGATGAATGAATATTACAGATATACCGTGACCTGGATATGAATATTACAGATATACCGTGACCTGGATGGATGAAATTACAGATATACCATGACCTGGATGATGAATATTACAGATATACCAATACCTGGATGAATGAATATTACAGATATACATAACCTGGAGAAAATGAATATTACAGATATACCATAACCTGGATGAATGAATATTACAGATATAACCGTGACCTGGATGGATGAATATTACAGATATACCGTGACCTGGATGGACGAATATTACAGATATACCATGAACCTGGATGAATAATATTACAATACCAGTATCCTAACCAGAACCTGGATGAATGAATATTACAGATATACCATGACCTGGATGAATGGGAACCTTAGGGGCAAGAGCCTAGAATTTTAGCTATAATTCTCTTCTTAAAAATTCCATTTAAAGTTTGGAAAATGAGATTTAAACATTTCCATGATGTTAATTTATTCCAACCACCAACAGCAATTTAACGTCTATGATACGGAACATGAAATAAGTGAATGACAGGAGATGGAGAGTTATTGTCTCTTACCGGACATAGGACATGTACGACATCCATTGAAGGTATCCTGGGATGGTATCAAAGCTTACGAAAAACCCAGAAAATAAAAGAACTGGAATGGCTGTAACGGGCCCCACAAATGTGGCTACCTGTAGGGGAAACAGAGGCAATTATATCTATACGTCCATAGCAGCTTGTTTTATAGAGGTAACTATTGTTATCTAGGTTTATCTTCACCATGTGACAAATTCAAATAGAATCTCTGGGCCCCCCAACAAAACTATGATGGGGCCCCTATCCATGCTTCATTCACAGTGGTTTTCTTGGAGGAGGAAAGATTGGTCTCTCCCGGGCCCCACTGCTCCCCTGGTAGTTGCGCCCCTGAATCTTCTGCAGACTAATGTCCCCCTCATTCAAGTCTATGGGCAATGGACATGTGTGGGAGGCCAAGAGTTAGAGGCCAAGAGGTGGACCCACCAGTGAGATGACTAGTAGGCTTTGGTGTTTCTCTTTCATCCTCTTATTATCAAGAAGGAATTATCCAGCTCCTAAAGAGTAACAAGATTCTATGCAGACACAATACCTGCAGGGAAGTGGAAGCCGCTCCAATTAGGAGGCCCAGAGACTGGGCAACAAGTGATGTCATAGTCCCCAAAGCAGCAAACAAAACAAATCGTAAAGCATCTGATGGCTGTGAGGTCATCCAGTAAACGATGCTGCAATAGGCCAACCGGAAACAGGATCTAAAGGTAAAGGAAATAGTCAGCGTTTTTATGGATGGAAAAGAAATTCCTGGGCAGGTTTCCAGCCTCTACTAAGGTAATGAAATGATTTACAGGACATATAATTAAAATTCATATAATGACTAGAGATGGGATCCGGGGTCTGACTTGGACATGGATCCGACGTGGAACCCTCAGTTCCGGACTTTTAAGAGCATTTTTGATGATTATCGAACGTTCGAGGCTACTTACGAGGATTATATATATATATATATATACTGTATATACTTACGTATACAAATAGCCTAAAAATCTACCCTCGAATTATACTCGGGTCACTCACCTCTGCTTGCCGCTCGATTCCCCATCCACTCTTCCTATGGCTGACGTCACTACTCTGCGCCAGTCTCACTTCCCAGGTAGTGACGTCAGGCTCCAGAATAGTGGAAGAGAGCGGCGGTGAAGCATGATTGCAGTGGCGTGAGGAGGAGGCTATACTGAATAACACCCCGGTGATGTAGCAGAAGATGGAAGAGTCCGGGCTAGTTCAGCTCAAGCGGCATACAGTGGTAGTGGCTGACACCGGAGACTTTAACGCTATTGAAGAAGCCTTAGGATGTTACTACTAATCCATGGCTGATATTGGTGGCTGCGCAGATTTAGTAAATGATGCTAATCAGTATGGAAAGAATTTAGGAGGGTCTGAAGATGAGCAGATCAACAATATCTAACAATATCTTAGACAAGCTTTTTGTCTCATTTGGTGTAGAAATTCTCTCGTCCAATACAGATGGCAGCACCAGGAGCAGCTGAACTCACACACAGGCAAGTCCTCTCCACCACTGAACTGGGGGGGCTCTGGGGGTGTGTGTGCAGTGCTTGCCACTGCAGATGTTTGGAAACTGCAAGTCCCTGCAACTAAAGCATGGTGGGAGTTGTAGTTTCCAAACATCTGGAGTGCCAAGGAATTGGGGGTTACTGTGTGGGATTACCGTCCATTTAAAGGGCAAATAATGCTTTAAAACTTTAAGATTTTGTATTGTTTTGAGGCTTTAGTTGCCCTTTAAATGGACAGTAGAATTCCTATACAGTAGTCCCATACTGGATATGGTTATTACTGTATTGAACTACTGTATGGGAATTCTGCTGTCCATTTAAAGGGCAACTAAAGCCTCAAAACAATACAGAATCAGGAGGAGGATGCTATCGATTGTTAAAAAGATTGCCTTCCGATTCTGTATTGTTTTGAGGCTTTAGTTGCCCTTTAAATGGACAACAGAATTCCCATACAGTAGTCCCATACAGTAATAGCCAAATCCAGTATGTCTATTACTGTATGGGAATTCTGCTGTCCATTTAAAGGGCAACTAAAGCCTCAAAACAATACAGAATCAATACAGAATCAGAATCTACCCTCTGCTTATACTCGAGTCAATCATGTTTTACTCGTATTTCAGGTAAAAATATGTACCTCGGCTTATACTCAGATCGACTTATATTGGAGTATATACGGTATATATAAATAGCCTTGAACGTTTGATAATCATGGAAAATGTGCTCTAAAGTCCCGAAAGTATGTAAAGTTTCCGGATTTTCGAATCTTCGCGATTTTCCCGAGATCCATAAATCCGAAAACATAATGGATCTTACAAGTTTCGCCATCTCTAATACTGATACGTATTGCCCATGTTTCTGTAAATGCACGCTAACAAATCTTAATAGCTTGGTGTTATTATCTGGATTTTGTTTGATTACCTGGAAGGGGACATCAGCCATGGTTTTGGCTAAGTAATATGCCTTGAGGCTGTACCAGTAATTGAGATGCTCTCTGAGGAACACTCCCATTTCTAGTGGAACTGTTGATAAAGAACATTATACAAAGCTTATTTAACATAACTGCATTGTCCACGTGGACACAACCAGCAATGTACCATAATGCAACACACAGTGAAATTAGCCATTAGCTAGTAACTTCCTTCCTGTACTAGTTTTTAGTTTATAATTACCAATTAAACATTTCAGTCTTTATGTTCTGATCTAACGGAATATGCTTGGGATTTTTTCCTTCAAAATAATAAAAACACTTCACTGTATTCAAGGAGGCCATATTGTGTGTAATAACACGATGGACATAAACAGGCCTAAGCCAGAGAAAAAGGAAGTGCAACTTCACACATAGACAAGTGCCCCATCTGACAAGTGCACATGTTTTTTAAAAAGGTTAATTGAAAACTAACTGTGGTCTCCCTAAAAGTTGTCTGGTAACTGTGGTCTCCATACAAGTTGTCTGGTAACTGTGGTCTCCATACAAGTGGTCTGGTAACTGTGGTCTTTAAACAAGTGGTCTGGTAACTGTGGTCTCCATACAAGTGGTCTGGTAACTGTGGTCTCCATACAAATGGTCTGGTAATTGTGGTCTCCATACAAGTGGTCTGGTAACTGTGGTCTCCATACAAGTGGTCTGGTAACTGTGGTCTCCCTACAAGTTGTCTGGTAACTGTGGTCTCCCAACAAATGGTCTTGTAATTGTGGTCTCCATACAAGTGGTCTGGTAATGTGGGCTCCATACAGTGGTCTGGTAACTGGTCTCCCTACAAGTTGTCTGGTACTGTGGTCTCCCTACAGTTGTCTGGTAACTGTGGTCTTTAAACAGTGGTCTGGTAACTGTGGTCTCCATACAGTGGTCTGGTAACTGTGGTCTCCATACAATGGTCTGGTAACTGTGGTCTTCATACAAGTGGTCTGTGTAACGTGTGTCTCCATACAAATGGTCTGTCAACTGTGGTCTCCATACAAGTGGTCTGGTAACGGTGGTCTCCATTCAAGTGGTCTGGTAACTGAGGTCTTCAATACAGTGGTCTGGTAACTGTGGCCTCCATAACAGTTGTCTGGTAACTGTGGTCTTTAAACAAGTGGTCTGGTAACTGTGGTCTTAAACAGGTGGTCTGTAACTGTGGTCTCTCATCACAAGTGGTCTGGTAACTGTGGTCTTCATACAAGTGGTCTGGTAACTGTGGTCTCCATAACAATGGTCTGGTAACTGTGGTCTCCATACAAGTGGACTGGTAACGGGGTCTCCATTCAAGTGGTCTGGTAACTGAGTCTTCAACAGTGGTCTGGTAACTGTGGTCTCCATACAACTGGTCTGGTAACTGAGGTCTTCAAACAAGTGGTTCTGGTAACTGTAGTCTCCATACGTGGTCTGGTAACTGTGGTCCTATATAAGTGGTCTGGTACTGTGGTCTCCATATAAGTGGTCTGGTAACTGTGGTCTCCATACACTGGTCTGGTACTGTGGTCTCTATATAGTGGTCTGATAACTGTGGTCTCCATACAAGTGTCTGGAAACTGTGGTCTCCATACAAATGGCCTGGTAATGGTGGTCTCCATTCAAGTTGTCTGGTAACTGTAGTCTCCATACAAGTGGTCTGATAACTGTAGTCTCCATATAAGTGGTCTGGTAACTGTGGTCTTTGCACAAGTGGTCTGGTAACTGTGGTCTTTGCACAAGTGGTCTCCATACATCCCAAAAGAGATTATTCATACCTTTCAAACAAGCCTAGGATGTCTCTAGCTTCTTTGGATCTTAAATTATAGGCTTGTAAATTTACATTTTCCACACTGCCCTATTTCTGTGTCTGTGACAGGCATGTGTTATAAGCTGTGTCATTAGCCTAACCCCCAAAATCGATCTTTTCTGACACTATGATGCAGTTGATGATGCTCTGTCTCAGCAGTGGTCATGCTCCAACCTTAAAGACCCCCAGTTCTAGTGATGTCACAGCTCACAGTACTAGCAGGAAATAACACCCTTTATACTGCTGTAACTTCGGGTAGACTGCAGAAAGAAGCATGATCATAAAATGTACCCTTATAAATAAAGACCACTTGTATTGGAGACAACAGTTCTCCTTTAAAGTCAACAAAATGTACACATATTAGAGATAAAACTCACAAAAAACCACAACCTGTGTTGATGGTCTAATAGTTCATTTCACCATTAATAGAATATTCATCGTGACTATTTTCACTTTTAGCCAGTAGATGGCAGTCTAGCATACTGGAACATGTGGGACCATAGGAGCTTTATCAACTTGCTAGTATTGGGACATGTCATGCTCTTTGTACTTGCTCAGTGAGCACTTGTAATTGCACAGAGTGGGTTGATTTTTGTGTAATAACAAACTGTATCAATCTGTGCTGCTAATATTACTTACACGTCAGTACGGTCGGCATGAGGGCAGCGAACATCAGGAAGAGCATGGAGAAAAACAGAAAGCCGGAGTTGCTCAGGACTTTCTTGGCCTCGTTCCCAATACCCAAGTACAGTAAACCAATCAGGATCCCGATTCCAATGTGAGAAGTTATCCGCAGGTGGGTCAGGACCTGAATGATGAAGAAAGGGGTCAACGTATTGTAGCTACTTCCATCCCAAGGTGGACACCATGACTAGGAACAGTTTCAATAACCTACCGAATCCCTCATGATGCTCAGACAAGTTCTCTTGAACAAGATGCAGAACTGAGTGAGGCAACTGGCCGAAAAGCTGTGACAACCCTCCGTGGGCGAGGGGTCCTATCAGAAAAAAGACACCTACTTTAGCTTGGTCATGATAGGGAAGCTGTAGGAGATACCAAAGATCTCAGAGCATGGCAGAGCTGTCCTAGTGGGTCTGAAGATATTACCTCGTCTGGCTTGTGCCACATTAAGGGGCTTATTTCATTCTCCCCGCAGTGATCTCTCTTATGATCGGCATCGCACAGATTGTCCTGTACGGCCCTCACCAGGTGAGGATTCTGGTCTCCATATTCCCCCGACGCCACTTCCATAACTTGAAAAAAAAAAAAAAAACAGAAAAATATTGTAAAAAAGAAGGACCAATCTACATTGCTACATTGTGACCTTATTTCCCAGAAAGTATTAATTTGTTTTTAATGTGAAATAAAACAAGCGGATTTTGATTTAATTCAGGGATGTCAAACTTGCTGATGTTTTGAAAACTACAACTCCCAGCATTCCGCAAGTTTGACATCCCTGGTTTCATTGAAAGTGCAATAGTAACCCGCATGATTTGGCCACCAGGGGGCATGTCAACATTATTACACACCTACTGAATTGGTGGGTAGAGATATGCAAATATGTTATTAACGGTTCTTTCGGCCAATCAGTGTACAGTTTAGTATTTATTCCTATTGTGCTGCAGTATATTCTAAGCCATCGTCACATGGTTAATCAACATCAATGGGTAAAAAAAA
This sequence comes from Hymenochirus boettgeri, assembly GCA_019447015.1. Lineage (NCBI taxonomy): Eukaryota > Metazoa > Chordata > Amphibia > Anura > Pipidae > Hymenochirus > Hymenochirus boettgeri. Next base: position 15,921,161 of record CM033470.1, read on the forward strand.
ACATAATTATTTTTTTCTCTACAAAAAATGTCACCGTGATAATAACATAAAAAAATACATTATATAAATATAATATTATGGCAATATAAGCTGATTTATTATACAGAGGCGATAAACGTTACGGTGCTCATTTTAACTCTTTGTATTGTGCTCAAAGGATCTTACTATGTAACGTCACTATTGGACCATGTTTCTAAATGGAAAAGTGGAGTCCCACATTAACCTAACCCCACCTAGACCATATCTTGGCCTGTATATGGACTGGTTGTCCATATGTCACTGGCTAGTTTGGTACACTTGACATCATTGGTGGTAAAACTCCCCCCCTATTTATGTCCCATATTTTCTACCCTTGCAATATAGTTGATGAGAGGGTAAATACACCATTCAGATTACTTACTGAAATCTGCAGGGTTGTGGTAGGTCGGGCAGTTTAAACCCAACCCCCTCAGGTAAGGAACAAGGTTTGCCACCTTCCCACGGTAGATGCATTGTCCTTGGCTTAATACGTAAAGCTGGAAAACAGAGAGGACAGAGTGTGTAATGATATCTGTTTAACGGGTTTAAATCCCATGAGAACAGGTGGATAACAGAATCATTATTGACCGCAAATGCAAAAGGCTACAATTTTATAATAGCCAGGAAATAGCATTAATATCAACTGTAAGGTAGGGATAAAGTGTGAAATAATGGGGACCCCCCAGACACAACCAAAGCCTCATCCAAATCAAGCCCAAAAATTGGACCGCCCTGTGACAATTGGGGTAGTTGTTAGGTGAGCATGTAGATTTCATGTGATTGCATTTATAAAGGGAAAGATACTCACCTGATCAAACAACTCGAATAGTTTGGCACTGGGCTGGTGGATTGTACAGATGATATTCCTTCCGCCTTGCGCCAAAGATTTCATCAGTGACACCACCTGAAAACAGGATGAACTGTCCAGCCCACTGCGGGGAAATAGAAATGTATTTTCACTTTAAAATTGCAGACATAATTGGAAAGGTCATAACCCTTTAGACTATTCAGACTCATTACTTGTTTAAAAGGATATTTAAACAGACGTTTTCATTTATTAAACAAATTATTCATGGACCAATCCCGATCGTACAATTTTTTCTATCTCCCTATAAGGCCGAAAATTGTCAGACGATTTGTGTGTGGGCCCTTTTAGATTTGTAAAAACCTTTAATATGAGAAAACTTCTAATCACTTCCTGGCTAGCACCTCACCCAGTGGGTACAGGCACGAGCAATAGAAAACAGAGAAACTTAGCAAGGAGCTGGGAGAAAAAAGTGATTGTTTAAATCAATTATTATATTACAGGCCACAGTAATAAAATCCGTCTATAGAATCAAAACTATTGTACCTAGTGGGTTCATCGAAGAACATAACCGGTGGATTATTGACTAATTCCAGGGCAATCGCCAGGCGTTTCCTCTGGCCTCCAGAAAGGCTTCCAGTCCTAGTGTCAGCACAAGGTAATAGCCCCAGAGCTGTGAGGATCTCCTTCACCTGCAATTTCCAGGTAACGTTAGAACACAGACAAGGCAGAGGCACAGGGGATCTCATTATAAAACAGAACCTTAAAGGGAAAAGTGGGGGTAGGGTTGCTTTCTGAAAATAATCAATAGTATAAATCAATGGAAGGAAAAAGGGATAACTTCTACCTCATATTTCTACTTACCTACATGCCTAGGTTACAAATAGGGTGGTGCATCATCCACCATCCCATAATGGGTATATGTAGAATCAGGGCCACTTTTCTAATGAGGCAGAGTGAGACATTTGTCTCAGAAGGCACCTCTGTGCAGCTCTCTCTCTATATCTATCTATCTATCTATCTATCTATCTACCTATCTATCTATCTATCATCTATCTACCTATCTATCTACCTATCTCTCTCTCTCTCTCTATCTATCTATCATCTACCTATCTATCTACCTATCTCTCTCTCTCTCTATCTATCTATCATCTATCTATCTATCTATCTATCTATCTATCTATCTATCTATCATCTATCTATCTATCTATCATCTATCTATCATCTATCTATCTATCTATATATCTATCTCTCTCTCTATATCTATCTATCTCTCTATCTATCATCTATCAATCTATCAATCTATCTATCTATCTATCTATCTATCTATCTATCTATCTATCTCTCTATATCTATCTATTATCTATCTATCATCTATCTATATATCTATCTCTCTCTCTATATCTATCTATCGATCATCTATCATCTATCTATCTATCATCTATCTATCTGTCTATCTATCATCTAATCTATCTATGTATCTATCTATCTATCATCTATCTATCTATCTCTCTCTCTATATCTATCTATCGATCATCTATCTATCTATCGTCTATCTATCTGTCTATCTATCATCTAATCTATCTATCTATCTATCATCTATCTATCTATCTATCTATCTATCTATATATATATATATATATCTATCATCTATCTATCTATCTATCTATCATCTATCTATCTATCTATCTATCTATCTTTCTACCTATCTATCTATTATCTATCTATCATCTATCTATCTATCTATCTACCTACCTACCTACCTATCTCTCTCTCTCTCTCTCTCTCTATCTATCTATCTATATATCTCTCTATATACATTTCTTTCTCTCTCTATCTACATGCATACCGGTGCCCCCTCCTTGTAAAGTTTGAATTTACCAAGTGTTTTGATACGGCCATGGTTTAGTGTTCCTAACAATCCCAAATGAATTCTATAACAATCCGCTACATCTCTTTCTTACAAAGCTGTCTATACCTGCTAGTTAGGAATAATACAATCAATCCAGGCTTATTCACATTTCAGCCTTAGTTCAGTGTTTAAAGGGACAACATGTGTAATGTGTTGCTCAGTCTGTGTAATCAATAAGAACATCCACACACCCTCTAGCAGCTTTCGGATTGGTAACTGGATTATACAGACAGGAAATAATAACATGGTGCCAAGATCTCTTTGTACATTATATTATCTCTCAAGAAGAGGAAAAAACTCATTATCTGCATCTAGTCCAGAATCCCTTTATCACAAATCAATAGGCTTGGTACACACATGGGGAAAGGAATTTTTCGTCTCGCCACAAGCGAACGGTAGGTGGGGATAAATCACTGTCCGTTGCAACAAATGATTCATAGGAGACCGAATGATTGACGCTGATTTTCAGACTTGTCCAATCGCCCGTTTGTCTGATCCATGCGTCTGATATTGTTTGTCGCTGCTTCTGCCGCTGCCGGCAAAATCACTTTCATTTTTTATCCCAACTAACAATACATAGAAATATGGGGCAGATAGGCCAACAAAATATGCTAGTGTGTACACAGCCTTAGATTGGGAATTTCATAAAGATTTAAAAAACATCATTGTAGATCACCGACTAATGACCAACTTATGACATAGCTAAACACTAATTATAACTGATGACATAGCTAAACACTAATTATAACTGATGACATAGCTAAACACTGATTATAACTGATAACATAGCTAAACACTAATTATAACAGATGACACAGCTAAACACTGATTATAAGTGATGACATAGCTAAACACTGATTATAACTGATGACATAGCTAAACACTGATTATAACTGATGACATAGCTAAACACGGATTATAACTGATAACATAGCTAAACACTAATTATAACTGATGACATAGCTAAACACTGATTATAACTGATGACATAGCTAAACACTAATTATAACTGATGACATAGCTAAACACTGATTATAACTGATGACATAGCTAAACACTGATTATAACTGATGACATAGCTAAACACTGATTATAATTGATAACATAGCTAAACACTGATTATAACTGATGACATAGCTAAACACTGATTATAACTGATGATATAGCTAAACACTGATTATAACTGATGACATAGCTAAACACTGATTATAACTGATGACATAGCTAAACACTGATTATAATTGATAACATAGCTAAACACTGATTATAATTGATAACATAGCTAAACACTGATTATAACTGATGACATAGCTAAACACTGATTATAACTGATGACATAGCTAAACACTGATTATAACTGATAACATAGCTAAACACTGATTATAACTGATGACATAGCTAAACGCAGATTATAACTGATGACATAGCTAACCACTGATTATAACTGATGACATAGCTAAACACTGATTATAACTGATGACATAGCTAAACACTGATTATAACTGATGACATAGCTAAACACTGATTATAACTGATGACATAGCTAAACACGGATTATTATTAATGACATAGCTAAACACGGATTATTATTAATGACATAGCTAAACACTGATTATAACTGATGACATAGCTAAACACTGATTGTACACATGTATGGTATGTATCATATACCTGTCATTGGGCAGCAGCTGCTGTGTATCCCCATAGTACAATAGGATGTTTGCTTAGAAAACACAACTGCAGTTTGACAAGGTTTTCATTCATTCCAAACAGAGACAAGTGAACAGGGTCCACATTTCCACCTCCTTTGTTAACATGCAAAACACCATTTAGTGCACAGACCCTCAGGATTATACAAAAGCAGAACTCAAAGAAGGATATACAGAATGATATACAGTATACAGAATGATATTCAGAATGATATGGAATATACAGAGTGATATACAGAATGATATACAGTATACAGAATGATATTCAGAATGATACAGAATGATATGGAATATACAGAGTGATATACAGAATGATATACAGTATACAGAATGATAAAATGATATGGAATATACAGAATGATATAGAGAATGATATACAGTATACAGAATGATAAAATGATATAGAATATACAGAATGATATAGAGAATGATATACAGTACACAGAATGATAAAATGATATAGAATATACAGAATGATATAGAGAATGATATACAGTATACAGAATGATAAAATGATATAGAATATACAGAATGATATAGAGAATGATATACAGTACACAGAATGATAAAATGATATAGGATATACAGAATGATATAGAGAATGATATACAGTATACAGAATGATAGAATGATATAGAATATACAGAATGATATAGAGAATGATATACAGTACACAGAATGATATACAGAATACTGAATGATATACAGTACACAGAATGATATACAGAATACTGAATGATATACAGTATACAGAATGATATACAGAATGATATACAGAATACTGAATGATATACAATATACAGAACGATATACAGAATACTGAATGATATTCAGTATACAGAATGATATACAGAATACTGAATGATATACAGTATACAGAATGATATAGAGACTGGTACACAGAATGATATAGAGAATGATATAGAGAATGATTTACATAATGTTATAGAGAATAATACACATAATGATATACAGAATACTGAATGATATACAGAATAATACATAATGAGATAGAATGCTACACAGAATGATATAGAGACTGATACACAGAATGATATAGAATGATATAGAGAATGATATAGTGAATGATTTACATAATGTTATAGAGACTGATACACAGAATGATATAGAGAATGATTTACATAATGTTATAGAGACTGATACACAGAATGATTTACATAATGTTATAGAGAATAATACACATAATTATATACAGAATACTGAATGATATACAGAATAATACATAATGAGATAGAATGCTACACAGAATGATATAGAGACTTCTCTCTCTCTCTCTATCTACATGTTTCTATTTGAACCGGTGCCCCCTCCTTGTAAAGTTTGAATACCAAGTGTTTTGATACGGCCATGGTTTAGTGTTCCTAACAATCCCAAATGAATTCTATAACAATCCGCTACATCTCTTTCTTACAAGCTGTCTATTACCTGAGTTAGGAATAATACAATCAATCCAGGCTTATTCACATTTCAGCCTTAGTTCAGTGTTTAAAGGGACAACATGTGTAATGTGTTGCTCAGTCTGTGTAATCAATAAGAACATCCACACACCCTCTAGCAGCTTTCGGATTGGTAACTGGATTATACAGACAGGAATAATAACATGGTGCCAAGATCTCTTTGTACATTATATTATCTCTCAAGAAGAGGAAAAAAAACTCATTATCTGCATCTAGTCCAGAATCCCTTTATCACAAATCAATAGGCTTGGTACACACATGGGGAAAGGAATTTTTTCGTCTCGCCACAAGCGAACGGTAGGTGGGGATAAATCACTGTCCGTTGCAAACAAATGATCATAGGAGACCGAATGATGACGCTGATTTTCAGACTTGTCCAATCGCCCGTTGTCTGATCCATGCGTCTGATATTGTTGTCGCTGTTTCTGCCGCTGCCGGCAAAATCACTTTCATTTTTTACCCAACTAACAATACATAGAAATATGGGGCAGATAGGCCAACAAAATATGCTAGTGTGTACACAGCCTTAGATTGGGAATTTCATAAATTTAAAAAACATCATTGTAGATCACCGATAATGACCAACTTATGACATAGCAAAACACTAATTAACTGATGACATAGCTAAACACTAATTATAACTGATGACATAGCTAAACACTGATTATAACTGATAACATAGCTAAAACTAATTATAACAGATGACACAGCTAAACACTGATATAAGTGATGACATAGCTAAACACTGATTATAACTGATGACATAGCTAAACACTGATTATAACTGATGACATAGCTAAACACGGATTATAACTGATAACATAGTAAAACATAATTATAACGTGACATAGCTAAACTGATTATAACTGATGACATAGCTAAAACACTAATTATAACTGATGACATAGCTAAACACTGATTATAACTGATGACATAGCTAAACAACGATTATAACTGTGACATGCTAAACACTGTTATAATTGATAACAAGCTAAAACACTGATTATAATTGATAAACATAGCTAAACACTGAGTTATAACTGATGACATAGCTAAACACTGATTATAACTGAGACATAGCTAAACTACTGATTATAACTGATAACATAGCTAAACAGATTAACTGATGACAAGCTACCAGATTATAACTGATGACATAGCTAAACCAACTGATATACAACTGATGACATAGCTAAACACTGATTATAACTGATGACATAGCTAAACAACTGATTATAACTGATGACATAGCTAAACACTGATTATAAACTGATGACATAGCTAAACACTGTTATAACTGATTGACATAGCCTAAACACCTGATTATAACTGATGATGACATAGCTAAACACTGATTATAACTGATGACATAGCTAAACACTGATTATAACTGATGACATAGCTAAACACTGATTATAACTGATGACATAGCTAAGTGCTGATTATTATTAATGACATAGCTAAGGACATTATAGGCATATAATTTACAGGATATCTACGGCTGTATAAGAACATATACAGTAAATATAAAATCTCATTATCTCAATTTTTTTAACCCTGTATATACAAGTCAGTTTCAGCCAAGGATTGTGCCGTGTATGATACTTCGTCATTCGAAACCATTCGCCATTGACAGGTCTGCCCGGTGGATCATCCACAAGGCCAGACTGTTTCAGCCCCAGCGATCACACATGTGTACGAACCTTAACACATTTAGATCTTCTCAATAGAATGACCACTTACCATTTCTTTTCTTCCCTCGTCTTTTTCCTGCAGTTTTAAATGGGCCGATACCTAAAAGTTTAACACAAACATTAACGTTGCATTATTGTACAGTAATATGGAGGCTTCCCCTACACACCTCCCATTAGATTTCAGCCTAATAAAAACTTACATTATTATTCGATTTTAGTTCCCCTTTAAGAAATATCAACTAAATCTCAGCTTCCAAATTACTTTTATATGATTTATGTCTAGTGCAGGGATGTCAGTATGCTGACTGGGAATGCTGGGAGTTGTGGTTTTCAAACCCTTTGGAGGGCCATAAGTTTGACATCCCTGATCTCGTGGGAGAATTATAAACCCAGATTGTGTCTGTATGGGATGAACTGACAGTGTCTGTGGCACTGGAAAGGGGCAGTTTAATGGGGAGGGGCTTAGGCATAGTGGTGGGTGTGTCCAAAAAAGTTCCAAAATGGAGGCTGGGAATATTGTGGGATTACGGCAGTTACCATCATGGCTTCCTGTACAGTCAGGTGAGGCAGAAGCATGTCATCTTGCATAATGTAGCAGGATACTTTACGGAAGGAACGTAAATCCCGAGGTTGGCCATTGATGAGGATTTCTCCCTTCATACCAGTCTCTCTGAAATAAAAAATACAAAATATACCAAATCTACCATACACTATCAGGGTTATTCAATAAAAGTTCTTATTGTTTAAAATGGTGCTAATTTTGCCCCAACCAATCAGATGTTAGCTTTCAAATGTTAAATAAGATCTGATAGGTTAGGGCAAAATTAGCGCCATTTTAAACAATAAGAACTTTTATTGAATCTCCCTGTATGTATTTTAATTGCAGACTGAACAAAATAGAATGATAGATTCAAAGGAGGGATTATTTTTACAATTCAGGTTTTACATTTAATGCTTATATACATCCTACTAACCTGTATCCCGCCAGGATGTTCATTAACGTGGACTTTCCTGCACCCGATGGACCCATAATTGCAACAAGTTCCCCGCAGCCAAAGTTTCCTGAGATCCCTTTAAGAAGGGTCTTGTAGCCTGAACAGGACAAATAAAATCCATTATGGGTTTTATTCTGGTTAGAAACAAATATTAAGCGTTTGAATTAATGAAATCATATGAATGAGTGATTTCCAAGCCAGTGAATAATCATTATCGAAGTCAATATTGATTGCAAAGGTCATTGCAGATTTTATTTAAAGGGGAAATTCATAACAAACCGTATAAAAACAGCCAAAAGTTTCTACAAAGTGTAAACAAATTTGTGTTTTATTAACACACACAAGAGGCCTACATGATATTTACATAAACTCCTTGCACCGCAGTACAGCTTTATGAGATTATTGTTCAATAAAGCCAAGCAAGCATTCTACTTTCAAATAAAATTGTCCACTTGAGGGCGCTGTTCGCAGAAAACGTTTTACATACACAACTAATTCCAAGAAAACAATATAGATATGTAGTATAGAAATATACTGCCGCGTCATTTAACAGACATTATCTCACTGATAAGGGATACAAACGGCAGCTATTAATAAATACGGGATTACTATAAACCATCTGTTACCATGTCTAGATTACAACGAAATCAGCTTCACTAAAGAGACCAGAAAATCTTAGGAGACCATTGTATTGTATTTCAATTGGAACATTAAGGGCTGAATCATTTGTCCAGGGTTCCCTGTATATTTCCTGAAATAGTCTCTGCAGTTGTTTTCTAGTGAAAACAACTACACTTTAAAGGGCCAGTTCACCCCTAGAAAATTATTGAATACCTCCAGCCCCCCTTTCCAAACCCAGAGACTGTTATAGCTAATCCCCTCCCTGTGGTCCCTGAAGCCCTGAAACCTTCCCCCACCACAAGAAAGAAATTTAACACCCTGTCCGATCGACCGTTCGTCCAATTCGGATGAATAGAGAGATGAACAATCAGATGCTTCCTCAATTGAATCAGAATTTTTCGAATTTCCAATAGGATTTCCGAATTTCAAATGGAATTTTCGAATTTCAAATGAAAATTTGTTGTTTTCTAAAATTTCTCAAAAGTTTGGAGTTTCTAAAATTTTGCAAATTTTAGTTGCAATGGTCAATCGGACCATGTGTTTCTGTTACTCCCCCATCTCCCAAGGAGGTACAATATATCTGATTGGAGAATTTCTATCTCCCCTGTGTGAATCACCACTGAGCATGTCTGTGACCACTGAGCTACGAGAGGGGGCAGTAACTGCAGGGATTTTTGAACTGTAAGATTTTATTCTGTATCGCAGATAGCAGGAACTAAAAACCTAAACATTGGAATGTTAGTCAGGGAAAATGTATGTTTACTGGAGTTACCCTTTAAACAAACATGGCTGCCTTTAGAGGATCTAAAGAAGATAGTTGCAGAATGATTTTAAAATATTAATTAAACAGGAGCTACTTAGGAATACCTTAAAGCCATTAGCATCAACAATGCACCCAACCCCCATTCTAATCAATGGAATTATCATGCCATTAGACAGTTTTTTTTTCCTGGAGGCAGTCAGATCATATGACCAGCTCTCTCCTTTTTCCATCTTTTAACTGCATTAGACTAGGGATCCGTCTATTTGTCTGTTTATCTATTAAACATCCCTGCCCATTACCAGTGGCCCCGTCTAATGTAGGTCACTGGACTCTTTTACAAACCCATTAATCACAGTTATTCTCACAACAAAAAAAAGAGGTCTTAACTCTGATGTCATAAAAATACATTTCACAAAGCTATTTAAGGACGTCTCTAAAATAGGTTATATCTAGGAATCGCCTGTTTAGTGATTTTAAAGGGGGATTAAAAGCCTGTGAACTATTTCCTTCCAAGCATTGTATGTTGTAACATAGTAATTGAGGTTGAATAAGGAAATACATCCATCTAGTCCAACTATTATACCTTCCTCTTTAACCCTACCTAACAGTTGATCTAGAGGAAGGAGAAAAAAATGTGAATTTATATATCAATATTATATAGTATCCCCATACCAACCAGAACTACAGTATATGTATTAATACCAGTAATTCTCAATATTATATAGTATTCCTGTACCAACCAGAACTACAGTATATGTATTAATACCAGTAATTCTCAATTTTATAGTATCCCTGTACCAACAGAACTACAGTAATATGTATACTAAAATTCTCAATATTAATTATCCCCTGTACCAACCAGAACTACAGTATATGTATTAATACCATATAATTCTCAATATTATATAGTATCCCGTACCAACCAGAACTACAGTATATTAATATACCAGTAATTCTCAATATTTAGTATCCCTGTACCAACCAGAACTACATATATGTATTATACCAGTAATTCTCAATATTATATAGTAACCCTGTACCAACCAGAACTATATTATAATGTATTAATACAAGTAATTACTCAATATTATATATTAATCTTCCCCGTACCGATCAGAACTACCAGTATTTGTATTAATCAGTAATTTCATAATATATAGTATCCCTGCACCGACCAGAACTACAGTATTGTATTAATACCAGTAATTATCAATATTATATAGTATCCCCATACCGACCGAGAACTACATTATATGTTTTAATACCAGTAATTATCAATATTATATAGTATCCCTGTACCAACCAGAACTACAGTATATGTTTAATACCATTAATTCTCAATATATTATAGTAATCCTGCCCCGTACCAACTAGAACTACTGTATATGTATATATACCAATAATTCTCAATATTATACTAACACTGATTATAACTAATACATAACACTAATTATAACTGGTGACATAGCTACACTGATTATACCTGATGACTAGCTAAACACTGATTATAACTGATGACATAGCTAAACACTGATTATAACTGATAACATAGCTAACCACTGATTATAACTATGACATAGCAAACACTGAGTATTACTAATGACATAGCTAAACATGATTATACTGTATCATAGCTAAACACTGATTCTAATGATGAAATAGCTAAACACTGATTATAACTGATAGACATAGCTACACGATTATTATTAATGACATAGCTAAACACGGATTATTATTATGACATAGCTAAACACTGATTATAACTGATGACATAGCTAAACACTGATTGTACACATGTATGGGTATGTATCATATACCGTCATTGGGCACAGCTGCTGGTGTATCCCCATAGTACAATAGGATGTTTGCTTAGAAAACACAACTGCAGTTTGACAAGGTTTTCATTCATTCCAAACAGAGACAAGTGAACAGGTCCACATTTCCACCTCCTTTGGTTAACATGCAAAACACCATTTAGTGCACAGACCCTCAGGATTATACAAAGCGAACTCAAGAAGGATATACAGAATATATACAGTATACAGAATGATATTCAGAATGATATGGAATATACAGAGTGATTACAGCAATGATATACAGTATACAGAATGATATTCAGAATGATACAGAGAGATTGGAATAATACAGAGTGGATATACAGAATGATATACAGTATACAGAATGATTTCAGAATGATACAGAATGATATGGAATATACAGAGTGATATACGAATATATACAGTATACAGAATGATAAAATGATATGGAATATACGAATGATATAGAGAATGATATACGTTACGATGATAAATGAATGATATACAGAATGATATAGACAGATATGATATACAGTACCCAGAATGATAAATATATAGAATATACAATGATATACGAGAATGATATACAGTATACAGAATGTAAATGATATGGAATATACAGAATGATATAGAGAATGATATACAGTATACAGAATGATAAAATGATATAGAATATACGAATGATATAAGAATATAACTTACACAGATGATAAATGTATAGAATATACAGAATGATATAGAGAATGATATACATACACAGAATGATAAAATTGATAGAATATACAGAATGATATAGAGCAATGAATATACGTATACAGAATGATAAATGATATGGAATATACAGAATGATATAGAGAATGTATACAGTACACGAATGATAAAATGATATGGAATATACAATGATATAGAGAATAGACAGTACACAGAAATGATATTCAGAATGATACGAATGATATGGAAATACAGATGATATAGAGAATGATATACAGCATACAGAATGATAAAATGATATGAAATATACAGATATATAGAGATGATATACAGTGCACATAATGATAAATATATAGAAATATACAGAATTTATAGAGAATGATATACAGTACACAGAATGATAAAATGATATAGAATATACAGAATGATATAGAGAATGATATACAATACACAGAATGATATTCAGAATGATACAGAATGATATGGAATATACAGAATGATATAGAGAATGATATACAGTACACAGAATGATAAAATGATATGAAATATACAGAATGATATAGAGAATGATACAGTTACAGAAGGATAAATGATATATAATATACAGATGATATAGAAATGATATACAGTACCAGAATGATAAAATGATATATATCAGAATGAATATAGAATGATATACAGTATACAGATGATAGAATGAATAAATATACAGAATGATATAGAGAATGATATACGTACACAGAATGATATACAATACTGAATGTATACAGTACACAGAACGATATACAGAATACTGAATGATTACAGTATAACAGAATGATATACAGAATGATATACAGAATACTGAATGATTACGAATATACAGAACGATATACGAATACTGAATGATATACAGTATACAGAATGATATACAGAATACTGAATGATATACAATATAAACGTATACAGAATATGATGATTTCAGTATACAATGATACCGATAGATGTATCATCAATAAGAATATATAGAGACTGGTAACACAGAATGATAGAGAATGATTAGAGAATGATTTACATAATGTTATAGAGAATATACACATAATGATTACAAATACTGAATGATATAGAGAATAATACATAATGAGATAGAATGCTACACAGAATGATATAGAGACTGATACACAGAAATGATATAGAATGATATAGAGAATGATATAGTGAATGATTTACATAATGTTATAGAGACCTGATACACAGAATGATATAGAGAATGATTTCATAATGTTATAGAGACTGATCAAGAATGTTTACATAATGTTATAGAGAATAATACACATAATTATATACAAATAAACTGAATGATATACAGAATAATACATAATGAGTAGAATGCTACACAGAATGATATAGAGACTGATACACAGAATGATATAGAATGATAGAGAGAATGATATAGTGAATGATTTACAATAATGTTATAGATACTGATAACACGAATGATATAGAGAATGATTTACATATGGTTATAAGAATGAATACACATAAATAAATATACAGAATACTGAAATGATATACAAATATACATAATGAGATAGAATGATACACAGAATGATATAGAGACTGATACACAGAATGATATAGAGAATGATTTACATAATGTTATAGAGAATGATACACATAATGATATACAGAATAATACATAATGAGATAAAATGCTACACAAATGATATATGACCGATTTACAGAATGATATAGAGACTGATACACAGAATGATATAGAGAATGATACACAGAATGATATAGAGACTGATACACAGAATAGGGGGATATAGAGACTGATACACAGAATGATATAGAGACGATACACAGAATATATAGACTGATACACAGAATGATATAGGACTGGTACACAAGATATAAGACTGTACACAGAATGATATAGAGACTTATACACAGATGATATAGAACTGATACACAGAATATATAGAGACTGAACACAGATGATAAGAGACTGATACACAGAATGATATAGAGAATATTACATAATGTTAGGATCATACACATAATTATCTACAGATACTGAATGATTACAAAATAAACATAATGAGATAGAATGCTACACAAATGATATAGAGACTGATACACAGATGATATGAATGATATAGAGAATGAAATATGTGAATGTTTTACATAATGTTATAGAGACTAGATACACAAATGATATAGAGAATGATTTACATAATGTTATAGAGAATGATACACTAATGATCTCAGAATCTAATGATATACAGAATAATACATAATGAGATAGAATGATACACAGAATGATATAGAGACTGATACACAGAATGGTATAGAGAATGATTTACATAATGTTATAGAGAATGATACACATAATGATATAAAGAAGAATACATAATGAGATAAAATGCTACACAGAATGATATAGAGACCGATTTACAGAATGATATAGAGACTGATACACAGAATGATATAGAGAATGATACACAGAATGATATAGAGACTGATACACAGAATGATATAGAGACTGATACACAGATGATATTAACTGATAAATGAATATAGAGACTTATACACAGAATGATATAAGATACTGATACACAGAATGATATAAGACTGGTATCACAGAATGATATAGAGACTGATACACAGAATGATATATAATGACTGAATACACAGAATGATATAAGACTGATACAACAGAATGATATAGAGACCTGATAACCAGAATGATATAGAGAATGATACACAGATGATATATAGAGATAATACATACGAATGAATAGAGAACAATACATAATGAGATAAAAGAATGATACCAGAATGATAGAGAGACTGATACCACGAACGATATAGAGCTATACACAAATGATATAGAAGACTGATACACAGAATGATATAGAGTACTGTGTACACAGAATGATAAAGAGACTATTACACAGAATGATATAGAGACTGATACACAGAATGATTAGAGACTGATACAGCCGAATGATATAGAGATGACTCACAGAATGATAGAGAGACTGATACACAGAATGATATAGAGAAATCATGATACCATAATATGATATAAGAGAATGATACACAGAATGATATAGAGACTGATACCAAGAATGATATAGAGATGGTACACAGAATGATATGAAATGCTACACAGAATGATAAGAAATGATCAGATGATATAGATATACTGAGAGTAGAAGATACACAGAAATGATATAGAGACTGATACACAGAATGATAGATAGACTGATAACACAGAATTATATAGAAATGATACAACAGAATGATATAGAGACTGATAACAGTAACAATGATATAGAGTACCGATACACAGATGATATAGAGACTGATACCATAATATATAGAACTGATACACAGAAAGATATGAGACTGATACACATAATGATATGAGACTGATACACGAAGGATTAGATGATACACAGAATGTATAGCAAGCTACAAGAATGATAGAGAGATGATGACACAGATGATATTAGAGAATATACTAGAATGACAGAGATAATACATAGAATGCATGCTACACAGATATAGAGACGTACTAGAATGAGAACTGTACACAGAATGATATAGAGACTGATACACAGAATGTATAGAGACTGATAGCACAGAATGAATAGAGACTGGTACACAGAATGATATAGAGACTGATACACCAGATGATATAAGACTAACAGATGATATAGAAATTATCACAGAATGATATAGAGATGCTACACAGAATGATATAGAGACTGATACACAGAAGATATAGAGACGATACACAATGATATCGAACTGGTACACAGAATATTAGAGATGTACACGAATATATAGAGAATGATACACAGACTGATATAAGAATAATACATAATGAGATAGAATGATACACAATGAATGATACTATGAAGAACTGAATACACAGCATGATATAGAGACTGATACACAGATGATATAGAGACTGATACACAGAATGATATAGAGACTGATACACCAATAGATATAGGGACTGATACACACTGATATAGAGACTGATACACAGAATGAATTAGAGACTGCTACACAAGGTATAGAGACTGATAACAGAATGATATAGATAATGCTCACAGAATGATATAGAGATACAAGAATGATATAGAAATGATACACAGAATGATTAGAGAATAATACATAATGAGATAGAATGCTAACACAGAATGATATAGAGACTGATACACAGAATGATATAGAGAATAACACAGAAATTATAGAGACTGATACACAAATGAATAGAAGATATGATACACAAATTATCATAGAATTGAAAATACCAGAATGATATAGATACCTGATACCACAGAATGATATAGAGACTGATACACCAGAGTATTAGAGACTGATCACAGAATGAGAAGACGATACACAGATATAGAGATGATACCAATAGATACTGATTACAGAATGATATAGAGAATAACACAGAAGATATAGAGAATGATACACAGAATGGTTAGAGATGCTAACACAGAGATAAAGAGACTGATACACATAATGATAAGGACTGAACACGAATGATATAGAGACTGTACACAGAATGATATAGAGACTGATACCCAGAAGGAATAGGACTGTTACAGAATGATATAGAGCATGATACAAAGAATGATATAGAGAATGATACACGAATGATTATAGAGAATGATACACAGAATGATTATAGAATAATACAGTAATGAGATAGAATGTACAAAGAATGATACTAAGACTGATACAAGAATATATATAGATTATAAACAGATGATATAGAGACTGAACCGAATGATAGAAATGATTACACGAATTGATATAGAGAATGATACACAGAATGATATGAGACTGTATACACAGAATGATATAGAGACTGATACACATGAATGATATAGAGACATTATGCGAGACACAGAATGATATAGAGACTGATACACAGAATGATATAGAGACTGATACACAGATATGATATAGAGAAGAACAGAATGATAGAGACTATACACAGAAGGATATAGAGACTGATACACAGAATGATATGAGAACTGTACACAGAATGATATAGATGAACGATTACACAGATGATATAGAGAAATAATACTAATGAGAAGAATGCTACACAGAATTGATTAGAGCTGATACACAAATGATATAGAGAATGATACACGATGATAAGAGACTGATACACAGAATGATATAGAGAATGGAGTACCAGAATGATATAGAGAATGATCCACAGTAATGATATAGAGACTGATACACAGAATGATATATAGAACTGCTACAAACAGAATGATATAGAGACTGATCACAGAATGATATAGAGAACTGATACAACAAATGATATAGAGACTGATACACAAATGATATGAACCTGATACACGGAAGATATAGAGACTGATCCACAGAATGATACGAGAGGATACACGAATGATATAAGATGATCCCAAATTATATAGAGACTGATACACAGATAGATAATAGAGACGATACACAGAATGATATGAGACTAGCCACAGAATGAATAGAGAGACTGATACCAGAATGATATAGAGACTGATACACAGAGATTAGAGACGATACACAGAATGATATAAGACTGATACCAGAATGATAATAGAGACTTATACACAGAATATATAGAGACTGGTACACTAGATAATCAGATATGATACACAGAATGATATGGAATAATACATATGAGATAGAATGCTACACAGAATGCTATCGAGACTGAACAGAATGATATAGAGAAATATACACAGAATGATATAGAAGACGATCACAGAATGATTAGAATTGATACACAGAATGAATAGAATGATAACGAATGATATAAGACTATAGAATGACTCTAGAGACTGATACACAGAATGATATAGAGACTGATTGACAGAATGATATAGAGACTGATACACAGAATGAATAGAGACTGAATACACAGAATGATAGATCACTGATACAACAGATGATACAGACTGATAACAGATGATATAGAGATAGATACCAGAAGATATAGAGACTGGTACACAGAATGATATAGAGAATGATACACAGAATGATAGAAATGACAAATAACAAGAATGATTACACAGAATGATAGAGAGAATGATACACCAGAATGATATAAGAGAATGATACACAGAATGTATAGAGACTGATACCAGAATGATATAGAGACTAGATACACGAATGAATAGACTGGTACACAGAGTATATAAGACTGATACACATACAGATATAGAGAACTGTACACAGAAGATATAGAGACTTACACAGAAGATAAGAGACTGATACACAGAATATATGAGACTGATACCAGAATTTAAGAAATGAACACAGAATGATATAGAGACTGATCACAATGATATAGAGACTGGTACACAGAATGATATAGAGATGCTACACAGAATGATAATAGAGAATGATACACAGAATATAATCGAGACTGATACACAGAATGATATAAGACTGATACAACAGAATGATATAGAGACTGATACACAGAATGATATGAGACTGATACACAGAATGTATAGAGACTGTACCAGACATGATATAGAGAACTGATACACAGAATGATATAGAACTGATACACGAATGAATATAGAGACTGATACACAGAATGATATAGAGACTGATACAGACAGATATAGAAGAACTGGACACAGATGATATAAGAGACTGATACACAGAATGATATAGAGACTGATAACACAGAATGATATAGAGACTGATACACAGAATGATCTGAGACTGATACACAGAATGATTATACAGAATGATATAGACTGTACACAGAATGATATAGAGACTGAGTACACAGAATGATATAGAGATGATACACAGATATGATGATGAGAACTTGATACACAAATGATATAGAGACTGACACAGAATGAATAGGACTTAGAGACTGATACACAGAGATATAGAGACTGATACACAGAATGATATAGAAGATACTGATATACATACTAGAATGAAAAGAGCATGACACAGAATGAAATAAGAGACTGATCACACAAGAATGAATAGATGAATAGAACAGAATGATATAGAGACTGATACATAAAATGATATAAGAGACTGATACACAGAATGATATAGAGACTGATACACAGAATGATCATATAGACTGATACAAGAATGATATAGAGAACTGATACTACAGAATGATATAGAGACTGATACACAGAATGATATAGAGACTGATACACAGATATATAGAGACTGATACACAGAATGATATAGAGACTGATACACAAATGATATAGAGATGTACACATAATGATATAGAGACTTATACAAGAATGATTAAGACCTGATTAAAATGAATAGAGACTGATACACAGAAGAATATAGACTGATACACAGAATGATATAGGAGACTGATGCACGACAGAAAATATACGAGACTGATACACAGAATAATGATATACTATAAGATGAAAAAATGACACAGAATGATATAGAGACTGATACAAAGAATGATATAGAGACTGATACACAGAATGATATAGATGACTGATACACAGAATGATATAGAGACTGATACACAGAATGATATGATACTGATACGAATGATATAGAGACTGTACACAGAATGATATAGAGAATGAGTACACAGAATGATATAGAGAGACTGTACACAGAATGATATAAGAGATACACAATGATATAGAATGATATAGGCATCAAGAATGATTATCGAGACTTGATAAACAGAATGAATATAGACTGATACACAGATTATATAGAGACTGAGACAAGAACTGATAAGAGAAAAGACTGATACAACAAATGATATAGGAGACTGATACACAGAAATGATATAGAGACTGATACACAGAATGATATAGAGTGATACACAGAATGAATATAGAGAATTAAATCACTTATGATCGACGAACACAAAGATATGAGACCTGATACACAGAATGAATAGTAGAGACTGATACACAGAATGAATAGAGACTGATACACGAATGATATAGAGGATGCACAGAAGATATAGAGACTGATACCCAGAATGATAATAGTCTCTCTCTATCTACATGCATACGGTGCCCCTCCTTGTAAGTTTGAATTTACCAAGTGTTTTGATACGGCCATGGTTTAGTGTTCCTAACAATCCCAATGAATTCTATAAACAATCCGCTACATCTCTTTCTTACAAAGCTGTCTATACCTGAGTTAGGAATAATACAATCAATCCAGGCTTATTCA
The DNA here is from genome assembly GCA_019447015.1 of Hymenochirus boettgeri. Taxonomy (NCBI): domain Eukaryota; kingdom Metazoa; phylum Chordata; class Amphibia; order Anura; family Pipidae; genus Hymenochirus; species Hymenochirus boettgeri. The sequence continues at coordinate 15,941,919 of CM033470.1, forward strand.
CATTCAGCTTAGTTCAGTGTTTAAAGGGACAACATGTGTAATGTGTTTGCTCAGTCTGTTGTAATCCAATAAGAACATCCCCACACCCTCTAGCAGCTTTCGGATGGTAACTGGATTATAACAGACAGGAATAATAACATGGTGCCAAGATCTCTTTGTACATTATATTATCTCTAAGAAGAGGAAAAAACTCATTATCTGCATCTAGTCCAGAATCCCTTTATCACCAAATCAATAGGCTTGGTACCCACATGGGGAAAGGAATTTTTCGTCTCGCCACAAGCGAACGGTATGGGGGGATAAATCACTGTCCGTTGCAACAAATGAGTTCATAGGAGACCGATTGATGACGCTGATTTTCAGACATTGTCCAATCGCCCCCGTTGCTGATCCATGCGTCTGATATTGTTTGTCGCTGTCTTCTGGCCGCTTTGCCGGCAAAATCACTTTCATTTTTTATCCCAACTAACAATACATAGAAATATGGGGCATGGCCAACAAAATTGCTAGTGTGTACACAGCCTTAGATTGGGAATTTTCATAAAGATTTAAAAAAACATCATTGTAGATCACCGACTAATGACCAAACTTATGACATAGCAAACACTAATTATAACTGATACATAGCTAACACTAATTATAACTGATGACATAGCTAAACACTGATTAAACTGATAACATAGCTAAAAACTAATTATAACAGAGACACAGCTAAACACTGATATAAGTGATGACATAGCTAAACATGATTATAACTGATGACATAGCTAACCAGATTTAACTGATGACATAGCTAAACACGGATTTATAACTGATAACATAGATAAACACTAATTATAACTGATGACATATCTACATAACATGATTATAACTGATGACATAGCTAAACACTAATTATACACTGATGACATAGCTAAACACTGTATTATAACTGATGACATAGCTAAACTTAACGATTATACACTGATGACATGCTAAACACATGCTATAATTGATAACAATAAAACACTGATTATAACTTGATAAATAGCTAAACACTGAGTGTATAACTGATGACATAGCTAAACATGATTATAACTGATGACATAGCTAACACTGATGATTAATAACTGATAAACATAGCTCTAAACACTGATTTAACTGATGACAAGCTACGCAGATTATACAACTGATGACATAGCTAAACCACTGATATATAACTGATGACATAGCTAAACACTCTGATTATAACTGATGACATAGCTAAACAACTGATTATAACTGATGACATAGCTAAAACTGATTATAACTGATGACATAGCTAAACCTGATTATAACTGATGACATAGCCTAAACACGATTATAACTATGATATGTTAACACACTGATTAAAACTGCTGAATAGCTAACACTGATTATAACTGATGACATAGCTAACACTGATTAAACTGATGACATAGCTAACACTGATTATAACTGATGAAATAGCTAAGTGCTGATATTATTAATGACTACTAAGACAGTTATAGGCACTATAATTTACAGGATATCTCGCTGTATAAAACAATACTAAGATAATAATATTCTCAATTTTTTTAACCCTGTATATACAAGTCAGTTTCAGCCAAGGATGTGCCGTGTATGATACTTCGTCATTCGAAACCATTCGCCATTGACAGGTCTGCCCGGTGGATCATCCACAAGGCCAGACTGGTTTCGCCCAGCGATCACACATGTGTACGAACCTTAACACATTTAGATCTTCTCAATAGAATGACCACTTACCATTTCTTTTCTTCCCTCGTCTTTTTCCTGCAGTTTAAATGGGCCGCTATACTAAAAGTTTAACACACAAACATTAAACGTTGCATTATTGTACAGTAATATGGAGGCTTCCCCTACACCCCTCCCATTAATTTCAGCCTAATAAAAAACTTACATTATTATTCGATTTTAGTTCCCTTTAAGAAATATACAACTAAATCTCAGCTTCCAAATTACTTTTATATGATTTATGTCTAGTGCAGGGATGTCAGTATGCGACTGGGAATGCTGGGAGTTGGGTTTTCAAACCCTTGGAGGGCCATAGTTTGACATCCCTGATCTCGTGGGAGAATTATAACCCAGATTGTGCCTGTATGGGATGAACTGACAGTGTCTGTGGGCACTGGAAAGGGGCAGTTTAATGGGGAGGGGCTTAGGCATAGTGGTGGGTGGTCCCAAAAAGTTCCAAATGGAGGCTGGGAATATTGTGGGATTACAGGAGTTACCATCATGGCTTCCTGTACAGTCAGGTGAGGCAGAAGCATGTCATCTTGCATACATGTAGCAGGATACTTTACGGAAGGACGTAAATCCCGAGGTTGGCCATTGATGAGGATTTCTCCCTTCATACCAGTCTCTCTGAAATAAAAAATAAAAATATACCAAATCTACCATACACTCATCAGGGTTATTCAATAAAAGTTCTTATTGTTTAAAATGGTGCTAATTTTGCCCCAACCAATCAGATGTTAGCTTTCAAATGTTTTAACTAAGATCTGATAGGTTAGGGCAAAATTAGCGGCCCATTTTAACAATAGAACTTTATTGAATCTCCCTGTATGTATTTAATTGCAGACTGAACAAAAATGAATGATAGATTCAAAGGAGGGATTATTTTTACAATTCAGGTTTTACATTTAATGCTTATATACATCCTACTAACCTGTATCCCGCCAGATGTTCATTAACGTGGACTTTCTGCACCCGATGGACCCCATAATTGCAACAGTTCCCCGCATCCAAGTTTCCTGAGATCCCTTTAGAAGGGTCTTGTAGCTGAACAGGACAAATAAAATCCATTATGGGTTTTATCTGGTTAGAACAAATATAAGCGTTTGAATTAATGAAATCATACTGAATGAGTGATTTCCAAGCCAGTGAATAATCATTATCGAGAACTATTGATTGCAAAGGTCATTGCAGATGTATTTATTAAAGGGGAAATTCATAAAAAACTATAAAAACAGCCAAAAGTTTCTACAAAGTGTAAACCAAATTTGTGTTTTATTAACAACCACAAGAGGCCTACATGATATTTACATAAACTCCTTGCACCGCAGTACAGCTTTAATGAGATTATGTTCAATAAAGCCAAGCAAGCTTCTACTTTCAATAAAATTGTGTCCACTTAGGGCGCTGTTTCGCAGAAACGTGTTACATACACAACTACTTCCAAGAAACAATATATAGGTAGTAATAGAATATACTGCCGCGTCATTTAACAGACATTATCTCACTGAGTAGGATACAAACGGCACAGCTATTAATAATACGGGTATTACTATAAACCATCTGTTACCAGGTGCTAGATTACAAACGAAATCAGCTTCACTAAGAGAGACCAGAAAATCTTAGGAGACCATTGTATTGTTTTCAATTGGAACATTAAGGGCTGAATCATTTGTCCAGGGGTTCCCTGTATATTTCCTGAAATAGTCTCTGCAGTTTGTTTTCTAGTGAAAACAACTACACTTAAAGGGCCAGTTCACCCCTAGAAAATTATGAATACCTCCAGCCCCCCTTTCCAAACCAGAGAGTTATAGCTAATCCCCTCCCTGTGGTCCCTGAAGCCCTGAAACCTTCCCCCACACACAAGAAAGAAATAACACCCTGTCCGATCGACGCCGTTCGTCCAATTCGGATGAATAGAGAGATGAACAATCAGATGCTTCCGCAATTGAATCAGAATTTTTCGAATTTCCAATAGGATTTCCGAATTTCAATCGGAATTTTCGAATTTCAAATGAAATTGTTGTTTTCTTTAAAATTTCTCAAAAGTTTGGAGTTTCTAAAATTTTGCAAATTTTAGTTGCAATGGTCAATCGGACATGTGTTGTTAGTTCTACTCCCCCATCTCCCAAGGAGGTACAATATATCTGAGGAGAATTTCTATCTCCCTGTGTGAATCACCACTGAGCATGTCCTGTGACCACTGAGCTACAGAGGGGGCATAACTGCAGGGATTTTTGAACTGTAAGATTTATATTCTGTATCGCAGATTAGCAGGAACTAAAAACCTAAACATTGGATGTTAGTCAGGGAAAATGTATGTTTACTGGAGTTACCCTTTTAAACAAAAATGCTGCCTTTAGAGGATCTAAAAGAAGATAGTTGCAGAATGATTTTAAAATATTAATTAAACAGGAGCTACTTAGAGATACCTTAAAAGCCATTAGCATCAACAATGCACCAACCCCCATTCTAATCAATGGAATTATCATGCCATTAGACGTTTTTTTTCCTGGAGGAGTCAGATCATATGACCAGCTCTCTCCTTTTCATCTTTTAACTGCATTAGACTAGGGATCCGTCTATTTGTCTGTTTATCTATTAACACCCTGCCATTACCAGTGGCCCCGTCTAATGTAGGTCACTGGACTCTTTTACAACCCATTAATCACAGTTATTCTCACAACAAAAAAAAGAGGTCTATAATCTGATGTCATAAAAAATACATTTCACAAGCTATTTTAAGGACGTCCTCTAAAATAGGTTTATTCTAGGAAATCGCCTGTTTAGTGATTTTAAGGGGGATTAAAAGCCTGTGAACTATTTCCTTCCCAAGCATTGTATGGTTGTAACATAGTAATTGAGGTTGAATAAGGAAATAATCATTCTAGTCCAACTATATACCTTCCTCTTTACAACCCTACCTAACAGTTGATCTAGAGGAAGGAGAAAAAAATGTGATTTATATATCAATATATTATATATAATCTACCCCTACCAACCAAAACTACAGTAATATGTATTAATACCAAGTAATGTCAATATTATATAGTCATTCCCTGGCTGTACCAACCAAACTACCAGTAATGTAGTAATACTCTAGTATCTCAATATTTATAGATCCTCCTGTAACCAACCAGAACTACAGTATTATGTATTTAATATAGTAATTCTCAATATTATATAGTATCCCCTCCCTGTACCAACCAGAACTACAGTATATGTATTAATACCAGTAATTCTCAATATTATATAGTATCCCTGTACCAACCAGAGCTATATTATATGTATTAATACCAGTAATTATCAATATTATATAGTATCCCCGTACCGATCAGAACTACAGTATTTGTATTAATACCAGTAATTATCAATATTATATAGTATCCCTGCACCGACCAGAACTACAGTATATGTATTAATACCAGTAATTATCAATATTATATAGTATCCCCATACCGACCAGAACTACAGTATATGTTTTAATACCAGTAATTATCAATATTATATAGTATCCCTGTACCAACCAGAACTACAGTATATGTATTAATACCATTAATTCTCAATATTATATAGTATCCCCGTACCAACTAGAACTACTGTATATGTATTAATACCAATAATTCTCAATATTATATAAACACTGATTATAACTAATGACATAAACACTAATTATAACTGGTGACATAGCTAAACACTGATTATAACTGATGACATAGCTAAACACTGATTATAACTGATGACATAGCTAAACACTGATTATAACTGATGAACCATAGCTAAACACGGATTATTATTAAGACATTAAAAGCTAACGCGGATTATTATTATGACATAGCTAAACACTGATATAACTGATGACAAGCTAAAACACGATTGTACACATGTATGGATGTATCATATACCGTCATTGGGCAGCAGCTGTGTGTATCCCCATAGTACAATAGGATGTTTGCTAGAAAACACAACTGCAGTTTGACAAGGTTTCATTCATTCCAAACAGAGACAAGTGAACAGGGTCCACATTTCCACCTCCTTTGTTAACATGCAAAACACCATTTAGTGCACAGACCCTCAGGATATACAAAGCGAACTCAAGAAGGATACAGATGATATACAGTATACAGAATGATATTCAGAATGATATGGAATATACAGAGTGATATACAAATGATTACAGTATACAGAATGATATTCAGAATGATACAGAGATATGGAAATACAGAGTGATATACGAATGAGATAAGTATACAGAATGAATTCAAATGATACGAATGATATGGAATTACAAGTGATATACAGAATGATATCAGTATACAGAATGATAAAATGAGGAATATACAGAATGATATAGAGAAGATATAGTATTACAGATGATTAAATGATAGAAATACAGAATGAACTAGAATGATATACAGTACACAGAATGATAAGATATAGAATATACAGAATGATATAGAGAATGATATACAGTCTACAGAATGATAAAATGAATATGGAATATACAGAATGATATAGAGAATGATATACAGTATACAGAATGATTAATAATATAGAATATACGAATGATATAGAGAATGATATACAGTATAACAGAATGATATAAAATGATTAGAATATACAGAATGATATAGAGAATGAATTACAGTACACAGAATGATAAAATGATTATATAGAATATACAGAATGATATAGAGAATGATATACAGTATACAGAATGGATAAAAAATGATATGGAATATACAGAATGATATAGAGAATGATATACAGTACACAGAATGATAAAATGATATGGATATACAGAATGATATAGAGAATGATATAAGTACACAGAATGATATTCAGAATGATTACAGAATGATAGGAATATAGAATGATAGAATGATATACAGCATACAGAATGATAAAATGATATGAATATACAGAATGTATAGAGAATGATATACACAGTACACAGAATGATAAAATTATATAGAATATACAGAATGATATAGAGAATGATATACAGTACACAGAATGATAAAATGATATAGAATATACAGAATGATATAGAGAATGATATACAATACACAGAATGATATTCAGAATGATACAGAATGATATGGAATATACAGAATGATATAGAGAATGATATACAGTACACAGAATGATAAAATGATATAGAATATACAGAATGATATAGAGAATGATATACAGTATACAGAATGATAAAATGATATAGAATATACAGAATGATATAGAGAATGATATACAGTTCACAGAATGATAAAATGATATAGGATATACAGAATGATATAGAGAATGATATACGATACAGAATGATAGAATGATATAAGAAATACAGAAGATATAGAGAATGATATACAGGACACCAGAATGATATACAGATATACTGAATGATATACGTACACAGAATGATATACAGAATACTGAATGATTACAGTATACAGAATGATATACAGAATGATATACAGAATACATGAATGATATACAATATACAGAACGATATACAGAATACTGAATGATATACAGTATACAGAATGATATCAGAATACTGAATGATATACAATATACAGAACGATATACAGAATACTGAATGATATCAGTATACAGAATGATATAAGAATAATGAATGATATACAGTATACAGAATGATATAGAGAATGGTACACAGAATGAGATAGAGAATGATATAGAGAATGATTTACATAATGTTATAGAGAATAATACCATAATGATATACAGAAAACTGAAAGATATACAGAATAATACATAATGAGATAGAATGCTACACAGAATGATATAGAGACTGATACACAGAATGATATAGAATGATACACAGAATGATATAGGGAATGATTTACATAAATGTTATAGAGACTGATACACAGAATGATATGAGAGAATGATTACATAATGTTTATAGAGACTGATACACAGAATGATTTCATAAGTTATAGAGAATAATACACATATTATATACAGAATACTGAGATGAATACAGAATAATACATAATGAGATAGAATGCTACACAGAATGATATAGAGATGATACAGAAGAATGATAATAGGAATGTTTATTGTTAGAGAATGATATAGTGAATGATTTACATAATGTTATAGAGACTGATACACAGAATGATATAGAGAATGATTTACATAATGTTATAGAGAATGATAACATAATGATATACAGAATACTGAATGATATACAGAATAATACATAATGAGATAGATGATAACGAATGATTAGAGATGATACACAGAATGATATAGAGAATGATTTACATAATGTTATAGAGAATGATCACAATGATATACCGAATAATACATAATGAGATAAATGCTACACAGAATGTATAGAGACCGATTTACAGAATGATATAAGAGACTGATACACAGAATGATAGAGAATGATACCAGATGATTATAGAGACTGATACACCGAAGTGATATAGAGACGTACACAGAATGATATAGAGACTGATACACGAATGATATAGAGACTGATACACAGATGATAGGACTGTACACAAGAATGATATAGAGACTGATACACAGAATGATATAGAGACTGATACACAGAATGATATAGAAGGGATGATACACAGAATGATATAGAGACTGATACACAGAATGATATAGAGACTGAAAACAAGATGATATAGAGAATATTACATAATGTTAGAGAGAATAATACAATATTATACAGGAACTGAATGATATACAAAATAAACATAATGAGATAGAATGCTACACAGATGATATAGAGACTGATAACAGAATGATATAGAATGTGATATAGAGAATGATATAGGAATGATTACATAGTTATAAGAGGACTGATACACAGAATGATTAAGAGAATGATTTACAAATGTTATAGAGAATGATACACATAATGTATATACAGAAACTGAATGATATACAGAATAATACATAATGAGATAGAATGATACACGAATGATATAGAGACTGATACAAAGAATGATTAGAGAATGATTACATAATGTATAGAGAATGATACACATAATGATATAAAAGAATAATACATAATGAGATATAAAATGCTACACAGATGATATAGAGACCGATTTACAGAATGATATAGAAGACTGATACACAGATGAATAAGAAGATACACAGAATGATATAGAGACTGATACACGAATGATAGAGACTGATACACAGAATGATATAGAGACTGATACACAGAATGATATAGAGACTGATACACAGAATGATATAGAGACTGATACACAGAATGATATAGAGACTGATACACAGAATGATATAGAGGAACCTGATACACACAGAATGATATAGAGAATGATACACAGAATGATATAGAGACTGATACACAGAATGATATAGAGAATGATACACAGAATGATATAGAGAATGATACACAGAATGATATAGAGAATAATACACAGAATGATATAGAGAACAATACATAATGAGATAGAATGATACACAGAATGATATAGAGATTGAACGAACGAGAAGGACTGATACACAGAATGTATATAGAGGACTGATACACAGAATGATATAGAGACTGATACACAGAATGATATAGAGACTGATACACAGAATGATATAGAGACTGTACACAGAATGATATAGAGAGACTGAATACAAAGAATGATATAGAGGACTGATACACAGAATGATATAGAGGACTGATACACGAATGATATAGAGACTGAGAACAAAGTATCGACGAATGATACACAGAATGATATAGAGACTGATACACAGAATGATATAGAGACTGGTACACAGAATGATATAGAGAATGCTACACAGAATGATATTAGAGATGATACACAGAATGATATAGAATAATACATGAGATAGAATGATTACACAGAATGATATAGAGACTGATACACAGAATGATATAGAGACTGATAACACAGAATGATATAGAGAATGATACACAGAATGATATAGAGACTGATACACAGAATGATATAGAGACCGATACACAGAATGATATAGAGAATGCTACACAGAATGATATAGAGACGATACACGAATGATATAGAGACTGATACACAGAATGATATAGAGATGATACACAGAAGGATATAGAGGACTGATACACAGAATGATATAGGAATGCTACACAGAATGTATAGAGAATGATACACAGAATGATATAGAAATGATACATAGAAGATAGAGAATAATACAAATAGAAGATGCTACACAGAATGATATAGACGTACCAAGATATAGAGACGGATACACAGAAGTGATAGAGAGACCTGATACACAGAATGATATAGATGACTGATTACACAGAATGATATAGAGACTGGTACACAGAATGATATAGAGACTGATTACACAGAATGATAGAGACTGATACACAGAAGGATATACCGAGATGATTACACAGAATGATATAGAGAATGATACACAGAAATTGATATAGAGATGATACACAGAAATGATATAGAGACTGATACACAGAATGATATAGACTGGTACACAGATGATATAGGAATGCTACACAGAATGATATAGAGAATGATACACAGAATGATATAGAGAATAATACATAATGAGATAGAAGATACACAAAGAATGATAATAAGAGACTGATACACAGAATGATATAGCAGATGATACAAGTGAATGATATAGAGACTGATACACAGAATGATATAGAGACTTGATACACAGAATGATATAGGAGACTGATACAACAGAAATGATATACAGAAGAAAGATACACAAGAAGATATAGAGACTGATACACAGAAGGATAAGAGAATGATACACAGAATGATATGAAGTAAGATATGACTATACGAATGATACACAGAATGATATAGAGAATGATACACAGAATGATATAGAGAATAATACATAATGAGATAGAATGCTACACAGAATGATATAGAGACTGATACACAGAATGATATAGAGAATGATACACAGAATGATATAGAGACTACACAGACATGATATATGGAGAATGAGATACACAGAATGTTATATGAGAATGATGAACACGAAATCAGAAATGATTTTTTATAGAGATTGAATACACAGAATGATATAGAGAAACATGTATCAGGGACTGATACAACAGAATATAATAGAGACTTATACAAAGAATTGATTTATATTTTATAGAGTACTGATACACAAATGATATAGAGACTGTACCAAGGAATGAGATGATACGAGAATGATAACAGAATGATATAGAGAATGAACTACAGAATGATATAGGAGATAGATGATATAGAGACTGATACAAAGAATGATAAAAGAGTGATACAAGAATTAATAGAGATGAATCCACAGAATGGATATAGAGACTGATACACAGAATGATATTAGAGACTGAACACAGAAGGTATAGAGACTGATACACAGAATGATATAGAGAATGATACACAGAATGATATAGAGAATGATACACAGAATGATATAATAGAATGATACACAGAATGATATAGAGAATAATACATAATGAGATAGAAGTAATGCTACACAGAATGATATAGAGACTGATACACAGAATGATATAGAGACTGATACACAGAATGATATAGAGACTGGTACACAGAATGATATAGAGACTGATACACAGAATGATATAGAGACTGATACACAGAATGATATAGAGACTGATACACAGAATGATATAGAGACTGATGCACAGAATGATATAGAGACTGATACACAGAATGATATAGAGACTGATACACAGAATGATATAGAGACTGATACACAGAATGCTATAGAGACTGATACACAGAATGATATAGAGAATGATGCAGGCAGATGGAGACAATCTATGGGAATAGGGACAATAAATCACATCTTTCCAATCCCCATAAGACTTTTGTTTGGGATAAAAATTAGGTCAAGCCAGGAACACAAACACAAGACAGTGGCACATGTACCATAAATAATATTCCCCTGTCCTCTGTACCAGCTCCAGTTATTGAAACCAGGGCAAGGCCAAATAACACTATAGATTTCTATTTCTCCTTTATTACAAGGGTTTTAATAGAACACAAGAGCGGTAAAGGTCGCCTACAGGGGCCACCAATGTGCTTTACGGCTGAACGCCAATAAACTCCATATCCACGTATCCAACCTATCCACATATCCCACCTATCCACCTACCCACATATGTAACATATCCCACCAACCCATGTATCAAATCTATCCACATATCCCACCTATCCAACCTATCCACATATCCCACCTATCCACATATCCCACCTATCCAACATATCCCACCTATCCACATATCCCACCTATCCACATATCCCACCTATCCACATATCCCACCTATCCTACCTATCCACATATCCCACCTGTCCAACCTATCCCACATATCACACCTATCCACATATCCTACCTATCCACATATCCCACCTATCCATATATCCTACCTATCCACATATCATACCTATCCACATATCCCACCTATCCACATATCATACCTATCCACATATTCCACCTATCCCCATATCCGACCTATTCAACCAACCCACATATCCCACCTATCCCCATATCGCACCTACAGTACAGTACATACATTAACAGTAATTGTTTGGTGCAGGGGGCTCGTACAAAGGAATTGTAAGAGCAGTGGGATTGAAGCAGAATATTGGCAGAGGCAGTACAGATGTAAGCTGGGATTGTCCAGAAAAATTGTTGGTGCTGAGGCGGTAGTATGTTAGAGCATTGGGGAAGTTTCATAGCATGATTATTTTATGTGCAGGTGGCCACGAATGGAACGTGGGATTAGTGTAAGAGAATCTGGTGTCAAGGAGGGCTCGTACAGGATGTTATAGAGCGATGGTGGACATTGAGTAGTTTACTGGTAAAGTTGTTTGGTACAGGAGGGGGCCTCGTACAGAATGTTAAGCGCATTGGGATGGTAGTTTGCATGAGTAAATTGTTTGGTGGCGGAGGGCTCGTATGGAAGGTTAGAGCGTGGGGGATTGGAGTATTTAGTATGGAGTAAGTTGTTTGGAGCCAGGAGGCTTGTACAAGAATGTTAGAGCAAGTGCGGATGAGTAGATTTTCGCATGGAGTAAATTGTTTGGTGTCAGGAGACAGGTACAGGATGTTTAGAGAATGGGAATTGAGTAATTTACACATAGAGTAATTTTGTTTTGGTGCAGGAGGGGCTCCTACAGGAATTTTGGAACATGGGATTGAGTATTATAGCATGAGTAAGTTGTTGGTGGTGCCAGGAGGACACATACAGATGTTGAGACGTGGAATTCAGTATTTTAGCATAGAGTAGAATTGTTTGGTGCAGGAGGGCTCGTAGAGGAATGTTAGCAGCAGTGGGGATTGAGAATTAGCATGGAGTAAATTGTTTTGGTGCAGGAGGGGCTCGTACAAGAATGTTAGAGCAGTGGGGATTGAGAAATAGCATGGAGTAAGTTGTTTGGTGCAGGAGCTCTTACAGGAATGGTTAGAGCAGTGGGATTGAGTAGATAGCATGGAGTAAGTTGTTTGGTGCAGGAGGCTCGTACAGGACTGTAGGGCTGTGGGAATTGAGCAGTTGCATGGAGTATAATTGTTAGTGCAGGGGGGGCTTGTTCAGAATGTAGACAGTGGGATTGAGTATTTATATGTAGTAATTGTTTGAAGCAAGAATGGCTTGTTCAGGAATGTTTAGAGAGCAGGAATGTGAGTAGTTAGCATGGAGTAGTTTGTTTGGAGCAGGAGGGCTTGTGCATGAATGTTAAGAGATGGGGATTGAGTATTTTATATGGAGTAAGTTGTTTTGGAGCAAGAGGGCTTGTTCAGGAATGTTATGAGCATGGGGAGAGTAGTTTAGCATGGAGTAATTGTTTGTGGATGCAGGTGGGCTTGTACAAAATGTTAGGCAGTGGGATGAGTCAGTTAGCATGGAGTAGTTGTTTTAGTGGCAGGAGGGCCTCGTACAGAATTTTAGAGCAGTGGGAATTGAGTATTTAGCATGGAGTCAGTTGTTTGGGGCAGAGGGCTCGTAACAGGATGTTACAGCGTTGGGATTGAGTAGATAGCATGGAATATAAGTTTGTTTGGTGCAGAGGGCTCTTTACAGAATGTTTAGAGCAATGGGAATTGAGTAGTTAGCATGGAGTAATTGTTTTGGAGCAGGAGGGCTTGTCAGGTAGATGTTTTAGATCCTTCAGGGATTGAGTATTTAGAATGGAGTAAGTTGTTTGGAGAGCAGGATGGCTTGCAACAAGAAGAATGTTATAGCAGTGGGTCTAGTCATTGCAATGGATAAATTGTTTGGTGCAGCAGGGCTCGTATAGAAGGTTAGAGCAGTGGGGATTGAGATTTTAGTATGGAGTAGTTGTTTGGTGCAGGGGGCTCGTACAGGAATGTTAGAGCAGTGCGAGGAGTAGTTTTGCATGGAGTAAATTTGTTTGGTGCAGGAGGACAGTTTACAAGAATGTTGAGAAGGTGGGAATTGAGTATTTAACCATAAAGTAGTTGTTTGGTGCAGGAGGACATGTTACAGGAATTTAGAGACAGTGGGATTGAGAGTATTTAGCATGGAGTATTTTTTGGGTGGCAGGAGGCTCCTACAGGAATGTTGGAAGCAGTGTGATTGAGTATTTAGCATAGAGTAAGTTATTTGGTGCAGGAGGGCTCGGTGGCTCGTACAGGAATGTTAGAGAAGTGGGAATTGAGTATTAGCATGAGTAAGTTGTTGGGTGCAGGAGGGCTGTAGAAGAATGTTAAGAGCAGTGGGGATTGAGTATTAGCATGGAGTAAGATTGTTGGTGGCAGAGGCACTACAGGAATGTTAGAGAAGTGGGGAATTGAGTATTAGCATGGAGTATTGTTTGGTGGCAGGAGGGCCTACAGAATGTTAGAGAGTGGGGTTGAGTATTTAGCATGGAAAAGTTGTTTTGGTGCAGTGAGGGCTCGTACAGGAATGTTAGAGAGTGGGGTATTAAGTACATAGCATGGAGTAATTTGTTTGGTGTAGAGGGCTCGTACAGGAATGTTAGAGCAGTGGAATTGAGTAGTTTCCATGAGTATTTGTTTGGTAGTGAGGGCTCTACAGGAATGTTAGAGCAGTGGGATTGAGTAGTTAGCATGGAGTAAGTTTGTTGGTGCAGAGGGCTCGTACAGGAATTTTAGAGCAGTGGGATTGAGTTTTAAATGAGTGGAGTTGTTTGGTGGCAGGAGGGGTTCGTACAGGAATGTTAGAGCAGTGGGGATGAGTATTAGCATGGAGTAATTTTGTTGGTGTCGAGGGCTCGTACGGAATGTTAGAGCAGTGGGAATTGAGTAATAAAGCATAGAGTAAGTTGTTTGTGTAGCAGGAGGGCTCGTACAGAATTTTAGAGCAGTGGGAATTGAGTATTGTAGCATGGAGTAAGTTGTTTGGTGCAGGTAGGGCTCGTACAGGAATTTGGCACATGTAATTGAGTATTTAGCATGGAGTAGTTGTTTTGGTGCGAGAGGGCTCGTGTACAGGAATGTTAGAGCAGTGGGGATTGAGTATTAGCATGGAGTAAGTTGTTTGGTGCAGAGGGCTCGTACAGGAATGTTAGAGCAGTGGGGATTGATTAGATAGCATGGAGTAAGTTGTTTTGGAGCAGGAGGCTTGACCGGAATGTTAGGCTTTGGGATTGAGTATTTAGCATGGGAAGTTGTTTGGCGGAGGGCTCGTACAGAATGTTAGAGCAGTGGGAAATTGAAGTAGTTAGCATGGAGTAGTTGTTTGGAGCAGGAGGGCTTGTACAGGAATGTTAGAGCAGTGGGAATTGAGTAGTTTACATGGAGTAGTTGGTTGGTGCAGGAGGGCTCGTAGAGGAATGTTTAGAGCATGGGGATTGAGTTATTAGCATGGACCTAAAGTTGTTGGGCAGAGGGCTCGTACAGAATGTTAGAGCAGTGGGTTGAGTAATAGCATGGAGATAGTTGTTTGGTGAGGAGGGCTCGTACAGGAATGTTAGAGCAGTGGGAATTGTAGTTAGTAATAGAGTAAGTTGTTTGGTGAGGAGGGCTCGTAGAATGTTAGAGCAGTGAGGATTGAGTAGTTAGCATGGAGTAATTGTTTGGTGCAGGGGGCTCGTACAGGAATGTTAGAGCAGTGGGAATTGAGTAGTTAGCATGGAGTAAGTTGTTTGGTGCGGAGGGCTCGTACAGGAATGTTAGAGCATGGGGATATAGATTAGCATGGAGTAATTTGTTTGGTGCAGGAGGGCTCGTACAGGAATGTTAGAGCAGTGGGATTGAGTATAGCATGGAGTAATTGTTTGGTGCAGGAGGCTCGAACAAAATGTTAGAGCAAGTGGGGATTGAGATATTAGCATGGAGTAGTTGTTTGGTGCATGAGGCTCGTACAGGAATGTTAGAGCATGGGGATTGAGTAATTAGCATGGATTAATTTGTTTGGTGTCGGAGGCTCGTACAGGAATGTTAGGCTGTGGAATCGAGTATTTTTAGCATGAGAGAAGTTGTTTGTGTGGCAGGGCTCTACAGGAATGTTAGACAGTGGGAATGAGTATTAGCATGGAGTAAGTTGTTTGGTGCAGGAGGGCTCGTACGGAATGTTAGAGCAGTGGGAATTGAGTAGTTAGCATGGAGTAGTTGTTTGGTGCAGGAGGCCTCGTACAGAGAATGTTAGAGCAGTGGGGATTGAGTATTAGCATGGAGTAATTTGTTGGGACAGAGGGCTCGTACAGGAATGTTAGAGCAGTGGGAATTGAGTAATAGGCATGAGTAAGTTGTTTGGTGTCAGGGGCTCGACAGGAATGTTAGAGCAGTGGGGATTGAGTATTAGCATGGAGTAAGTTGTTTGGTGCAGGAGGGCTCGTACGGAATGTTAGAGCAGTGGGATTGAGTAGTTTAGCATGGAGTAGTTGTTTGGTGCAGGAGGGCTCGTACAGGAATGTTAGAGCAGTGGGGATTGAGTAGTTAGCATGGAGTAAGTTGTTTGGTGCAGGAGGGCTCGTACAGGAATGTTAGAGCAGTGGGGATTGAGTAGATAGCATGGAGTAAGTTGTTTGGTGCAGGAGGGCTCGTACAGGAATGTTAGAGCAGTGGGATTGAGTAGTTAGCATGGAGTAAGTTTGTTTGGTGGCAGGAGGGCTCGTACAGGAATGTTAGAGCAGTGGGAATTGGTAGTTGCATGGAGTAAGTTTGGGAGCAGGAGGGCTGTACAGGAATGTTAGAGCAGTGGGAATTGAGTTTAGCATGGAGTAAGTTGTTTGGGGCAGGAGGGCTCGTACAGGATGTTAGAGCAGTGGGGATTGAGTAGTTACATGGATAAATTGTTTGGCAGGAGGGCTCGTACAGGAATGTTAGAGCAGTGGGGATTGAAGTATAGCAATGAGAAGTTGTTTGGTGGAGGACGGGTGCCCGGAATGTTAGAGCATTGGGGATATTAGTTAGTCAGGAGTAAGTTTGTTTGGTGTAGAGGGCTCTCAGGAATTTGAGCATGGGAATTGAGTGTTAGATGAGTAAGTTGTTTGGTGCAGGAGGGCTCGTACAGGAATGTTGAGCAGTGGGAATTGAGTAGTTAGCTGGAGTAGTTGTTTGGTGGCAGGAGGGCTCTACAGAGATGTTAGCAGTGGGGAATTGAGTGTTTAGCATGAGTAAGTTGTTTGGTGCAGGAGGGCTCGTACAGGAATGTTAGAGCAGTGGGGATTGAGTAATTAGCATGGAGTAAATTGTTTGGTGCAGGAGGGCTCGTACAAGATGTTAGAGCAGTGGGGATTGAGAATTAGCATGGAGTAAGTTGTTTGGTGCAGGAGGCGCGTTACCAGAATGTTAGAGCAGTGGGAATTCAGTAGTTAGCCATGGAGTAAGTTGTTTGGGACGGAGGGCTCGTACAGGAATGTTAGAGCAGTGGGATTGAGTAGTTAGAAGGAGTAAGTTGTTTGGATGAGGGGCCTCGGACAATGTTAGAGACAGGGGGAATGAGTATTTGCATGGAGTAATTGTTTTGGTGCAGGAGGGCCGTATAGGTTAGAGCAGTGGGATTGATATTTAGTATGGAGTAAGTTGTTTGGTCAGAGGGCTGTACAAGATGTTAGAGCATTGGATGATTAGTATTGCATGGAGTAAATTGTTTGGGGGTGCAGGGCTACGTACAGGAATGTAGAAGGGGAATTGAGTTTAATAAGAGTAATTTGTTTGGTGCAGGAGGGCTACCTACAGGAATGTTGACATGGGATTTGAGTATTTAGCATTAATTAAGTTGTTGGGTGCAGGGCCATACGGAATGTTAGAGCATGGGATTAGTATTTGCATGAGAGTAAGTTGTTTGGTGCAGGAGGGCTCGTAGAGGAATGTTAGAGCAGTGGGGTTGAGATTTTCATGGGTATTGTTTGGTGCAGGCAGGGCGGCTCGTACAAAATGTTGAGCAGTGGGGAATTGAGTAATTAGCAGGGGAGTAAGTTGTTTGGTGTGGAGGGCTCGTTACAGGAATGTTGAGCAGTGGGAATTGAGTAATGCATGGAGTAAGTTGTTTGGTGCAGAGGGCTCGTACAGGAATGTTAGAGCGTGGGAATTGAGTATTCGGCATGGAGTAATTTGTTTAGTGGCAGGAGGGCTTGTTCAGGAATGTTAGCAGATGGGGGGATTGAGTATGTTCGATGGAGTAAGTTGTTTTGCAGGAGGCTGTTCAGGAATGTTAGAGCAGTGGGATTGAGTCGTTTAGCATGGAGTAAGTTGTTTGGGCGGAGGGCTTGTTCAGGAGAGTTAGACAGTGGGGATTGATATTAGATGGAGTAAGTTGTTGAGCAGAGGGCTTGTCAGGAATGTTAGGAGCGGGGGGAGTATTAGCATGGAGTAAGTTGTGTTTGGAGCAGGATGGGCTTGTACAAGAATGTTAGACAGTGGGATGATAGTTAGCATGGAGTAAGTTTGTTTGTGCAGAGGGGCTCGTACAGGAATGTTAGAGGCAGTGGAGATTGAGTATTTAGCATGGAGTAAGTTGTTTGGGGCAGGAGGGCTCGTACAGGAATGTTAGAGCATTGGGATTGGAAGATAGCATTGAATAAGTTTGTTTGGTGCAGGAGGGCTCGTACAGAATGTTAGAGCATGGGATTGAGTATTCATGGAGTAATTGTTTTGGAGCAGGAGGGCTGTTCAGGAATTGTTAGAGCAGTGGGATTGAGTAGTTAGATGGAGTAAGTTTTGTTTGGAGCGAGGGCTTCACAAGAATGTTAGCAGTTGGGATGAGTAGTTGCATGGGTAAATTGTTTGGTGGGCAGCAGGGCTGTACAGGAAGGTTAGAGCAGTGGGGAATTGAGTATTTAGTATGGAGTAGTTTTTGGTGCAGGAGGGCTCGTACAGGAAGGTTAGAGCAATGGGATGAGTAGTTGTCATGGAGTAAGTTGGTTTGGTGCAGGAGGACAGTACAAGAATGTTTAGAGAATGGGATGAGTATTTACCATAGTAAGTTGTTTGGTGCAGGAGGCATGTACAGGAATGTTAGAACATTGAATTGAGTATTTAGCATGGAGTAAGTTTTTTGGTGCAGGAGGGCTCTACAGGAATGTTGAACAGTGGGGATTGAGTATTTAGCATAGAGTAATTGTTTGGTGCAGAGGGCTCGATACGGAATGTTAGAGAGTGGAATTGAGTATTTAGCATGGAGTAAGTTGTTTGGTGCAGGAGGCTCGTAGAGGAATGTTGAGCAGTGGGGATTGATTTAGCAGGAGTATAGTTGTTTGGTGGCAGGAGAGGACACATACGAATTGTGAGCAAGTGGGAATTGTATTTAGCATGGAGTAAGTTGTTTGGTGCAGAGGCCTACGGAATGTTAGAAGTGGGAATTGAGTATTTAGCATGGAGTAGTTGTTTTGGTGCAGGAGGCTCGTACAGGAATGTTAGAGCAGTGGGATTGATGTATTAGCATGGAGTAGTTGTTGTGGTGCAGGAGGACCATACGGAATGTTGAGAGTGGGAGGATTGAGTATTAGAATGAGTAGTTGTTTGGTGCGGAGACACTACGGATGTGAGCAGTGGGATTGAGTATTTATCATGGAGTAAGTTGTTTGGTGCAGGAGGGCTCGTACAGGAATGTTAGAGCGTGGGGATTAGAGTATTAGCATGGAGTAATTTGTTTGGGTGACGAGGGCTCGTACAGGAATGTTAGAGCAGTTGGATTAGTAGTTTGCATGGAGTAAGTTGTTTGGAGTAGGAGGCCCGATACAGGAATGTTAGAGCAGTGGGGAATTGAGTAGTTAGCAGGGAGTAAGTTGTTTGGTGCAGGAGGGCTCGTACAAGGAATTTAGAGCAGTGGTAATTGAGTAGTTAGCATGGAGTAAGTTGTTTGGGTTGGCGGAGGGCTCGTACAGGATGTTGAGCAGTGGGGATTAAGTATATGCATGGAGTAATTTGTTTGGTGTACGAGGGCTCGTAACCGGAATGTAGAGCAGTGGGAATTGAGTAATAAGCATGTAAGTTGTTTGGTGTAGGCGGGCTCGTACAGGAATGTTAGAGGCATTGGAATTGCTTGTTAGCATGGAGTAGTGTTTGTGGCAGGAAGGCCTCGTACAGAAGTTAGAGCAGTGGGAATTGAGTAGTTAGCATGGAGTAGGTTGTTGGTGCAGGAGGGCTCGTACAGGAATGTTAGAGCAGTGGGGAATTGAGTATTAGCATGGAGTAATTGTTTGGTGCAGGAGGGCTCGTACAGGAATGTTAGAGCAGTGGGGATTGAGTAATGCATGGAGTAGTTGTTTTGGTGCAGGAGGGCTCGTACAGAAGATAGTTAGGAGGCTTTGGGAATTGAGTTAGTTAGCATGGAGAAGTTGTTTTTGCAGGAGGGCTCGTACAGGAATGTTAGAGCAGTGGGAATTGAGTAGTTAGCATGGAGTAAGTTGTTTGGGCAGGAGGGCTTGTACAGAATGTTAAGGCAGTGGGAATTGAGATTAGCATGGGTGTGTTTGGTGCAGGATGGCTCGTAGAGAATGTTAGAGCAGTGGGGATTGATAATTAGCTTGGATAATTGTTTGAGCAGGAGGGCTCGTACGAATGTTAGAGCAGTGGGATGAGTATAAGCATGGAGCAAGTTGTTTGGTGTGAGGCTTGCACAGGAATGTTAGAGCGGGGGAATTCAGTAGTTAGTATAGGAAGGTTGTTTGGTGTAGGAGGGCTCGTACAGGAATGTTGAGCATGGGAATTGAGTAGTTAGCATGGAGTAAGTTGTTTTGGTGCAGGAGTGGGGGGCTCGTGACAGAATGTAGAGCATGGGGACTTGAGTAGTTAGCATGGAGTAAGTTGTTTGGTGCAGGAGGCTCGTAAGGAATGTTAGAGCAGTGGGTTGAGTAGGTTAGCATGGAGTAAGTTGTTTGGTGCAGGAGGGCTCGTACGGAATTTTAGAGCATGGGGAATTGAGTAGTTAGCATGGAGTAAGTTGTTTTGGTGCAGAGGGCGTACAGGAATGTTAGAGCATGTGGGATTGAGTAGTTAGCATGGAGTCATTTGTTTGGTGCCAGGCGGGCTCGTAAAGGAATGTTAGAGCAGTGTGGGTGATTGATAGTCATGGATTAAGGGTTGTTTGGCGACAGGAGGGCTCGTACAGGAATGTTAGAGCAGTGGGGAATTGAAGTGTTTACATGGATAAGTTGTTTGGTGCGGAGGGCTCGTACAGGAATGTTAGAGGCAGTGGGGAATTGAGTAGTTAGCATGGAGTGTTGTTGGTGCAGGAGGGCTCGTACACGGAAATGTTAGCAGTGGGATTGAGTATAGTAGCAGGGTGTTGTTTTGGGTGCAGGGGCTCGTAAAGGAATGTTATGAGCATGGGGATTGAGTATAGCATGGAGTAAGTTGTTTTGGAGGCAGGAGGGGGCTCGTACAGGAATGTTAGAGGCAGTGGGGATTGAGTAGTTAGCATGGAGTAAGTTGTTTGGTGCAGGAGGGCTCGTTACAGGAATTGTTGGGCAGTGGGAATTGAGTAGTCAGTCAGGAGTAAGTTGTTTGGTGCAGGAGGCTCGTAGGAATGTTTAGAGCAGTGGGAATTGAGTTTACATGGAGTAAGTTTTGTTTGGTGCAGGAGGGCTCGTCAGAAATGTTAGAGCAGATGGGGAATTGAGTATGTGCATGGAAGTAAGTTGTTTGGTGCAGGAGGGCTCGTACAGGAATGTTAGCAGCAGTGGGGATTAGTAAGTTAGCATGGAGTAAGTTGTTTGGTGCGAGGGGCTCGTACGGAATGTTAGAGCATGGGGATGGAGTAGATACAATGGAGTAAGTTGTTTGGTGCAGGAGGGCTCTACAGAATGTTAGAGCAGTGGGGATTGAGTAGTTAGCAGTGAGTATAGTGTTTGGTGCTGGAGGGCTCGTACAGGAATGTTTAGAGCAGTGGGGATTGAGTTTATGCATGGAGTAAGTTGTTGGGTGCAGGCGGGCTCGTACAAGGAATGTTAGAGCAGTGGGGATTGAGAGTAAGCTAGCATGGAGTAAGTTGTTTGGAGCAGGAGGGCGTGTTACAGAATGTTAGAGCAGTGGGAATTGAGTAGTTAGCATGGAGTAATTTGTTTGGTGCAGGAGGGCTGTACAGCAGGAATGTTAGAGCAGTGGGGATTGAGTAGTTAGCATGGAGTAATTGTTTGGGGTGCAGCGGGGCTCGTAAGGAATGTTAGTAGCTTGGGATTGAGTAGTATAGCATGGGTAAGTTGTTTGTGAGCAGGAGGGCTGTACAGGAGTTTAGACAGTGGGGATTGAGTAGTTAGCATGGAGTAATTTGTTTGGTGCAGGGGCTCGTACAGGAATTAGAGCAGTGTGGGAATTAATATTCCAGCATGGAGTAGTTTGTTTTTGTTCAGGAGGGCTCGTACAGGATGTGAGAGCAGTGGGGTTGAGTTAGATGCATGGATAGTTGTTTGGTGCAGAGCTCGTACAGGAATGTTAGAGCATGGGAATTGAGTAGTTAGCATGGAGTAAGTTGTTGGTGCAGGAGGGCTCGTACAGAGATGTTAGAGCAGTGGGAATTAGAGTAGTTAGCATGGAGTAAGTTGTTTGGTCAGGGAGGCTCGTACAGGAATGTTAGAGCATGGGAATTGAGTAGTTAGCATGGAGTAAGTTGTTTGGGGCAGGAGGGGGGGCTCGTACAGAAGTTAAGAGCAGTGGGGATTGAGTATAGTGCATGAGTAAGTTGTTTTGGTGCAGGAGGCTCGTACAGAAATGTTAGAGCAGTGGGAAGATTGAGTAGTTAGCATGGAGTAAGTTGTTTGGGGTGCAGGAGGGCTCGTACAGGAATGTTGAGCAGTGGGAATGAGTAGTTGCATGGAGTAAGTTGTTTGGTGCAGGAAGGGCTCGTAAGGAAGTTAGAGCAGTGGGGATTGAGTAGTTAGCATGGAGTAGAGTTTTTTTGGTGGCAGAGGGCTCGTACAGGAATGTTAGAGCAGTGGGGATTGAGTAGATAGCATGTGAGTAAGTTGTTTGGTGCAGAGGGCTCGTACAGGAATGTTGAGGCATGTGGGAATTGAGTAGTTGCATGGAGTGAAGTGTTGTTAGTCAGGAGGGCTTCGTACAGGAATGTTTAGAGCAGTGCGAATTGAGTAGTTAGCATGGAGTAAGTTGTTTGGAGCAGGAGAGGCTTGCACAGGAATGTTAGAAGGCAGTGGGAATTGAGTGTTTAGCATGGCTGGAGGTTGTTTGGTGCAGAGGGCTCGTACAGAGAGGAATGTTAGAGCAGTGGCATTGAGTAGGTTGAGCATGAGTAAGTTGTTTTGGTGCAGGAGGGCTCGTAGAATGTTAGAGCAGTGGGAGAATGAGGAATTTAGCATGGAGTAGTTGTTTGGTCAGAGGGCTCGTAACAGAATGTTAGCCGTGGGAATTGAGTATTTAGCATGAGTAAGTTGTTTGGAGCAGGAGGGCTTGCACAAATGTTTAGAGCAGTGGGATTGAGTAATTAGCATGAGTAAGTTTTTGTGGTGCAGGAGGGCTCGTACAGGAATGTTGAAGTGGGGGGATTGAGTATTAGCATAGGTAATTGATTGTGCAGGAGGGCTCGTACAGGGCGCATGTAGAGCAGTGGGGATGAGTTTAGTATGAGGTAATTGTTTGGTTGTAAGGAGGGCGGGTTACAGATAGGCAGTGTGGATTGATAGAGAGCATGGAGTAAGTTGTTGGATGAGGAGGCTTGGCTTGTCACAGGAATGTTAGAGCAGTGGGATTAGTAGTTAGAGTAGAGTAAGTTTGTTGGTTAGGAGGGCTCGTACAGAATGTTAGAGCAGTGGGGGATGAGTAGTTGCATGGAGTAAGTTGTTTGGTGCAGGGGAGTGTCAAGCGAATGTTAGAGCAGTGGGGATGTGTAGATACATGGGTAAGTTTTTGGAGGCAGGAGGGCTCGTACAGGAAATGTTAGAGCAGTGGGATTGATTAGTTACATGATTAAGTTGTTGGTGCAGGAGGGCTCGTACAGGAATGTTAGAGCTGGGAATTGAGTAGTTAGCATGAGTAATTGTTTGGTGCAGGAGGGCTCTACAGGAATGTTAGAGCGTGGGATGATTAGTTAGCATGAGTAAGTTGTTGTGGTGCAGGCGGGGCTACGTCAAGTGAATGTTAGAGCATGGGAATTGAGTAAGGCATGGAGTAAGTTGGTTTGTGTGGGTCAGGAGGGCTGTAAGGAATGTTAGAGCAGTGGGGATTGAGTTATTAGCATGGAGTAATGTTGTTTGTGCAGGAGGCTCGTACAGGAATGTTAGAGCAGTGGGGAATGAAGTATCCATGGAGTAAGTGTTGTTTGGGTGCAAGGAGGGCTCGTACAGGAAATGTTAGAGCATGGGAATTGAGTAGTTAGCATGGAGTAAGTTGTTTGGTGCAGGAGGGCTCGTACAGGTTAATGTTCGAGAGCAGTGGGAATTGAGAGCTTTAGCATGGGAGTAAGTTGTTTGCAGGTAGGGCTCGTACAGGAATGTTTAAGAGTGGGGATTGAGTAAGTTATCAATGGTAGTACAGTTTGTTTTTTTGGTGCAAGGCGGGCTGTAAGGAATGTTAGTTAAGAGTGAGGGATATGAGTATGAATAGCATGGAGTAAGTTGTTGGAGCAGGAGGGCTCGTACAGGAATGTTAGAGTCAGTGGGGATGAGTAGGAATGGAGTAAGAGTTTGTTTTGCAGGGAGGGCTCTACAGGAATGTTAGAGCGTGGGATTGAGTATTTAGCATGGAGTAAGTTGTTTGTGCAGGAGGCTCGTACAGGAATGTTAGAGCAGTGGGGATTGGAGATAGCATGGAAGTAAGTTGTTTGCAGGAGGGCTCGTACAGGAATGTTAGAGCAAGTGGAAATTGAGTAGTTAGCATGGAGTAAGTGTTTGGTGCAGGAGGGCTCGTACAGGAATGTTAGAGCAGTGGGAGTGAGTAGTTAGACATGGAATAAGTTGTTGGTGCAGGAGCGTCCCTAACGAATGTTAGAGCAGTGGGGATGAGTATGATAGCATGGAGTAAGTTGTTTGGCGGTCAGAGGCTCGATGTACAGGATGTTAGAGCAGTGGGGATTGAGTAGTTGCATGGAGTAAGTTGTTTGTTGGTCAGGAGGGAGGCTCGTACAGGAATGTTAGAGCAGTGGGAATTGAGTAGTTTGCATGGAGTAAAGTTGTTTGGTGCATGAGGGTCTCGTACAGAATGTTTAGACAGTGGGAATTAGTAGTTACATGGATAAGTTGTTTGGTGCAGGAGGGCTGTACGGAATGTTGAGCAGTGGGATTGAGTTAGTTAGCATGAGTAGTTGTTTGGTGCAGGAGGGTCCGTACAGGAATGTGAGAGCAGTGGGATTGAGTATTAGCATGGAGTAATGTTTGAGTGCAGAGGGCTCGTGACAGGAAGTTTAGAGGCATGGGGATTGAGTATAGCTGGAGTAAGTTGTTTTTGGTCAGGAGGCTCGTACAGGAATGTTAGAGCAGTGGGAATTGGTAGTTAGCATGGAGTAAGTTGTTTGGTGCAGGAGGGCTCGACAGGATGTTAGAGCAGTGGGAATTGAGTAGTTAGCAATGGAGTAGTTGTTGTGGTGCGGAGGGCCTCGTACAGGAATGTTAGAGACGTGGGAATGAGTAGTTAGCATGGGTAAGTTGTTTGGTGCAGGAGGGCTCGTACAGGAATGGTTAGAGCTGGGGAGTTGAGTAGTTAGCATGGAGTAAGTGTTGTTTGGTGCAGGGTCTCGTACGGAATGTTGGGCTGTGTGAATCTGATAGTTAGCAAGGAGGAAGTTGTTTAGTGCAGGAGGCTCTTACAGGAATGTTAGAGCAGTGTGAATTGAGTAGTTAGCATGGAGTAAGAGTTGTTTGGAGCAGGAGGGCTTGTACAGGAATGTTAGAGCAGTGGGAATTGAAGGTAGTTAGCTTGAGTACAGTTTTGTGGGCAGGAGGGCTCGTAAAGGGAAATGTTTTAGAGCAGTGGGGATTGAGTAAAAAATACAGGAATGTTAGAACAGTGAGGATTGAGTATTTAGCATGGAGTAATTTATTTGGTGCAGGAGGGCTCCTACAGGAATGTTGGAACAGTGGGGATTGAGTATTTAGCATAGAGTAAGTTATTTGGTGCAGGAGGGCTCGGAGGGCTCGTACAGGAATGTTAGAGAAGTGGGAATTGAGTATTTAGCATGGAGTAAGTTGTTTGGTGCAGGAGGGCCCCACATATCGCTTCTACAGTGCCTGTGGAGTCCCGCCTGCGCTGCAAACAACTTACTCCATCTAATCTCAATCCCCACTGCTCTAAAATCTGTACGAGCCCTCCTGCACCAAACAATACCCATGCTAATTCTCATCCCCACTGCTCTAACATCCTCTACTAGCCCTCCTGCACCAAACAACTCCTCTATGCTAAATACTGAATTCCCACTTCTCTAACATTCCTGTATGTGCCTCCTGCACCCACAACTTACTTTTACTCCATGCTAAATACTCAATCCTCACTGTTCTAACATTCCTGTACATGTCCTCCTGCACCAAACAACTTACTTTATGTTAAATACTCAATTCCCACTTCTCTAACATTCTTGTACCTGTCCTCCTGCACCAAACAATTTACTCCATGCAAACTACTCATCCGCACTGCTCTAACATTCTTGTACAAGCCCTCCTGCTCCAAACAACTTACTCCATACTAAATACTCAATCCCCACTGCTCTAACCTTCCTATACGAGCCCTCCTGCACCAAACAATTTACTCCATGCAAACTACTCATCCCCACTGCTCCTCTAACATTCTTGTACGAGCCCTCCTACTCCAAACAACTTACTCCATTCTAACTACTCAATCCCCACTGCTCTAACATTCCTGTACGAGCCCTCCTGTTCCAAACAACTTACTCCATGCTAACTACTGAATTCCCACTGCTCTAACATTCCTGTACGAGCCCTCCTGCACCAAACAACTTACTCCATGCTAAATACTCAATCCCCACTGCTCTAACATTTCTGTACGAGCCCTCCTGCACCAAACAATTTACTCCATGCAAACTACTCATCCGCACTGCTCTAACATTCTTGTGCAAGCCCTCCTGCTCCAAACAACTTACTCCATTCTAACTACTCAAACCCCACTGCTCTAACATTCCTGTACAAGCCCTCCTGCTCCAAACAACTTACTCCATTCTAACATTCCTGTACAAGCCCTCCTGCTCCAAACAACTTACTCCATTCTAACATTCCTGTACAAGCCATCCTGCTCCAAACATTTTACTCCATGCTAACTACTCAATTCCCACTGCTCTAACATTCCTGTACGAGCCCTCCTGCACCAAACAACTTACTCCATGCTAACTACTCAATACCCACTGCTCTAACATTCCTGTACGAGCCCTCCTGCACCAAACAACTTACTCCTACTCCTGCTACTACTACTACTCATTCCCACTGCTCTAACATTCCTGTACGAGCCCTCCTACACCAAACAACTCTCTCTATGCTTATTACTCAATTCCCACTGCTCTAACAATTCCGTACAGCCCTCGTCACCAAAAAATTACTCCTGCTAATTACTTAATCCCACTGCTCTAACATTCTGTACGAGCCCTCCGCACCAACAACCTTACTCATTGCTAACTACTCAATTCCACTGCTCTAACATTCCTGTACGAGCCCTCCTGCACCAAAAACTTACTCCATGCTAACTACTCAATTCCCACTGCTTAACATTCCGTACGAGCCCTCCTACAAACCAAACACTTACTCCATGCAAACTACTGAATTCACACTGCTCTAACATTCCTGTACGAGCCCTCGTACACCAAACAAATTACTCCATGCTAATTACTTAATCCCCACTGCTCTAACATTCCTGTACGAGCCCTCCTGCACCAAACAACTTACTCCATGCTAAATACTCAATTCCCACTTCTCTAACATTCTGTATGTGTCCTCCTGCACCAAACAACTTACTCCATGCTAAATACTCAATTCCCACTTCTCTAACATTCCTGTATGTGTCCTCCTGCACCAACAACTTACTCCATGCTAATTACTCAATCCCCTGCTCTAAACATTCCTCTACGAGCCCTCCTGCACCAAACAACTTACTCCATGCTAAATACTCAATTCCCACTTCTCTAACATTCCTGTACGAGCCCTCCGAGCCCTCCTGCACCAAATAACTTACTCTATGCTAAATACTCAATCCCCACTGTTCCAACATCCTGTAGGAGCCCTCCTGCAACCAAATAAATTACTCCATGCTAACTACACATCCTCACTGTTTCTAAATTCCTGTACATGTCCTCCTGCACCAAACAACTTACTTTATGTTAAATACTCAATTCCCACTTCTCTAACATTCTTGTACCTGTCCTCCTGCACCAAACAATTACTCCATGCAAACTACTCATCCGCACTGCTCTAACATTCTGTACGAGCCCTCCTGCACCAAACAACTATCCATACTAATACTCAATCCCCATGCTCTAACCTCCATATACGAGCCCTGCTGCACCAAAATACTCCATGCACACTCCCACTGCTCCCAGAAAACCATCCCACTACACTTCT
Source organism: Hymenochirus boettgeri (assembly GCA_019447015.1). Taxonomy (NCBI): domain Eukaryota; kingdom Metazoa; phylum Chordata; class Amphibia; order Anura; family Pipidae; genus Hymenochirus; species Hymenochirus boettgeri. Next base: position 15,970,610 of record CM033470.1, read on the forward strand.
TGTGCAAGCCCTCCTGCTCCAAACAACTTACTCCATTTAACTACTCAATCCTACGTGCTCTACATTCCTGAACAAGCCCTCCTGCCCAAACAACTTACTCCATGCTAACTACTCAATTCCCATTGCTCTAACATTCTGTAACGAGCCCTCCTGCACACAAACAACTTATTCCATGCTATCTACTCAATCCCCACTGCTCTAACATTCCTGTACGAGCCCTCCTCCCCAAACAACTTACTCCATGCTAAATACATCAATTCACCACTGCTCTAACATTCCTGTACGAGCCCTCCTGCCACTAAACAACTTACTCCATGCTAACTACTCATCCCCACTGCTCTAACATTCTTGTACAAGCCCACCTGCTCCAAAACACTACTTACTCCATGCTAACTACTCCTCCCCACTGCTCTAACATTCCTGAACAAGCCCTCTTGCTCCAAACAACTTACTCCATACTAAATACTCAATCCCCACTGCTCTAACATTCCTGAACAAGCCCTCCTGCTCCAAACAACTTACTCCATGCTAACTACTCAATTCCACTGCTCTAACATTCCTGAACAAGCCATCTTGCTTCAAACAACTTACTCCATACTAAATACTCAATCCCACGCTCTAACATTCCTGAAAACAAGCCCTCCTGCACTAAACAACTTACTCCATGCTAACTGCTCAATTCCCACAGCCCTAACATTCCTGTACGAGCCCTCCTGCACCAACAACTACTCCATGCTATCTACTCAATTCCCACTGCTCTAACATTCCTGTAAGAGCCTCCTGCCCAAACAACTTACTCCATGCTAATTCTCAATCCCCACTGCTCTAACATTCTTGTACGAGCCCTCCTGCACCAAACAATTTACTCCATGCTAATTTCTCAATCCCCACTGCTCTAACATTCCTCTACTAGCCCTCCTGCACCAAACAACTTACTCATGCAAATACTGAATTCCCACTTCTCTAACATTCCTGTATGTGTCCTCCTGCACCCACAACTACTCATGCTACTCAAATACTCAAACTCATCCCATGTTCCAACATTCCTGTAGGAGCCCTCCTGCACACCAAATAAATTACTCTGTAAATACTACCAATTCCCACTTCCTCTAACATTTCCGTACCGTCCTCCTCCCTACCAAACAATTACTTCCATGCAACTACTCATCCGCACTGCTCTAACATTCTTGTACAGCCCTCCTGCTCCAAAACACTTACTCCATACTAAATACTCAATCCCCACTGCTCTAACATTCCTGTACGAGCCCTCCTGCACCAAACAATTTACTCCATGCTAATTCTCAATCCCCACTGCTCTAACATTTCTGTACGAGCCCTCCTGCACCAAACAATTTACTCCATGCTATCTACTCAATTCCCACTGCTCTAACATTCCTGTACGAGCCCTCCTGCACCAAACAACTTACTCCATGCTAAATACTCAATCCCCACTGCTCTAACATTCCTGTACGAGCCCTCCTGCACCAAACAATTACTCCATGCAAACTACTCATCCGCACTGCTCTACATTTCGTGCAAGCCCTCCTGCTCCAAACAACTTACTCCATTCTAACACTCAAACCCCACTGCTCTAACATTCCTGTACAAGCCCTCTGCTCCAAACAACTTACTCCATTCTAACATTCCTGTACAAGCCCTCCTGCTCCAAACAACTTACTCCATTCTAACATTCCTTACAAGCCATCTGCTCCAAACATTTTACTCCATGCTAACTACTCAATTCCCACTGCTCTAACATTCCTGTACGAGCCCTCCTGCACCAAACAACTTACTCCATGCTAATACTCAATTCCCACTGCTACAACTTCCTGTACAAGCCCCTCCTGCTCCAAACAACTTACTCCATGCTAATCAATACTCCCCACTGCTCTAACATTCTGTACGAGCCCTCTGCACCAAACAACTTACTCATGCTAAATACTCAATTCCCACTGCTCTAACTTCCTGTACGAGCCCTCCTGCTCCAAACAACTTACTCCATGCTAAATACTCAATTCCCACTGCTCTAACTTTCCTGTACGAGCCCTCCTGCACCAAACAAACTACTCCATGCTAAATACTCAATTCCCACTGCTCTAACATTCCTGTACGACCCTCCTGCTCCAAACAACTTACTCCATGCTAAATACTCAATTCCCACTGTTCTAACATTCCTGTACGAGCCCCTGCACCAAACAATTTACTCCATGCTATCTATCATCCCCACTGCTCTAACATTCTTGTGCAAGCCCTCCTGCTCCAAACAACTACTCCATTCTAACTACTCAATCCCCACTGCTCTAACATTCCTGTATAAGCCCTCCTGCTCCAAACAACTTACTCCATGCTAACTACTCAATCCCCGCTGCTCTAACATTCCTGTACGAGCCCTCCTGCACCAAACAACTTACTCTATGGTAACTACTCAATTCCCACTGCCCTAACATTCCTGTACGAGCCCTCCTACACCAACGCAAACTTACTCTATTGTAACTACTAATTCCCCACGTTCCAACATTCCTGTAGGAGCCTCCGCACCAAATAACTAATTCCATGCTAAATACTTAATCCCCACTGCTCTAACATACCGTACAAGCCCTCCTGCACCAAACAATTTACTCCATGGTTACTACTCAATTCCCATGCTCTAACATTCCTGTATGAACCCTGCTGCACCAAATATCTTCTTCTCATGCTAAAATACTCAATCCCCACTGCTCTTACATTCCTGACGAGCCCTCTCTGCACCAAACAACTTACTCATGCTATCTACTCAATCCCACTGCTCTAACATTCCTGTACGAGCCTCCTCCTGATTTGCATGTCTATCATGCATATTATAAAATATATGGTGTATAATGTATCCCGTACTGTAAACTATAGGGATATTGGAAGTTACAGAGGAGGTCTGTATATCAAGAACACAGGATCAGTTATACAGGTCAGGGTACTCTGGGTACCACTCATTTTTTAAGGGATAATATATCCCTACTGTAAATTATAGGATATTAGATGTCACAGAGGATTTCTGTGTCCATATAAAGGTACAAGGATAGAAATTAAGTTAAACAGATCAGGGAACTCTGGGTACCACTCATGTATTATAAGGATCATGTATCCCTCTACTGTAAATTATAAGGATATTATAAGTCATGAGGAGTTCTGTGTACATATAAAGTACAAGGACACTCTGGGTACCACTCAAGTATATAAGGGATAATGAATCCCCTACTGTTAAATTAGAAGGATATTAGAAGTCACTGGAGTTCTGTGTCCATATAAAGGTACAAGGACACTGACTGAGTTTATACAGGGAACGCTGGGTGCCACTCTTGTATTATAAGGGATCATGTATCCTCTACTGTAAATATAAGGCTATTAGAAGGCACTGAGGAGTTCTGTGTCCAATAAAGGTACAAGGACACTCTGGGTACACTCATGTATTATAAGGGATAATGTATCCCCCTACTGTAAATTAAAAGGATATTAGAAGGCACTGAGGATTCTGTGTCCATATAAAGGTACAAGGACACATACTGAGTTATACAGGGAACTCTGGGTTCCACTCATGTATTATAGGGATAATGTATCCCCTACTGTAAATTATAAGTATATTAGAAGTCACTGAGGGGTTAGTGTCTATATAAAGGTACAAGGACACAGACTGAGTTATACAGGGAACTCTGGGTACCACTCATGTATAATAAGGGAAAAGTATCCCCTACTGTAAATTATAAGGATATTAGAAGGCACTGAGGAGTTCTGTGTCTATATAAAGTACAAGGACACAGACTGAGTTATACAGGGAACCTGGGTTCCACTCATGTATTATAAGGGATAATGTATCCCTACTGTAAATTATAAGGATTTAGAAGTCACTGAGGAGTTATGGTCTATATAAAGGGTACAAGGACACAGACTGAGTTATACAGGGAACTCTGGTACCACCATGTATTATAAGGGAAAATGTCCCCTACTGTAAATTATAGGATATTAGAAGGCACTGAGGAGTTCTGTGTCCATATAAAGGTACAAGGACACAGACTGAGTATATCAGGAACTCTGGGTTCCACTCATGTATTATAAGGGATAATGTATCCCCTACTGTAAATTATAAGGATATTAGAAGTCACTGAGGAGTTATGTGTCTATATAAGGTACAAGGACACAGACTGAGTTATACAGGGAACTCTGGGTACCACTCATGTATTATAAGGGAAAATGTATCCCCTACTGTAAATTATAAGGATATTAGAAGGCACTGAGGAGTTCTGTGTCCATATAAAGGTACAAGGACACAGACTGAGTTATACAGGGAACTCTGGGTACCACTCATGTATTATAAGGGATAATGTATCCCTCTACTGTAAATTATAACCATATTTGTGTCAGAATCCTTGTTCCGCCCTCTGAAACAGATCACTCTTCCTGCTTTCTGTACATTTTCCTTGCATAATAATTTCTTGAGGGGTAACTTTCCCTTTATATTGTTGTAAACGTTCATTACATTTTCAACATATTGTTATTTACACTTTATTTTGTGTTATTGTACTCGGGTGTGAACATTTGGTGAGCTTGGGCAAACAAACATCTTTCTAAGGTATTAAAACATATGTTTAATACATACTGTAAGCTGCATATTGCTTTTACATTGAATGGTTAGGCTGGATACCACAGTAATAAATTGTGTCCTCTGGTAGTTACACCCTTGACCTCTTGCCTATTCACAGGGATACCCGATCCCCTTGTCTAGCTTGGCAGACGTAATTGCTTAGGATACAAAAAAATAAAATTCTCCTTTAAAGGAACACTAAACCCATAAAAACAACTTTTGCCATTCAGTTGTATTATTCACAGGGAGGTGACAACTTCCCTGCCAGCTGGGACAGAAGAAAATAGACACTCCCACCAAACTTATAAATAGTCTCCACCCCTGAACCCATTAGTCTATTTTGTTCTTCTGTCAACAGCTGGGAGTGAAGTTCCCTCCAGACTGAATGGATCAACTCTAGGCTGTTTCCGACCTTACCTACCCTATGGTCGAAGTCCTGGCCGTTGTGAGGGTCGTGCACCTTCTCAAGCGGGAGCCCACCGTGAAAGATCCCCTCTCTCTAGTGCAAGCTCAGGCTGAACGCGGAGAGTGCCGCAGCGGTGAGGCGCATGCGCGTGACGTCACGTTTGTGCGTGCGTTGGCGTCTGACGTCATCGCGCAACGCCGGAGGCCCGCAAAATTTTAAAAATTGCCGGTTTGTGCATTGGCAGTTGCCTGTACATGCAGTTTTGTGTTTGTCTCTGCTCCAGTACTGGTCTACCCTAGCTGTTGTTTGCCGGCTGCCATATGGACTCTATGTCTGAGGGGAGGTGGTGAGTGGATTCCTTCTGTGCTTCAACATTTAAAGAGGTATTGCAGATTTTAACAGATGTTTTTTCCTGTTATCTTTTTCAGCCAGAGTTCTCAGTCTGGGGGAGGTACGAAGAGAAGCAGAAAGGAGAAGCATATGATTTATGTAGAGCCGCGGTAACCCTTCTAGCGATGGTAACGCTTATGCAGAGAATCATTATGGAGTTTGGAGAGAGGAAGAGAAAGATCAAGGGAGGGATAACTAATTCCAGATGACCGAAATCGAAGTCTGTTGACAAGGACGATATACTTGGGTGGATTACCCAGGCGGTTGCTCAGGGCATGAAGAGGTCTGCCTCAGGTGGGCTACCCTCTACCTCGCAGATCGTAGATTTCCTAGAGACGACTCTGATGACAGCTCAGTATTCTATAATGTCAGAGGAAGACAGTAAACAGGAGGAGTCAGAATTGATTTACAGCAGGTGGAGCCTTTAATTAAATGATAAAGAAGACCCTTTTATTTGAAGGGGACCTCAGTCTGAACCTGTCCAACTATTTCAGAGGAGGAGCAAGCAGGTATTTCCTATACTTAAGGAAGTGGGAGACATGGTGAGTCGAGAATGGTCCAAGATGTATAGGAGGGTTCCCATCGAAAGGAAATTCGAGAGGCTCTATCCTTTTGCTGCCGAAAAAACAGCAGACTGGGAGAAACCTCCTGTAGTGGATGCTCCCATAGTTGGCATTTCGAAACGTACGTGCTTTAGCCATTGATGATATTTCAGCTCTTAGGCACCCGATGGATAGAAGGATGGAGTCTGAACTGAAGAAAAATTTTACTACAGCAGGAGCTGGTTGCAAGGCAACGGTGGCGTTGGTTTCTGTCAGTAAGGCGTTATCAGTTTGGTTGGATAGATTGCAGGAAGATATATCTATGGCATTGAGAGAAGATCTATTCTTAAATCTTTACAGAAATTTCGTCTTCTTCAGAATTTAATTTGGAGACCTCTTGAATCTAGTCAAGATTCAAGCCAGAGAAATGGCTCTTTCAGTGGCGGCCAGAAGAGCTCTCTGGCTAAGAGGATGGTTTGCTGACACCCCGTCAAGAACTCATTATGTCATCTGCCATTGAGGGGAAGAGATTGTTTGCCAGTCTTTGGATGAAATTATCCTTAAGACAAGGGAGGAAAGAGTACGCAGTTACCTCAGGGAAATAAGAAATACAGAGAGCCTCTGAGAAGACAAGCTGAGGTTTCCTTTCAACAAAATAAGGAGGGTTTTTAGGTCCTATCGGCCTGGAAGGGAAATACTCTAGAACAGCCAATTGGAAAGCTGGCCAGGTCAATCTTTTTCGTGGGGGAAAGTTCAGCAATCAGGATTTCCCAAATCAAAGAATAATGCATGAGATGAGGCCTGCTCACACTTCCATGGTTGGCGCGAGACTGTTGCAGTTTCGAGAGTGTGGGCAAGAGAGATCAGGGATTCTGGGTGATATTGATAGTAAGAAGAGGGTATCAAATAGAATTCCTACAGAAGCCATCCAAACATCGTTTGTCAGTACCTCAATTCCACCGAAGTAGAGAAGAGGCAAGCTCTATTTCAATATATTCAACAGCTGTCTGCTCAAGGGGGCAATAACTACAGTCCCATTAGAAGAACAAGGTCAGGGGTTTTACTCGCCGCTCTTCTTGGTGATGAAAGCATCAGGCGAGTATCGACCGATTCTGGATCTCAGACATCTGAACAGATTCCTGAAAATACACACTTCAAGATGGAGACTTTGCAGGAAATTCGGACAGCCATTCTTCCGGGGGACTGGCTATGTTCCATAGATTTAACAGATGCATATCTTCATGTTCCGATAGCCAGGGAACATCATCAATATCTAAGATTTGCTGTACTGGATTATCATTCCAATTCATCTGCCTGCCTTTCGGCCTCTCGTCGTCTCCTTGAACGTTTACCAAGGTCCTAGTAGCCCTAGTAGCCAAGATGAGGTGTCAGGGCCTGCAATGTTCCATTATCTGGACGACCTGTTGATTGTAGCAAGAGCAAGCTACAGCTTATACAGGACCGAGATGCAGTCCTAAGGGTCTTGAAAGAGTTCGGCTGGCTTATCAATCTCCAGAAGAGCAACCTATAACCTACTCAGAAGAGTGTATCTGGGGCCACTTAGATACGGTTCTGAACCTTGTGTGCCTACCAACCAACAGAATAGAGAAGATCTCCGGCCAAGCTCTACGTGTTTGTGCATCAGAAATTTGCCTCAATAAAACAGCTGATGAGTTTTTAGGCAGCGCCTCCAACTATAGGCCTGGTGCAATGGGCAGCATGGAACATGAGGCCGCTACAGAGGTTCCTATTAGCCAGATGGGAACAACAGTTCCCAGAACCTGTGGTGAAGATTTTCCTAACTCATCAGTTCAAGAGCGATTTGAAGTGGTGGACTGTTTGTTCCAACCTAAGAAGGGGAACTCCTCTAATGGAACCAGATTTTCTGGAAATTTACACGGATGCATCAGGTCTAGGATGGGGGGCTCTGATGTTGAATTCCTTGGCCCAAGGAAAATGGGAAAGGAATCTATCCAGCCTTCCGTCCGGAGTCTAGACTAAGAGCAGTAGGTCAGGCCCTTCGAGTTCTGCATCCTCAGATTGTGGGGACAGCAGTCTGTATAAGAACAGACAATCAGGCAGCTGCTATATACATAAGGAAGCAGGGGGGCACAAGGAGCAGGAGGATGATGCAGGAGTTGAAGCCAATAATGGAATTTGCACAGAGCAACCTACTAGCAATTTCGGCTCTATATATTCCAGGGAAATAAAACTGCCAAGCGGATATCCTGTCGAGATCTTCTCTGAACAACGGAGAATGGTCTCTGAATGCTCAGACATTCAGGAACATCACCGAACTAGTCTGGATACCAGAGATAGACTTAATGGCAACAGTACCAACAGAGAAGACAGACAGATTTTTCTCCAGATATCCCAACATCAGGCAGAGGCCATAGATCTCTGAGCACAGAATTGGAACAACTTGAGGGCTTACATTTTTCCTCCAATTTCCATGATATTCAGAATGCTGAAGAAAATCAGGAGTTCCAGGATGGAAGCAATAGCTATAGTTCCAGATTGGCCGAGGAGACCATGGTACCCGATGTGAAAAACCTGTCAGTCAGGAAACCCATTCAGCTTCTCATCAAACACGATCTCCTGACTCAGGGACGGATACTGCATCCGAATCCGGCCAGTTTGAACTTGGCAGCTTGGGTCTTGAAAGGTCAGGGTTGATTAAACTGGGATGTTCAGGTCAAGTGATAAATACCTTGTTAAACTCGAGGAAACCATCCACATCCAGTAGATATGCTAAGATATGGGACACTTTCGTGGCATGGGCTCAACCTCAAGGTTTATGTCCAACTCAGTTCTCCATCCCACAATTTTTGGAATTTCTACAGTTAGGCCTGGACAGGGGGCTGTCTCTTAGCACCCTGAAGCTCCAAGTGTCTGCTATATCTGCAGTAATATCTAGATCTCTCTTCAAAGACTCTGGTAAGGAAATTCCTTCAGGAGTACTTAGATTAAGACCTCCACGAAGATCAATTCTTCCTCAATGGGATTTACCATTGGAGTTAAAGGCTCTTTGCTACCCCATTTGAGCCCTTAGAATCTATCTCACTTTGGACTTGACGATGAAAACCATCCTGTTGATTGCTCTTACCTCTGGTAGAAGAATATCTGAGCTCCAGGCTGCAGTTGTAGCTCCGTATTTAAATTTTAATCCTAACGAGCCACCTTGTATCCAGTTATGGAATTCTTGCCGAAGGTTGTATCTACTTACCTCTCATCAATCACCTATTCATTTACCTTCTTAGGAGATGAGGATCTGCTTCAGGACCCGCAGATGGTTGCTTTAGATGTCGTAAGATGTCTTAAAAGATATGTGGAGCAGACCGCCACCTTCAGGAAAGGAGACAGGTTATTTGTGATTCCGTTTGGGCAGAGAAAAGGGAATCAGCAGCTAGTTACCCGAGAAGATGGATAATCAGAGCCATCCAAAGAGCTTACTTGGCTCAGGGCAAGGTGCCTCCCCAAAAGATTTGGGCACACTCAACCAGAAGTCTAGCATCTTCCTGGGCAGCAGAAGAGGGGGGGCGACTCCAGAGGAGTTATTCAGAGCAGCAAATTGGTCCCACCTCTTCTACCTTTATAAAGCATTATAGGTTAGACCTGAGATGGCCTCTCAGCATGTTTTGGTCGCAGAGTCATTCACGTTTGACTAGGGCTATTGATTAAAATTTTTCTTGTATTTAGCATTTTTTTTGTTGATATATTTCCCTCCCATATTTATTGCTTGGGTACAACCATTTGGTGCTCCTGAGGATGGCCAGGAAAACGGAAACTCATAACATACTTAACCGAGTTTCTTTCCGCATCTCCTCAGGCAGCAATCCCCTCCCTTTTCTTCATTTTCCCTATTGTGCTTTGTAAATAGACTAATGGGTTCTGGGGTGGAGACTATTTATAAGTTTGGTGGGAGTGTCTATTTCTTCGTTCCCACTGGCAGGAAGTTAACCACCTCATTGTGTGCTGCTGAGAGATGGCCAGGAAAATAAACTCTCGGTAAGTTATGTTATGAGTTTCCGTTTCTCACCTCCCTGTGAATAATATAACGCTCAGGGGACCTGGAACTTACTTACCACCGCTCAACTCGCAGCCGCATCTTCACTGAACAGCTGTTTCTCTCCGATCGCGCGCCCTATCTTTTGTATTGGCGCGCATGCGCCTAAGATAGGGTGCGTGGTCGGGACAGAGCAACTGTCAGTGAAGGAGCGGCTGCGAGTGGAGTGTGCTGGTGGAGCGGCGGTGTAAGGTAAGCTCCAGGTTCCCCGAGCATAAATTATTCACAGGGAGGTGAGAAATAAGCGTTCTCACCTCCCTGTAATAATACAAACGAATGGCAAATAGTTATTTTTGGATTTTCGGAGTTTAGTGTCCCTTTGTATACACTTCTAGGAATGAATGCATGGAGGGAGAAGCAATATTGGGACACTCCTGAATTGTTCTGCGCTCCTATATTTCCTCTCATGTCCCCCTGCTCATAACCCTCCACTCATCAACAGAACCATCTCCTATACAGACCCCGCCCTCACACTGCCTCCTATCTTCTTGAACCTTTCTCTCTACTGTCCCCATATATCCCTGCCGTACCCTCCGCTCAGCACAGAACCATATCCTGTACTGTCCCCTACTGTCCCCCACTCACTCTGCCTTCTCTAGCCTTGAACCTCTCTTGTGATTCCTCCTCCTCTAGAATTCTATTTCCCTCTCTCTAAGTCAAGAAACCTCAATAGCAGGTTTAAATCTAAACTCATATCCTCCCACTCACTTCATAGAATATACTGCTACTTTGACACTGCACGATTTATCACTATGACTGCTCGTCTTACCTTCCCTATGTATCAGTATGTTACTGAGTACAAGAATATGTTTGCAATTAAGTACCCAGGAAATTCCCAATTAGAATATCACAGTCAGGTGTTAGGACCTTTTGAATGCAATGCGTGATTGCATTGTGGCTAAGAGGTGTTATAGGAACGGCCCAGGGTAAGGTGTCAAAACAAGCATTGTACATGGCAGACAATTGGTGTTAAAGCCCCCACTCTATTTAAGGCTTGGTTTCTTTATTTTCACATAAATGGCCTCCTTGAGACCTCTTTTGAACCAGTCATGTTCCTTTTCCAATATGTTAACATTACAACTTCAAAGATATGTCCTTTTATACTTAAGATGTAGGTACATGGCTGAGTCCTGACCCAAGGAATTGGCTCTTCTGTGCAATTTGCTGGTCTACCCCACATACAAATCAGAGCACTCTTCACTGCACTGCGTATATGTCGCTTTTCTTGTGTTTTGGTATTGGATCTTTGTGAAAAACTGGTATTAACACATACTGTAGTTCTGTTGTACAGGGATACTATATAATATTGAGAATTACTGTTATAATACATATACTGTAGTTCTGGTTGGTACGGGGATACTATATAATGAGAATTTTGGTATTAATAAATATACTGTAGTTCTGGTTGGTACAGGGATACTATATAATTTTGCAAATTACTGATATTAATACATATACTGTAGTTCTGTTGGTACAGGGATACTGAATAATATTGAGAATTACTGGTATTAATACATATACTGTAGTTCTTGGTTTGGTACAGGGATACTGTATAATATTGAGAATTACTGATATTAATACATATACTGTAGTTCTGGTTGATCCAGAGGATACTTTCTGATCGTCATTGGAGACAGGAAGGATATATTATTCCCTTTAGCCATTTTTTTTCCCTCAAACTGATCAACTGTTAGATAGAGTAAAAGGTAAGTATAAAGGATGGACATATGTCTCCATTCAATCTCACATTACTATGTTACAGTTACACAGACATTATGGGTAGGGTAAAAAAATTAGACTAGATGGATGTATGTCTTTATACAACCTCCAATACTATGTTACTATGTAACTGTTATACAGACATTATGGGTAGGGTTAAAGGTTGGACTGGATGGACGTATGTCTTTATACAACCTCAATACTATGTTACTATGTAACTGTTATACAGACATTTGGGTAGGGTATAAAGGTTGGACTAGATGGATTTATGTCTGTATTCAACTTCCAATACTGTGTTAACAGACATGATGGGTAGGTAAAATGAACAAGAGACTTCAGGGTTATTTCCAGGTAGCCCTTACAAAATTCTGGACCTCGATTTTACAACAACATTCCACAAGCAATGCAAACCAGAGACCAGTTTATAATAAATCCAGATCCTGTCTGGTTTGCCTTGGTTCTGCATTTAGCTCATGAATGCTGTAAAAAACCTTTATCATTTAAAGCACTTGTAAGGGCTAATGGACAGTACCCATAGTCTGTTCTATATTTCACTAACTGAAATGGAACTGCAACGCCTAATCCTCTCCATTTATTTGTAGTGACATAGGTAGGTTATAAAGGATGGAGTGTCTTTTTACCTTCCAATCTCTTGTTACTATATAACTGTTATACAGACATTATGGGTAGGGTATAAAGTTGGACTAGATTGATGTATGTCTTTATACAAACCTCCATACTATGTTTACTATGTAACTGTTATACAGACATTAGGGTAGGGTATAAGGTTGGACTAGATGGACGTATGTCTTTATACAACCTCCAATACTATGTTACTATGTTAACTGTTATAAACAAACCTTATGGGTAGGGTATAAAGGTTGGACTAGATGGACCGTATGTCTTTATACAACCTCCAATACTATGTTTACTATGTAACTGTTTATACAGACTTATGGGGTAGGGTATAAAGGTTGGACTAGATGAACATATGTCTTTATACAACTCCAATACTATGTTACTATGTAACTGTTATACAGACATTATGGGTAGGGTATAAGTTGGACTAGGACGTATGTCTTTATACAACCTCCATACTATGTTACTATGTAACTGTTAAAAGACATTATGGGTGGGGTATAAAGGATGGACATCATCTTTATTCAACATTAAATTACTATGTACAGCGTTGTGCAAGGAAAAAAGGAACCAATAAAAACCATACACACTACATGCAAATAATTAGAAAAAACCCCCACCCCCGGATACAGTATCCTATATACTAAAATAAACCTGTCACATATGCACAGACACTGGACATCTACATGCCACATGTGACATTATCCGCTGCCAGACGGGTGAGTTGATATGATGTCTGCACGCCCTGGGGTTCTAGTTTATAATAAGCCAAGATATAAAGAAACAACATAGAAATGTTTTTATTATGAGACAATGATAAAAGCATCAGACGAGTCCATACAGCACTGTCAGTTAGGTGGTCAGTTGCTGGTTTCTTTAACACTAAGGGGTAAAAGGAAAAAGTTAGTTTAACTTACATCCTCCATAAAAAGCTTAACCTTTGTACTAGTCTGGCCGGCCATTGTTATTTTTAAACAGTAAGTAAACCTGTTGGATAGGTTCCTGGTCCAACAACTATTGTGATTAAACCAATCTGTCTCCTCTATAATAGACCACGAACACACCTGTGCCCATGAGTATCCTGTAGAGGATATGTTTTGGGCACGGCGTAAGAACAGCTGTTAGTAGCAGGTAAGTTCTCTTTGAAGTGCCACAAGCCAATAACCTCCCCATTGCTTGTCCTGGGCAGTATCATGTTTAGTGGTGTCTTACCATAGATGAAGACATTCACCTGTGGGAGAAAACTAATCTTAGGAACACTTGGTCAAGGTTGCAGTCTGGGCTGTTTATTATAACCATTAACCTGGGTCATGTATAGACATCCATTCACACTCACATCTGTTCTACCAAGGCCTGATGTGTTCAATATAAACACAGTAATGGACCATTTGGTAGAGTTTCTCTCTGGTCATGTCCCAGCAAGCTACAAACATCATTAAATAGCAGCTTGGTAATGACCACCCCATAGACACACCCTGAATATTGTATAAAAAACAGACTATTTACCATTTATCACAAGAGATTCCTGTTCTCACATGCCCCTGCCTGGTATAAAACATACAGCATTGAAACGGGATTCCGAACTCTGGGTGACAACATAAACGTTGTTCCCGCATAAAAACCAGGTTAGAAACCACGGAGCTTCCAACCAACGATGCCAGTTACTGGGTTATTGTAGCACTGCTATTGAACACCCCAACAGGAATCCCCATTGGTGCAGATACCATCCAGTGCAAGGGGCGGATGCCACCGCTTACCTGCTAGGTTACTTGGCGGCCATTTCAGTGCAATTTTCCTCATTTATCTTCAATATAACTTCACTTGGAAGTCAGACAAGCCTGTAAATCAGATAAATCTATATGTTGGTTTAATACGAATTACTACATACCAGCACACAGCGCAGTCCGTTCCAATCAGAGGTTTACAGGTTTGTTCACATTCATCAGTCCATACAGCAGCAGTCGTCCTAGTAACCAACTTACGGAACCACCAAAGAGGAAACTCAGCTGGTTTAGTTTTAATACAAAGATAAGTGAAGGTCAATCTAACTTTAATTATAACAGATTAGATTATACAATAAGCAATAAGGCTGGTTGCAGCCATATGGAAAGAAGGTAAGCTGACATCACTAACTTAACAAAAAAACTGGGGACTTTAAAATTTCTAAACCTAGAAAATGAGAAGGTTGAGATTTCCCTATAACACAATACAAGTCAAAAGAAGCTTCATTCAGACTGTTATGGTGATTTCATCCACTAAATGAATTCTTAGCAGGCAAAGTAAATCACAAATGTTCCTCTATGAGGCGTTTCCAACGATGTGAGCTTACATCAAAGTTCATCGGATAGACCTCAAGGTCGGAGATCTAGACTTGTTTTCTTACCTGGACTCACTGCTATAATGGCCGCAGATAGGAAAATAAGAGGTAACATCAACCAATTCACTTGGTGTATCAGACTTCAGGTCTCCAGAAGTTTAGAATGGTCATTGGCAATCACCCTAGTTTCAGATGAATGAAATGGCCTAAAATCAGATTTTCAGATTGAAGCCCGGTGGTTACCTCTGTCCTGAAATACTGAGACAAGTTCAGATCTAGTATTACGGTTTCTGGCACAGCCGTCACCGGGACGACCGACAGCCAGACAAACACAACTGTGCGTTGTTTGTAGCAATCGTCTTTAACATTAAAGGACAAGCTAGTAATTTATTGGGACCTGACCTAACAGACCTGAATATCTAGTAAGAGTCACCATGACCCTATTTTTACATTTGCCATTTAAGGTTTTTTTTGTTTTTTTTTTACACTAAAATGATTAAAGGGCAACTACAGCCTAAACATTATCCCCACCACAATCTAATTCTGCAATCAGGCTTTACTACCCCTGTTCTAAAGCAAATTAGAAAGCAGAAGTGTTTCACGCTTTCCGGGTCCCTGGCGTTAGTGTCCATATTATAACATGTTGGGAACCAGGCAGGGAAATTACTTACTCAACCTTAATTGCATTAAACTCCCCCAGATAGAAAGCTACAAAACCCAAAACCCAAATCAGACTAACTTCCAAGTCCATTACAATAAAGCAGAAAGACAGGTAGGAATACTTGCTCCAACTCTTTTTTTGAAGGTGGAACACGACTTAGGTTTCATTGTACAATTATTTTAAGAACTGAATGTCCTCTTCCCACAATTAACACAACTACTCGCACATTAGCCGTGGGTTGCAGAAGGAATTAGTATCAGCACTTATTTACATTTGTACCCCATTGTAGGCCAACCAACAATAAGTGCTCTTTAGGAATATACAGGTTTAGGTTTTATTACCACTCACCAGGGTCATGGAGCAGATTTCTATTCCACCGCAAACCTGAAAGAAAATAAAACACTGGTATAACGTGCTGACTGGTAGGTTACATGTTTTATATAATTCATAATAATAACACATACACCGTGCTGAACATAGGTACTCACTTTCGAGATGTTTATATGCCCGAGTGCATTCCAAGACCACCCATATGTAAACCCATGAACAACGAGGAGCACTCATCCCATCCTCCGTCCTGCTCCCTTTTTCAGACCCCTCCACTCCTCAACCCGTCACTCTCCCGCACTCTGTCTCCTCTCTCTCCTCGTCTATCTCTCTCACTCACTCTCCCACTCCTCCCTCCTCCTCCTCTGCCCCTCCATCTCCTCCCTCCCTTCTCCTCCTCTCCCCACTCATCCCTCCCTCTCCCCCCATCCCTCGCTCCATCCCTCTCCCGTCTCTCACTTTCCCCCTCCCCTCCTCCCCTTCCTCCCCTTCCTCCTCCTCATTTCTCAACTCGCCACTCCTCCTCCCCTCTCCCCCTCACTTCTCTCAACCTCCCATCTCACTCGTCCCTTCTCTCCCATCACTCTCCTCCGCAAAATCGCACTCTCCCTCTCCCTTGTGGGTCGTTTAAAGCATTTATTGGTGGAAACTTCAGGCTGTCTGTGGCTTGAGAGCGTCTAAGAACACGACAGAAAGTTGTGCACCAATAATTGCATTATCTGTATTTATATTAGGTGTGTTGCAATATTGGTTGATAAATGCCACGCACAGAGCCCGAACGTGCACTGTTATATTTGAATACAGGCATTTTTTCAGAAAAATTCTTTGTGGCTGCCGTATACACAACGGGAAATTTGATATGCAGATTACATAGGAGGCACCCCGTAATTACCTGCTTGGACCAGTGGGTTTCAAGTGCCACCACCCATTGGTTGTGAATATATGGTCCAATAATTCATATGATCTGGTTTTCCATGGACAGTTATTTCCCTCAACAATATACATATTAGGGGTTGTTGCAATATTTACAAGGCTTTATAACTCCACAGACCCTTCAACTGTGATCGAGGTCAATGGCCAATGTAAACCATTCTACAACTTATTTTGGTCTTTTCACCAAACATAAGTGCACTTTACTTATTAACTATGTAAATTTATGATAATATGTGAGCTTTTGTCCCATTGATTATCGTCCTGGTTCCCCTGTTTTCAATAAATTAAATGTTATCACTATCTTTGTAATTCGTTTTCTGTTTCCATCAGTGTTTATGTATATATTTGTTTTTAGTGTTAATATTCCTTTCGCCCCACAAGATTGGGTTTGTCTGAGCTTATTGGGTTAATCACTCTCTTGACTATCCATTAATATCAGGTGCAGCTTGTTTTCCCCCCCCTTTATAAACTGTGATTATGTGGAATGTCACTAAAAGTCTCTGATAATTTGCTAATTTGTTTTAGGTTACACCCAACAGTAACGTCATATCTAAAGTTCACCGTTACCCAATCCTTGTGGCCGGACGTGATAGAACATGTCTATCTTTCTACAAAAGACAGATCTACAAGCTGATCTACCATATCACCATTTCCATAGACCAGCTACATGGTTCCTGATAACATCCCATTCACACTCACATTGTTCTGACAAAGGCCGATGTGTCAATATAAACACAGTAATGGGCCATTTGGTAGAGTTTACTCTCGGTTCATGTCACAGAAGCTACCTAAACGTCATTTATAGCAGATTCTTGGTAATGCCACCCCATAGACATCACCCTGAACTAATTGTATAAAAAACAACTATCTACCATTTTATCACAAGAGATTTCCATGTTCATCACCTGCGTGGATTAAACACAGGCATTAAACGGGAATTTCGAACTACGGGTGACAACAATTTTAACCCTTTTCCAGCATAAAAACCAGGTTTGAAACGCGGAGGCTTCAACCAACGCATGCCCGTTACTGGGTTATTGTAGCACTAGCCTATTGAACACCCCAAAGGAATCACCATGGGGTGCAGAGAACCATACCAGTGCAACTGGGCGATATCCACCACTTACCTGCTCGGTACTTGTTGGGCCTTTTCCAGATTGGATTATCCCACCAATCAGCCACGCTCGTAAATCAAATAAGAGCCAATTGATTGTTTACTACAAATCATTCTGCAGTTAAACAAGATACAGGACAGGTCCAAAAAGGCACTGGGAAAGGCAAGTATTGTGTTAAATAGTGGGTTTGGAGGGGATTAACTTCCATTTGGGGGGTGAAAAATTCCTGTAACCAATTCCACGTTGAGGATTTTTATAAAATTAACAACAGAGGGATATCAAAACTTTAGATGAAACAGAGAATTTAAGGGCTTCTTATCAAACCTGAACATTGGAAGTGGATTCCCCTAGTAAGGGACATTTTTACAATTCAGACGTTATGGTGATTTATCCAACACTTAACCATCTGAGCATGGGCAAGCAAAATCACACAATTTCGATCTAGGAGGCGTTTTCCAACGATGTGAAGCTTACATCAAATCTAATCCGGGGATAGACCTCAAGGGTCGGAGATCTAGACTTTGGTTTTTCCTTGGACCACTGCTGGAAGTAACTGCAACGAAGAAAAAAAAATTCAATAAATGTAACCCTGAACCAATTCCCCTATGTAAATGTCTATTCAAAGTGCGCGAAGATCAGGAAAGTTCAGAAACCATGTTCCAACACAGATCTCAGAGCCCAGTTGACATTGCAATTCATCAGAACTTTATAAAACGCATCTGGGTTTTTAAATGTTGGCCGACCCCCTTACACTAAAACATTTAAAGGAAAATGTTATTGTCTGAATCCCCCCCCCGTCCAAAGTCTATAAAGATGGGAAACGCTCTTCTTGCGCATAACCTGTCTTCCATGATCAGGCCCTGGGCCACAGGAAGGGGGTGAGCTAAATCTGTACACTGTGCTTTAACATTCTTCCAAAGTACAGTGAACCTACCCTCATAATTCATATTAGACCAGCCAAAGCCAGGGTAAAGTGGCAATACCTTTATTCGTCACATGTAAATAGTCAAAAACACCAATTGCTGTTTGCCACTTACTAACAACTTTGAGTGGACAGCATTAACAGGGACCAGGTACTCTTCAACACAATCAGGAGTCTCTGCTGGCACTTTGTCTACTGGACGTAGGAAGGTTTAGACACCTAAAGTGAAAACATCAATCCCCTCACTGCCACAATATGTAACTTAGTTATGAACTATCCAATCAAAATGCTTTTCAACAATTGGGGTGGGAGCGGACGTGAATATTCCACAGTAGTGTCTACAGGGGACCTAGCAGTTCCATATTGGGAACAAGCCATTTCCAGCTTTTGCTATTTAAAGTGACCGCCATATACACAATTGCATTTACATGCCATTCTAAACATTTCCACAATTCATTTAAACCATTAGTCTCAATCTCTTATCTAACCGTTTCCTAAGAACAGACTTACACCTTAATGCCAGAAGCAAGTTTGATTTCCATTCCCTAGAAGAGGACATGAATTAGGATTCATGTCAATATGATTTATTAAGAACTGAGAATGTCCCCTTCCCACAAGTAACACACACACTAACCGGAGCAGACAGTAGCCGTGGGTTGGCAAGAAAGGAATTAGTATAGCACTTATTTCTTTGTACCTGTCAAGGCCAAGCCAGAGAATAATTGCTCTGTAGGAAATACAGGTTTAGGTTATGATCACAGCCTCCACAGGTCATGAGGAGGATTCTATCACACAAGCAAAACCTGCCCAGCGAATCATGTTCCCAACAACCTGAAAAAAAAAATAACACTGATCACTCGGTAAAAGTGCGACGTACAGCCAAACTCACCACTGCCCCCTACAACATCTCCCAGTAAGGGTAGGACACACCTCAATCCACCGCAACCAGGGCTTCTACGATCACCACATTGCCCGGGCATTGTACAGGTGTCATTGTCCTGTGCAACGGAGCCCTGTTTGCATGATGAAGCAAAACCCTGGTACATAATAGATCGCCTGGAGGTAGTGGGAGACACATTAATGTAGGAATGTATCAAAATCAGCACACAAGGCACCTAAAAGCTACACGGCACTCCAGACAAAACAATTGTAAGAAGTGATTAGGGGGCAGTAAACGGGGGGGGGGGGGGGGTGGAGGATGCTCTAGAAATGAGCCCGGGCAATGCCAGAAGAGCGAGACAGTGGATTAACATCCAGTCATTGTGCTGTCGATGTACCCGTTCAAATCCATAACCAACCAGTAACTGAAGAACACAGGAAGCCACCAAACACAGGGGAAGGGAACAGACATGTGCGGATTTCAGGTTAGCTGACTTATTATCTTCACATCTTCAAAGCTCTTTACGTTTAGGGTTTTGTTGGGTGACTTACCTGTATGTAAGGTCTGAGATTGACCTTGCCATTTATTGTTCCCCCCTTCATTGAAGACTTCAACTGCTTCGCCAGATACCAGGAAATAGTGAGGCATTCCCCGCTACAAAGGTGCAAAGAATATTTATGTCTGGTCACTGGAACCCTGCCAACATCGAATTCCCTCTGCGATTCGCCTGTGGTGTTTCCATGTAGGTGGAATCTAACCAGATCTAGGCAATCACCGTTGGAGAGGGAAATACAATTACATAGATAACAATCCTCAGACCTGGGACATGACCATTTACCTGGTTCATGTTAGACATCCATTCAACTCACATCTGTTCTTACCAAAGGCCTGATGTTCAATATAACACAGTACGGCACCATTTGTTGTAGAGTTTCTCTCTTTGGTCAGTCCAAGCAGTACAAACGTCTTTAAAGCACTGTTGTAAATCGACCACCCCATGAACACACCCTGACAATTGGTAAAAAACCGCGATTGTTTACCATTATCACAGAGATGTCCTTGTTCACACTGCTATCCTGAAATTAAACAGTACAGCATTCAGACTGGATTCCGAAACTGGTGACAACATTAACGTTGTTCCAGTCATAAAAACCAGTTTTTATAAACACGGAGCTCCAACCAACGATGCCATTAGGGTTATGTAGCACTGCCTATTGAACAAACCCCAACAGGAAGTCAACCATTTGGGTGCAGAAGTACCATCATGCAAGGGCGGATGCCACCGCCTTTTACCTGCTAGGTTACTTGGCGGCCATTTTCAGGTGAAATTTTCCCTTAATTCTTCAATATACTATTACTTGTAACTCACGACAGCCTGTAAATCCAGATACATCCATATGTTGGTTTACATCGAATTAACTACATACAGCAACACAGCCACAGTCCGTTCCAACTCAGAGGTTTACAGGTTTGTTCACATTTCAGTATACAGAGTTGAACTGTCATCATCTTTGGAACAGGACAGAACGTACTGTCACACATGCATGTGGCACATGAGTCCTATTATTTAAAGTGGACTTTTGCAAGTACCTTATACTGGTTATCGAATTATGATAAACTGTTCATATGTCCTAAGTCTGCTCAGAGAACATAATTGAAGGAATAAATGGCCACATATTGAACAATACGCTGTAGACTCAGGGTTTTACCCTCGTTGAGTGGGCTCAAAAACCAACTCATGCTTGGTGATGAACCATCGCCTTTGGGGGTTGCGGTTCGGACAAAATGATAACCAGTGTCTGTGTTAAAAAGGCAATCTATAGTGGGAAAATTGTAACATTTTCTCTTTCCCAGGAGTTCTATAATCCCCCCCCCCCCCACTCCCTCCCCAACCCCCAGGAGTGTCCTCTATTTTCTTAAGTTCCCTCCCTTGTCCGGAGATTACACAGTAGAAACATTATTGCATCCTCTACTCCTACTTGTACTGTCAATCAATCCCTGTGCACATTGATCCTCTTCACACTGCTCAAGTCCCCCCTCCTCCAAGAACAGCAGAAAAGCATTAGCAGGGGGAAGAGGCAGCTTGACAGCAATGATAAGGCTGCCCTGACCCCCCTTCTTGATAGATGTCATGAATGATGAGGGTCACAAAGATCTTGTATTTTAGCTAGAACACATATCCATGTCTCCGGAATGCTGGCTTCTATTGGCCCACTGTGGTGCATGGGTGCGTTTTTCAGGATGTTGAACTTACTTTCCTACGGCAATCATGATAGCTTGTCGGTTAGCGGAGTTGGGACACGGAGGGAAGGCGCTCAACAAAGGAGAACACCATGGAACAACAAGAGTCACTGACGAGGTAGGATAAAGGCAGCAAAGTAGTACAATGATTAAAGACATGTAACTCCTCACCCTCTTCCTCCAAGTGCATAGTACCAGCAGGTGAGGACCTAGAACATCGATAAGTCCTCTCACCTGGGTACTTCACCTAATCCTGCACTAAACTTACCCGCAATCTGCTTCGCCGTCGTCCTTCCTTCCGCTCTTTCCTGCTTCGTGATAGATCGAGAGGCAGCCAATAGGAAGATACACTCCTGCAATGAGGCGTGTCTTCCAATTGGCTGCCTCGCGCTGTCACTACAGTAGAAGAGAGGGGAACGATTGTTGGTCGACGAGCAGATTTGCGGATAATAGTGCAGGAGTTACGGAAAGTACCCACAGGGTGAGGACTTACGAGTGTAGGTCTCACCCCTGGGGTACTTGCTTGCAGTGGGATCGGGGAAAAGGTGAGTATAATTGCCCTTAACTTTGCCAGGTGCCAGATGTGCTTTTTTCACTATAGATGCCCTTTAAGGCAGTTGAAGCTCATAGTGACTGACCGAGGCCGGCAGAACGACAATCAACCAATGATCATTACCATGAAAGCATAGGAAGTGGCATTGGATGAAAAAAAACAGCCTGCCTCAAGGGGAAACTATGAGCTCTAAAGGAAGAGCAATTCCTACATGTTAAAAAAAGGTTACCCAGGATCATGCTTCTAGGTGCAATTATCCAACTGACAGTCAGTCTAAAGAAGGTGCTTTAATAAGCATACATCGAGCGTGGCATTACCCAGCAAGCCCCTTTTTGTCACCTCTTTGGGGGCAAGGCTATGGACAGCTTGTAACAGAGTGCAGAGTAGGAAAGTGAAAAACGTTATCAAGCCTAAAACTTAGATGGGACAAACAGCATGAGATATAGGTTCGTTGAAAGGTAGAGAGTCTTACAAAGGTCATTTTTATAAAAATGTTTCATGTCATGACAACATTTTTGGGTAGAGGGTTGAAGCTGATCGTTCTTTAAGTGTCAATTTAACAAAACATACATAGTTTTAGTGCACAGAAAACCAAGAACTCTAAGATGCAATTAGTAAATTTAAACTCACGTATAACCATAACACCGGGGGCTTTATAATGGTAGACCGTAGACAGTAAGGAAGTTGAGATTTTAGCTAACAGGAAGTTAAAGACACAGTTATTGTATTCAGACTGTTTATGGTGATATTGACCACTAAACATTCTCAGCAGGCAAATCACAATCCACACAAATGTTACTCTATGTTACTCCATGCTAACTACTCAATTCCCACTTCTCTAACATTCCTGTATGTGTCCTCCTGCACCAAACAACTTACTCCATGCTAAATACTCAATTCCCACAATTCAGTATTTAGCATAGAGTAGTTGTTTGGTGCAGGGGGCTCGTAGAGGAATGTTAGAGCAGTGGGGATTGAGAAATTAGCATGGAGTAATTGTTTGGTGCGGAGGGCTCGTACAAGAATGTTAGAGCAGTGGGGATGAGAATTAGCTGGAGTAAGTTGTTTTGGTGCAGGAGGGCTCTTACAGGAATGTTAGAGCAGTGGAATTGAGTGATAGCATGGAGTAGTTGTTTGGTGCAGGAGGGCTCGTACAGGAATGTTGGCTGTGGGAATTGAGCAGTTAGCATGGAGTAATTGTTTAGTGCAGGAGGGCTTGTTCAGATGTTAGAGCAGTGGGGATTGAGTATTTAGTATGGAGTAATTTGTTTGAGCAAGATGGCTGTTCAGGAATGTTAGAGCAGTGGGAATTGAGTGTTACATGGAGTAAGTTGTTTGGAGCAGGAGGGCTTGTTCAGGAATGTTAGAGCAGTGGGGATTGAGTATTTAGTGGAGAAAGTTGTTTGGAGCAGAGGGCTTGTTCAGGAATGTTAGAGCAGTGGGGAGGAGTAGTTAGCATGGAGTAAGTTGTTTGGAGCAGGTGGGGCTTGTACAAGAATGTTTAGAGCAGTGGGGATGAGTAGTTAGCATGGAGTAAGTTGTTTAGTGGCAGAGGCTCGTACAGGAATGTTAGAGCAGTGGGAATTGAGTATTTAGCATGGAGTAAGTTGTTTGGGGGGAGGGCTCGTACAGGAATGTTAGAGCAGTGGGGATTGAGTAGATAGCATGGATAAGTTGTTTGGTGCAGGAGGGCTCGTACAGGAATGTTTGAGCAATGGGAATTGAGTAGTTAGCATGGAGTAAGTTGTTTGGAGCAGGAGGGCTTGTTCAGGAATGTTAGAGCAGTAGGGATTGAGTAGTTAGAATGGAGTAAGTTGTTTGGAGCAGGAGGGCTTGCACAAGAATGTTAGAGCAGTGGGGATTAAGTAATTAGCATGGAGTAATTGTTTGGTGCAGCAGGGCTCGTATAGGAAGGTTAGAGCAGGGGATTGAGTATTTAGTATGGAGTAAGTTGTTTGGTGCAGGAGGGCTCGTACAGGAATGTTAGAGCAGTGCGGATGATTAGTTTTGCATGGAGTAATTGTTTGGTGGCAGGAGGACAGGTACAAGAATGTTGAGAGTGGGAATTGAGTATTTAACATAAAGTAAGTTGTTTGGTGGATACTCAATTCCCACTTCTCTAACATTCCTGTATGTGTCCTCCTGCACCAAACAACTTACTCCATGCTAATTACTCAATCCCCACTGCTCTAACATTCCTCTACGAGCCCTCCTGCACCAAACAACTTACTCCATGCTAAATACTCAATTCCCACTCCGCTGGCTCCAAACAACTTACTCCATACTAAATACTCAATCCCACTGCTCTAACATCCTGAACAAGCCCTCTGCTCCAAACAACTGTACTCCTGCTAACTACTAATTCCACTGCTCTAACATTCCTGACAAGCATCTTGCCAAAAACTTACTCCAGCTACATACTCAATCCCCACTGCTCTAACATTCTGACAAGCCCTCCTGACTAAAAACTTACCCTGCTAACTGCTCAATTCCCACGCTCCTAACATTCCTGTACGAGCCCTCCGCACACAAACAACTTACTCCATGCTATCTACTCAATTCCCACTGCTCTAACATTCCTGTACAGAGCCCTCCTGCACCAAAACAACTTACTCCATGCTAATTTCTCAATCCCCACTGCTCTAACATTTGTACGAGCCCTCCTGCACCAAACAATTTACTCATGCTAATCTCAATCCCCCTGCTCTAACATTCCTGTACGAGCCCTCCTGCACCAAACAACTTACTCTATGCTAAATACTGAATTCCCACTTCTAACATTCCTGTAGGCCTCCTGCACCCAACAACTTATCTCATGCTAATACTCAATCCCCATGTTCAAACATTCCTGTAGAGCCCTCCTGCACCAAAAAATTACTCTATGTTAATACTCAATCCCATTCTCTAAATTCCTGTACCTGTACCTCCTGCACCAAACAAATTACTCCATGCAAAATACTCATCCGCACTGCTCTAACATTCTGTACAAGCCCCTCTGCACCAAACAACTTAACTCCATACTAAATCTCAATCCCACTGCTCTAACCTTCCTATACGAGCCCTCCTGCACCAAACCAATTTACTCCATGCAAACTACTCATCCCCATGCTCTAACATTCTTGTACGAGCCCTCCTACCCAAACAACTACTCCATTCTAAAAACTCAATTCCCCAGCTCTAACATTCCTGTACGAGCCCTCCGTTCCAAACAACTTACTCCATGCTAACTACTGAATTCCCAATGTCTAACATTCCTGTACGAGCCCTCCTGCACCAAACAATTTACTCCATGCTATTTCTCATCCCCATGCTCTAACATTCTGTACGAGCCCTCCTGCACAAACAATTTACTCCATGCTATCTACTCCAATTCCCACTGCTCTAACATTCCTGTACGAGCCCTCCTGCACCAAACAAACTTACTCCCTGCTAACTATCAATCCCCACTGCTCTAACATTCCTGTAAGAGCCCTCCTGCACCAAACAACTTACTCATGCTAACTACTCAATTCCCACTGCTCTAACATTCCTGTACGAGCCCTCCTGCACCAAACAACTTACTCCATGCTAACTACTCAATCCCCACTGCTCTAACATTCCTGTACGAGCCCTCCTACACCAAACAACTTAATCTATACTAACTACTGAATTCCCACTGCTCTAACATTCCGTGCAAGCCTTCCTACACCAAACAACTTGCTCCATGCTATTACAAATCCCCACTGCTCTAAATTTCTGTACGAGCCCTCCTGCTCCAAAAATTTAGTCCATGCTAATACTCAATCCCACTGCTCAACATTCTCTACGAGCCCTCCTGCACCAAACAACTTACTCCATGATAACTACTCAATTCCCACTGCTCTAACATTCCTGTACAAGCCCTCCTGACTCCAAACAACTTACTCCATGCTACACTCAATTCCCACTGCTCTAACATTCCTGTACGAGCCCCCTTCACTAAACAAACTTTCTCCATGCTAATACTCAATCCCAAAGCACCTAACATTCCTGTACGAGCCTCCTGCACCAAAACAACTTACTCCATGCTATCTACTCAATCCCCACTGCTCTAACATTCCGTACGAGCCCTCCTGCACCAAACAACTTACTCCATGCTAACTACTCAATTCCCACTGCTCTACATTCCTGTACGAGCCCTCCTGCACCAAACAACTTACTCCATGCTAACTACTCAATTCCCACTGCTCTAACATTCCTGTACGAGCCCTCCTGCACCAAACAACTTACTCCATGCTAACTACTCAATTCCCACTGCTCTAACATTCCTGTACGAGCCCTCCTACACCAAACAACTTACTCTATGCTTATTACTCAATTCCCACTGCTCTAACATTCCTGTACGAGCCCTCGTCACCAAAAAATTACTCCTGCTAATACTAATCCCACTGCTCTAACATTCTGTACGAGCCCTCCTGCACCAAACAAACTTACTCATTGCTAACTACTCAATTCCACTGCTCTAACATTCCTCGTACGAGCCCTCCTGCACAAAAACTTACTCCATGCTAACTACTCAATTCCCACTGCTCTAACATTCCTGTACGAGCCCTCCTACACCAAACAACTTACTCCATGCAAACTACTGAATTCACACTGCTCTAACATTCCTGTACGAGCCCTCGTACACCAAACAAATTACTCCATGCTAATACTTAATCCCCACTGCTCTAACATTCCTGTACGAGCCCTCCTGCCACCAAACAACTTTACTCCATGCTAAATACTCAATTTCCCACTTCTTAACATTCTGTATGTGTCCTCCTGCACCAAACAACTACTCCATGCTAAATACTCAATTCCCACTTCTCTAAACATTCCTGTAGGTGTCCTCCTGCACCAAAACAACTTATCCCTGCTAATTACTCAACCCACTGCTCTAACACCTCTACGAGCCCTCCTGCACCAAACAAAACTTACTCCATGCTAAATACTCAATTCCCACTTCTCTAACATTCTGTCGAGCCCTCGAGCCCTCCTGACCAAATAACTTACTCTATGCTAAATACTCAAATCCCCACTGTTCCAAATTCCTGTAGGACAGCCCTCTGAACCAAATAAATTACTCCATGCTAAATATCAATCCTCATGTATAACATTCCTGTACATGTCCTCCTGCACCAAACAACTTACTTTATGTTAAATACTCAATTCCACCTTCTCTAACATTCTTGTACCTGTCCTCCTGCACCAAAACAATTACTCCATGCAAACTAATCATCCGCACTGCTCTAACATTCTGTACGAGCCCTCCTGCACCCAAACAAACTTACTCCATACTACATACTCAATCCCCACTGCTCTAACCTTCTATGACGAGCCCTGCTGCACCAAACAATTACTCCATGCAATCTACTCCTCCCACTGCTCTAACATTCTTGTGCAAGCCCTCCTGCTCAAACAACTACTCCATCTATAATACTCAATCCCACTGCTCTAACATTCCTGAACAAGCCCTCCTGCTCCAAACAACTTACTCCATGCTAACTACTCATTCACCTTGCTCTAACATTCCTGTAAGAGCCCTCCGACACCCAACAACTTATCCATGCTATCTACTCAATCCCCACTGCTCTAACATTCCTGTACGAGCCCTCCTGCCCCAAACAAACTTATCCATGCTAATACTCAATTCCCACGCTCTAACATTCCTGTACGAGCCCTCCTGCACTAAACAACTTACTCCATGCTAACTACTCATCCCCACTGCTCTAACATTCTTGTACAAGCCCACCTGCTCCAAACAACTTACTCCATGCTAACTACTCCTCCCCACTGCTCTAACATTCCTGAACAAGCCCTCTTGCTCCAAACAACTTACTCCATACTAAATACTCAATCCCCACTGCTCTAACATTCCTGAACAAGCCCTCCTGCTCCAACAACTTACTCCATGCTAACTACTCAATCCACTGCTCTAACATTCCTGAACAAGCCCATCTTGCTTCAAAAAAACTTACTCCATACTAAATACTCAATCCCACGCTCTACATTCTGAACAAGCCCTCCTGCACAAACAACTTACTCCATGCTAACTGCTCAATTCCCAGCCCTAACATTCCTGTACGAGCCCTCCTGCACCAAACAACGTACTCCATGCTATCTACTCAATCCCACTGTCTAACATTCCTGTAAGAGCCTCCTGCACAAACAACTTACTCCATGCTAATTTCTCAATCCCCACTGCTCTAACATTCTTGTACGAGCCCTCCTGCACCAAACAATTTAATCCATGTATTTTATCAATAATTACTGCTCTAACATTCCTCTACTGAGCCCTCCTGCACCAAACACTTATCTATGCTAAATACTGAATTCCCACTTCTCTAACATTCCTGTATGGTCCTCTGCACAACAACTACTTCATGCTAAATACTCAATCCCATGTTCCAACATTCCTGTAGGAGCCCCTCCTGGACCAAATAAATTTACTATGCTAAATATCAATTCCCACTCTCTAACATTCTGTACGCCTCCTGCACCAAAACAATTACTCCATGCAACTACTCATCCGCACTGCTCAACTTCTTGTACAAGC
>CM033470.1:16000695-16181057 GCA_019447015.1 Hymenochirus boettgeri
CCATGCTAACTACTCAATTCCCACTGCTCTAACATTCCTGTACGAGCCCTCCTGCTCCAAACAACTTACTCCATGCTAACTACTCAATTCCCACTGCTCTAACATTCCTGTACGAGCCCTCCTGCACCAAACAACTTACTCCATGCTAACTACTCAATGCCCACTGCTCTAACATTCCTGTACGAGCCCTCCTGCTCCAAACAACTTACTCCATGCTAACAACTCAATTCCCACTGCTCTAACATTCCTGTAAGAGCCCTCCTGCACTAAACAACTTCCTCCATGCTAACTACTCAATTTAACTTCAATCCCCACTGCTCTAAACTACCTGTACAAGCCCTCCTGCACCAAACAATTTACTCCATGGTTACTACTCAATTCCCACTGCTCTAACATTCCTGTATGAACCCTGCTGCACCAAATATCTTACTCCATGCTAAATCTCAATCCCCACTGCTCTTACATTCCTGTACGAGCCCTCCTGCACCAAACAACTTACTCATGCTATCTACTCAATCCCACTGCTCTAACATTCCTGTACGACGCCTCCTCCTGATTGCATGTCTATCATGCATATTATAAAATATATGGTGTATAATGTATCCCGTACTGTAAACTATAGGGATATTGGAAGTTACAGAGGAGGTCTGTATATCAAGACACAGGATCAGTTATACAGGTCAGGGAATCTGGGTACCACTCATATTTTATAAGGGATAATATATTCCCTACTGTAAATTATAAGGATATTAGATGTCACAGAGGATTTCTGTGTGCATATAAAGGTACAGGATAGAAATTAAGTTAAACAGATCAGGGAACTCTGGGTACCACTCATGTATTATAAGGGATCATGTATCCCTACTGTAAATTATAAGGATATTATAAGTCATGAGGAGTTCTGTGTACATATAAAGGTACAAGGACACCTGGGTACCACTCAAGTATTATAAGGATAATGAATCCCCTACTGTAAATTAGAAGGATATTAGAAGTCACTGAGGAGTTCTGTGTCCTATAAAGGTACAAGGACACTGACTGAGTTATACAGGGAACGCTGGGTGCCACTCTTGTATTATAAGGGATCATGTATCCTCTACTGTAAATTTAAAGCATTAGAAGGCACTGAGGAGTTCTTGTCCACCATAAGGTACAAGGACACTCTGGGTACCACTCATGTATTATAAGGGATAATGTATCCCCCTACTGTAAATTAAAAGGATATTAGAAGGCACTGAGGATTCTCGTTCATATAAAGGTACAAGGACACATACTGAGTTATACAGGGAACTGCTGGTTCCACTCATGTATATAAGGGATAATGTATCCCTACTGTAAATTATAAGTATATTAGAAGTCACTGAGGGGTTATGTGTCTATATAAAGGTACAAGGACACAGACTGAGTTTATACAGGAACTCTGGGACCACTCATGTATAATAAGGGAAAAGTATCCCCTACTACTGTAAATTATAAGGATATTAGAAGGCACTGAGGAGTTCTGTGTCTATATAAAGGTACAAGGACACAGACTGAGTTATACAGGGAACTCTGGGTTCCACTCATGTATTATAAGGGA
The DNA here is from genome assembly GCA_019447015.1 of Hymenochirus boettgeri. NCBI lineage: Eukaryota > Metazoa > Chordata > Amphibia > Anura > Pipidae > Hymenochirus > Hymenochirus boettgeri. Next base: position 16,002,275 of record CM033470.1, read on the forward strand.
TAATTTATCCCCTACTGTAAATTATAAGGATATTAGAAGTCACTGAGGAGTTATGTGTCTATATAAAGGTACAAGGACACAGACTGAGTTATACAGGGACTCTGGGTACCCACTCATGTATTATAAGGGAAAATGTATCCCCTACTGTAAATTATAGGATATAGAAGGCACTGAGGAGTTCTGTGTCCATATAAAGGTACAAGGACACAGACTGAGTTACAGGGAACTCTGGGTTCCACTCATGTATTATAAGGGATAATGTATCCCCTACTGTAAATTATAAGGATATTAGAAGTCACTGAGGAGTTATGTGTCTATATAAGGTACAAGGACACAGACTGAGTTATACAGGGAACTCTGGGTACCACTCATGTATTATAAGGGAAAATGTATCCCTACTGTAAATTATAGGATAATAGAAGGCACTGAGGAGTTCTGTGTCCATATAAAGGTACAAGGACACAGACTGAGTTATACAGGGAACTCTGGGTACCACTCATGTATTATAAGGGATAATGTATCCCCTACTGTAAATTATAACCATATTTGTGGTCAGAATCCTTGTTCCGCCCTCTGAAACAGATCATCTTCCTGCTTTCTGTACATTTTCCTTGCATAATAATTTCATTGAGGGGTGAACTTTCCCTTTATATTGTTGTAAACGTTCATTACATTTTCAACATATTGTTATTTACACTTTATTTTGTGTTATGTACTCGGGTGTGAACATTTGGTGAGCTTGGGCAAACAAACATCTTTCTAAGGTATTAACAATATGTTTAATACATACTGTAAGCTGCATATTGCTTTTACATTGAATGGTTAGGCTGGATACACACAGTAATAAATGTGTCCTCTGGTAGTTACACCCTGACCTCTTGCCTATTCACAGGGATCCCGATCCCCTTGTCTAGCTTGGCAGACGTAATTGCTTTAGGATACAAAAAAATAAAATTCTCCTTTAAAGGAACACTAAACCCATAAAAACAACTATTTCCATTCAGTTGTATTATTCACAGGGAGGTGACAACTTCCCTGCCAGCTGGGACAGAAAAATAGACACTCCACCAAACTTATAAATAGTCTCCACCCCTGAACCCATTAGTCTATTTTCTTCTGTCACAGCTGGAGTGGAAGTTCCCTCCAGACTGAATGGATCACTCTAGGCTGTTTTCCGACCTTTACCTACCTCTATGGTCGAAGTCCTGGCCGTTGGAGGGTCGTGCACCTCTCAAGCCGGGAGCCCACCGTGAAGATCCCCTCTCTCTAGTGCAAGCTCAGGCTGAACGCGGAATGCCGCAGCGGTGAGGCGCATGCGCGTGACGTCACGTTTGTGCGTGCGTGCGTCTGACGTCCAGCGCGCAACGCCGGAGGCCCGCAAAATTTTAAAAATTGCCGGTTTGTGCATTGCAGGTTGCCCTGTACATGCAGTTTTGGTGTTTGTTCTCTGCTCCAGTACTGGGTCTACCCTAGCTGTTTGTTTGCCGGCTGCCATATGGACTCTATGTCTGAGGGGAGGTGGTGAGTGGATCTCCTTCTGGCTTCAACATTTAAAGAGGTATTGCAGATTTAACAGATGTTTTTTTCCTGTTATCTTTTTCAGCCAGAGTTCCTCAGTCTGGGGGAGGTACGAAGAGAAGCAGAAAGGAGAAGCATATAGATTTATGTAGAGCCTGCGGTAACCCTTCTAGCGATGGTAAACGCTTATGCAGAGAATGCATTATGGAGATTTGGAGAGAGGAAGAGAAAGATCAAGGAGAGGATCTAAATTCCAGATGACCGAAATCGAAGTCTGTTGACAAGGACGATATACTTGGGTGGATTACCCAGGCGGTTGCTCAGGGCATGAAGAGGTCTGCCTCAGGTGGGCTACCCTCTACCTCGGCAGATCGTAGATTTCCTAGAGACGACTCTGATGACAGCTCAGATTCTAATGTCAGAGGAAGACAGTAAACAGGAGGAGTCAGAATTTGATTTACAGCAGGTGGAGCCTTAATTAAAATGATAAAGAAGACCCTTATTTGAAGGGGAACTCAGTCTGAACCTGTCCAACTATTCAGAGGAGGAGCAAGCAGGTATTTCCTATACTTAAGGAAGTGGGAGACATGGTGAGTCGAGAATGGTCCAAGATGTATAGGAGGGTTCCCATCGAAAGAAATTCGAGAGGCTCTATCCTTTTGCTGCCGAAAAAACAGCAGACTGGGAGAAACCTCCTGTAGTGGATGCTCCCATAGTTGGCATTTCGAAACGTACGGCTTTAGCCATTATGATATTTCAGCTCTTAGGCACCCGATGGATAGAAGGATGGAGTCTGAACTGAAGAAAACTTTACTACGCAGGAGCTGGTTGCAAGGCAACGGTGGCGTTGGTTTCTGTCAGTAAGGCGTTATCAGTTTGGTTGGATAGATTGCAGGAAGATATATCTAATGGCATTGAGAGAAGATTCTATTCTTAAATCTTTACAGAAATTTCGTCTTGCTTCAGAATTTAATTGGAGACCTCTGTGAATCTAGTCAAGATTCAAGCCAGAGAAATGGCTCTTTCAGTGGCGGCCAGAAGAGCTCTCTGGCTAAGAGGATGTTTGCTGCACACCCCGTCCAAGAACTCATTATGTCATCTGCCATTGAGGGGAAGAGATTGTTTGGCCAGTCTTTGGATGAAATTATCCTTAAGACAACGGGAGGAAAGAGTACGCAGTTACCTCAGGGAAATAAGAAAATACAGAGAGCCTCTGAGAAGACAAGCTGAGGTTTCCTTTCAACAAAATAAGGAGGGTTTTTAGGTCTATCGGCCTGGAAGGGAATACTCTAGAACAGCCAATTGGAAAGCTGGCCAGGTCAATCTTTTTCGTGGGGGAAAGTTCAGCAATCAGAGATTTCCCAAATCAAAGAATAATGCATGAGATGAGGCCTGCTCACACTTCCATGGTTGGCGCGAGACTGTTTGCAGTTTCGAGAGGTGTGGGCAAGAGAGATCAGGGATTCTGGGTGATATTGATAGTAAGAAGAGGGTATCAAATAGAATTCCTACAGAAGCCATCCAAACATCGATTTGTCAGTACCTCAATTCCGACCGAAGTAGAGAAGAGGCAAGCTCTATTTCAATATATTCAACAGCTGCTGCTCAAGGGGGCAATAACTACAGTCCCATTAGAAGAACAAGGTCAGGGGTTTTACTCGCCGCCTTTTGTGATGAAGCATCAGGCGAGTATCGACCGATCTGGATCTCAGACATCTGAACAGATTCCTGAAAAATACACACTTCAAGATGGAGACTTTGCAGAAAAATTCGGACAGCCATTCTTCCGGGGGACTGGCTATGTTCCATAGATTTAACAGATGCATATCTTCATGTTCCGATAGCCAGGGAACATCATCAATATCTAAGATTTGCTGTACTGGATTATCATTTCAATTCATCTGCCTGCCTTTCGGCCTCTCGTCGTCTCCTTGAACGTTTACCAAGGTCCTAGTAGCCCTAGTAGCCAAGATGAGGTGTCAGGGCCTGCAAGTTTGCCATTATCTGGACGACCTGTTGATGTAGCGAGCAAGCTACAGCTTATACAGGACCGAGATGCAGTCCTAAGGGTCTTGAAAGAGTTCGGCTGGCTTATCAATCCCAGAAGAGCAACCTTATACCTACTCAGATTGGTGTATCTGGGGGCCACTTAGATACGGTTCTGAACCTTGTGTCCTACCAACCAACAGAATAGAGAAGATCTCCGGCCAAGCTCTACGGTTTGCATCAGAAATTTGCCTCAATAAAACAGTGATGAGTTTTTTAGGCAGCGCCTCGGCAACTATAGGCCTGGTGCAATGGGCAGCATGGAACATGAGGCCGCTACAGAGGTTCCTATTAGCCAGATGGGACAACAGTTCCCAGAACCTGTTGGTGAAGATTTTTCCTAACTCATCAGTTCAAGAGCGATTTGAAGTGGTGGACTGTTTGTTCCAACCTAAGAAGGGAAATCCTCTAATGGAACCAGATTTTCTGGAAATTACACGGATGCATCAGGTCTAGGATGGGGGGCTCTGATGTTGAATTCCTTGGCCCAAGGAAAATGGGAAAGGAATCTATCCAGCCTTCCGTCCGGAGTCCTAGACTAAGAGCAGTAGGTCAGGCCCTTCGAGTTCTGCTCCTCAGATTGTGGGGACAGCAGTCTGTATAGAAACAGACAATCAGGCAGCTGCTATATACATAAGGAAGCAGGGGGGCACAAGGAGCAGGAGGATGATGCAGGAGTTGAAGCCAATAATGGAATTTGCACAGAGCAACCTACTAGCAATTTCGGCTCTATATATTCCAGGGAAATAAAACTGCCAAGGCGGATATCCTGTCGAGATCTTCTCTGAACAACGGAGAATGGTCTCTGAATGCTCAGACATTCGGAACATCACCGAACTAGTCTGGATACCAGAGATAGACTTAATGGCAACAAGACAACAGGAAGACAGACAGATTTTTCTCCAGATATCCCAATCATCAGGCAGAGGCCATAGATGCTCTGAGCAGAATTGGAACAACTTGAGGGCTTACATTTTTCCTCCAATTTCATGATATTCAGAATGCTGAAGAAAATCAGGAGTTCCAGGATGGAAGCAATACGATAGTTCCAGATTGGCCGAGGAGACCATGGTACCACGATGTTGAAAAACCTGTCAGTCAGGAAACCCATTCAGCTTCTCATCAAACACGATCTCCTGACTCAGGGACGGATACTGCATCCGAATCCGGCCAGTTTGAACTTGGCAGCTTGGGTCTTGAAAGGTCAGGGTTGTAATTAACTGGGATGTTCAGGTCAAGTGATAAATACCTTGTTAAACTCGAGGAAACCATCCACATCCAGTAGATTGCTAAGATATGGGACACTTTCGTGGCATGGGCTCAACCTCAGGTTTATGTCCAACATCAGTTCTCCATCCCACAATTTTTGGAATTTCTACAGTTAGGCCTGGACAGGGGGCTGTCTCTTAGCACCCTGAAGCTCCAAGTGTCTGCTATATCTGCAGTAATATCTAGATCTCTCTTCAAAGACCTTGGTAAGGAAATTCCTTCAAGGAGTACTTAGATTAAGACCTCCACGAAGATCAATTCTCCTCAATGGGATTTACCATTGGAGTTAAGGCTCTTTTGCTACCTCCATTTGAGCCCTTAGAATCTATCTCACTTTGGGACTTGACGATGAAAACCATCCTGTTGATTGCTCTTACCTCTGGTAGAAGAATATCTGAGCTCCAGGCGTATCAGTTTAGCTCCGTATTTAAATTTTAATCCTAACGAGCCACCTTGTATCCAGTTATGGAATTCTTGCCGAAGGTTGTATCTACTTACCATCTCAATCAACCTATTCATTTACCTTCTTAGGAGATGAGGATCTGCTTCAGGACCCGCAGATGGTTGCTTTAGATGTCGTAGAGTCTTAAAAGATATGTGGAGCAGACCGCCACCTTCAGGAAAGGAGACGGTTTTTGTGATTCCGTTTGGGCAGAGAAAAGGGGATCAGCAGCTAGTTACCCTAGAAGATGGATAATCAGAGCCATCCAAAAGCTTACTTGGCTCAGGGCAAGGTGCCTCCCCAAAAGATTGGCACACTCAACAGTCTAGCAGCTTCCGGGCAGCAGAAGAGGGGGCGACTCCAGAGGAGTTATGCAGAGCAGCAAATTGGTCCACCTCTTCTACCTTTATAAAGCATTATAGGTTAGACCTGAGGATGGCCTCTCAGGCATGTTTTGTCGCAGAGTCATTCAATCTGTGACTAGGGCTATTGATTAAAATTTTTCTTTATTTAGCATATTTTTTTGTTGATATTATTTCCCTCCATATTTATTGCTTGGGTACAACCCATTGTGTGCTGCCTGAGGATGGCCAGGAAAACGGAAACATCATAACATACTTACCGAGAGTTTCTTTTCCTGGCCATCTCCTCAGGCAGCAATCCCCTCCCTTTTCTTCATTTCCCTTATTGTGCTTTGTAAATAGACTAATGGGTTCTGGGGGTGGAGACTATTATAAGTTTGGTGGGAGTGTCTATTTTCTTCTGTCCCAGCTGGCAGGGAAGTTACCCATTGTGTCTGCTGAGGAGATGGCCAGGAAAATAAAACTCTCGGTAAGTATGTTATGAGTTTCCGTTTCTCACCTCCTGTGAATAATATTAAGCTCAGGGGACCTGAACTTACCTTACCAACGCTCAACTCGCAGCCGCATCTTCACTGAACAGCTGTTTCTCCGATCGCGCGCCCTATCTTTTGTATTGGCGCGCATGCGCCTAAGATAGGGTGCGTGGTCGGGACAGAGCAACTGTCAGTGAAGGAGCGGCTGCGAGTGGAGTGGGCTGCAGTGGAGCGGCGGTAAGGTAAGCTCCAGGTTCCCCGACATAATTTATTCACAGGGAGGTGAGAATAAAGCGTTCTCACCTCCTGTAAATAATACAAACGAATGGCAAATAGTTATTTTATGGATTTTCGGAGTTTTAGTGTCCCTTTGTATACACTTCTAGGAATGAATGCAGGAGAGGAGAAGCAATATTGGGTACACTCCTGAATTGTTTGTGCTCCTAATATTTCCTCTCATGTCCCCCTGCTCATAACCCTCCACTCATCACGAACCATCTCCTATACAGACCCCCCCACTCACACTGCTCCTTCTTCTTGAACCTTTCTCTCTACTGTCCCCATATATCCCTGCCCGTACCCTCCGCTCAGCACAGAACCATATCCTGTACTGTCCCCCACTCACTCTGCCTTCTCTAGCCTTGAACCTCTCTTGTGATTCCTCCGTCCTCTAGAATTCTATTTCCCTCTCTCTAGTCAAGAAACCTCAATTAGCAGGTGTTAAATCTAAACTCATATCCTCCCACTCACTTCATAGAATATACTGCTACTTTGACACTGCACGATTGTATCACTATGACTGTCTTACCTTCCCTATGTATCAGTATGTTACTGAGTACAAGAATATGTTTGCAATTAAGTACCAGGAAATTCCCATTAGAATATCACATTCAGGTGTTAGGGACCTTTTGAATGCAATGCGTGATTGCATTGTGGCTAAGAGTGTTATAGGAACGGCCCAGGGTAAGGTGTCAAAACAGCATTGTAATGGCAGGACAATTGGTGTTAAGCCCCCACTCTATTTAGAGGCTTGGTTTCTTTATTTTCACATAAATGGCCTCCTTGAGACCTCTGAACCAGTCATGTTCCTTTCCAATATGTTAACATTACAATCTTCAAAGATATGTCCTTTTTACTTAAGATGGTAGGTACATGGCTGAGTCCTGACCCAAGGAATTGGCTCTTCTGTGCAATTGCTGGTCTACCCCACATACAAATCAGAGCACTCTCACTGCACTGCGTAAGGTCGCTTTTTTCTTGTGTTTTGGTATTGGATCTTTGTGAAAAACTGGTATTAACACATACTGTAGTTCTGTGGTACAGGGATACATATATATTGAGAATTACTGGTATTACATATACTGTGTTCTGGTTGGTACGGGGATATCTATATAATGAGAATTTCTGGTATTATATAATATACTGTAGTTCTGGTTGGTACAGGGATACTATATAATTTTGCAAATTACTGATATTAATACTATACTGTAGTTTCTGGTTGGTACGTAAGGATACTGAATAATATTGAGAATTACTGGTATTAATACATATACTGTAGTTCTTGTTGGTACAGGGTACTGGTATAATATTGAGAATTATGATATTAATACATATACTGTAGTTTCTGGTTTGATCCAGAGGATACTTCTGATCGTCATTTGAGACAGGAAGGATATATATCCCTTTTAGCCATTTTTTTCTTCAAACTGATCAACTGTTAGATAGGTTAAAGAGGTAAGTATAAAGGATGGACATATGTCCCATTCAATCTCAATTACTATGTTCAGTTACACAGACATTATGGGTAGGGTAAAAAAATAGACTAGATGGATGTATGTCTTTATACAACCTCCAATACTATGTTACTATGTAACTGTTAACAGACATTATGGGTAGGTATAAAGGTTGGACTGGATGGACGTATGTCTTTATACAACCTCCAATACTATGTTACTAGTAAGTTATACAGACATTATGGTGGGTATAAAGGTTGGACTAGATGGATTTATGTCTGTATTCAATTCCAATACTGTGTTAACAGAACTGATGGGTAGGGTAAAAGAACAAGAGACTTCAGGGTTATTTCCAGGTAGCCCTTACAAAATTCTGGACCTGATTTTACAACATTCCACAAGCTAATGCAAAACCAAGACCAGTTTATAATAAATCCAGATCCTGTCTGGTTTGCGCTTTGGTTCTGCATTTAGCTCATGGAATGCTGTAAAAAACCTTATCATTTAAAGCACTTGTAAGGGCTATAGGACAGTACCAAAGTCTTTTCTAATTGCACTAACTGAAATGGAACTGCAACGCCCTAATCCTCTCCATTTTATTAGTAGTGACATAGGTAGGTTATAAAGGATGGATGTCTTTATTCACCTTCCATACTATGTTACTATATAACTGTTATACAGACATATGGGTAGGGTATAAAGTTGGACTAGATTGATGTATGTCTTTATACAACCTCCATACTATGTTACTATGTAACTGTTATACAGACATTATGGGTAGGTATAAAGGTTGGACTAGATGGACGTATGTCTTTATACAACCTCCAATCTATGTTACTATGTAACTGTTTATACAAACCTTATGGGTAGGGTTTAAAGGTTGACTAGATGGACGTTGTCTTTATACAACCTCCAATACTATGTTTACTATGTAACTGTTTATACAGACATTATGGGTAGGGTATAAAGGTTGGACTAGATGAACATATGTCTTTATACAACTCCCATACTATGTTACTATGTAACTGTTATACAGACATTATGGGTAGGGTATAAGGTTGGACTAGATGGACGTATGTCTTTATACAACCTCCATACTATGTTACTATGTAACTGTTAAGACAGACATTATGGGTGGGGTATAAAGGATGGACATACATCTTTATTCAACATAATTCTATGTACAAGCGTGCATGTGCAAGGAAACAAACGGAACCAATAAAAAACTCCATGCAAATAATTTAGAAAAACCCCCACCCCCAGGATCAGTATCCTATATACTAAAATAAACCTGTCCATATGCACAGACACGGACCATCTACATGCACATGTGACATTATCGCTGCCATCACAGGTGAGTTGATAGATGTCTGACGCCCTGGGGTTTCTAGTTTATAATAAGCCAAGATATAAAGAAACAACCATAGAAATGTTTTATTATGAGACAATGATAAAAAGCATAGACGAGTCCTACAGCACTGTCAGTAAGGTGGTCGTAGTGCTGGTTTCTTTAACACTAAGGGGTAAAAGGAAAAAGTTAGTTTAACTTACATCCTCCATAAAAAGCTTAACATTGTACTATTCTGGCCTGGCCATTGTTATTTTTAAACAGTATAGTAAACCTGTTGGATATGTTCCTGGTCCAACAACTATTGTGATTAAACCAATCTGTCTCCTCTAAATAGACCAGAAACACACCTGTGCCCATAGTATCCTGTAGAGGATTATGTTTTTGGTCACGGCGTAAGAACAGCTGGTTAGTAGCAGGTAAGTTCCTTTTTGAATGACCACAAGCCCAATACACTCCCCATTGGCCGTGAGGCAGTATCATGTAGTGGTGTCTTACCATGATGAAGACTTTTCACCCTGTGGGAGAAAAATACATTAGGACACTGGTTCTGTGCAGTCTGGGCGTTTATACCGATACCTGGGTCATGTATAGACCCCATTCACACTCACAGGTTCTACCAAGGCCTGATTGTTTCTATAAACACAGTAATGGACCATTTGTAGAGTTTTCTCTCTTGGTCATGTCCACCAGCAGCTACAAACATCATTAAATAGCAGCTTGGTAATGACCACCCCATAGACACACCCTGAATATTGTAAAAAAACAGACTATTTACATTTATCAAGAGATTCCTTGTCACTCACCTGCCTGGTAATAAAACATACAGCATTAGACGGGATTCCGAACTCTGGGTGACAACAAACGTTGTTCCCAGCATAAAACCAGGTTAGAACACGGAGCTCCAACCAACGATGCCAGTTACTGGGTTAGTAGCACTGCTATTGAACACCCCACAGAAAGTCACCCATTGGGTCCAGATACCATCCAGTGCAGGGGCGGATGCCACCGCTTCCCTGCTAGGTTACTTGGGCGGCCAGTTTCAGGTGCAATTTTCCCATGTTATCTTCAATATAACTCACTTGGAAGTCAGCAGCCGTAAATCAGATAAATCTATATGTTGGTTTAATACGAATTACTACATTACCAGCAACACAGCGCAGTCCGTTCCAATCAGAGGTTTACAGTTTGTTCACATTCAGTCATACAGCAGCAGTCGTCCTAGTAACCAGTTACGGAACCACCAAAGAGGAAACTCAGCTGGTTTTAATTATACAAAGAGAAGTGAAGGTCAATCTAACTTTAATTATACAGATATAGATATTTACAATAAGCAATAAGGCTGTGTGCAGCCATATGGAAAGAAGGTAAGCGGACTCACTAACTAACAAAAAAACTGGGGACTTTAAAATTTCTAAACCTAAAAATGAGAAGGTTGAGATTTCCCTATAACATCAATCACTCAAAAGAAGCTTCATTCAGACTGTTATGGTGATTTTATCCCACTAAATGAATACTTAGCAGGCAAAGTAAATCACAAATGTTCCTCTATGAGGCTGTCCAACGATGTGAGCTTACATCAAAGCTCATCGGGATAGACCTCAAGGGTCGGAGATCAGACATTGTTTCGTACCTGGACTCACTGCTATAATGGCTGCAGATAGGAAATAAAGAGGTTACATCAACAAATTCTTGGTGTATCAGATCTCAGGTCTCAGAAGTTTAAAATGGTTCATTGGCAACTACGCCTAGTTTCAGATGAGATGACTGGCCTAAAATCAGATTTTCAGATTGAAGCCCGGTGTTACCTCTGTCCTGAAATACTGAGACAAGTTCAGATTCTAGTATTACGGTTTCTGGACACAGCCGTCACGGGGCGACCGACAGCCAGACAAACCAACTGTGCGTGTTGTAGACATCGTCTTTAACATTAAAGGACAAGCTAGTAATTTAGTGGGACCTGACCTAACAGACCTGAATATCTAGTATAGATCCACCATGACCCTATTTTTTTACTTTGCCATTTGAAGGTTTTTTTTGTTTTTTTTTTACACTAAAATGATTAAAGGGCAACACACGCCTAAACATTATCCCCACCACAATCTATTCTGCAGGATCAGGCATTTCTACCCCTGTTCTAAAGCAAATTAGAAGCGAAGTGTTGCAGCTTTCGGGTCCCTGGCTGAGTTGTACATATATACATGTTGGGAACCAGGCAGGGAAATACTTACTCAACACTAATTGCATTAAACTCACCCAGATAGAAAGCTACAAAACCGACTAAACTTCCAAAGCCATTACAATAAAGCAAAAGACAGGTAGGAATACTTGCTCCAACTCTTTATTTGAAGGTGAGAAACACGACTTAGGGTTCATTGTCAATAGATTACTTTAAGAACTGATGTCCCTTCCCACAAGTAACACAACTAACGAGCACATTAGCCGTGGTTGCAAGAGAGGAATTAGTTCAGCACTATTTACATTTGTACCCATGTAGGCCAACCAGACAATAAGTGCTCTGTAGGAATACAGGTTTAGGTATTATCCACTCACCATGTCATGGAGCAGATTTCTATTCCACCGCAAACCTGAAAAGAAAATAAAACACTGTATATAACGTTGTGCTGGTAGGTTACATGTTTTAATAAATTCATAATATAAGACACATACACGTGCTGGACATAGGTACTCACTCATTCGAGATGGTTATATGCCCGGTGTGCATTCCAAGACCACCCATATGTTAAACCCATGAAAACGAGGAGCCTCCTGGTCGTCTAAACAATTTATTTGGTGCAAAATTCAGGCTGTATTGTGGCTATAGAGCGTCTAAGAAACGACAGAAATGTTGCACCAAATAATTGCATATATATTATTATATAAGGGGTTGCAATATGGTTTGATAAATGCCCCACGCACGAGCCCAAACGCTGCCACTGTTTATTTGAATACAGGATTTTTCAGCAAATCTTGAGGCTCCATACCCAACGGAAATTGTATATGATAATTACATAGGAGGCACCCAGGGAATTACCTGCTTGGAACCTGTTTTCAAGGGCCACCCACATTGGTTGGTATATATGTTCCAATAATTCATAATATCTGGTTTCCTGGACAGATTTCCCTCGTATACATTTAGGGGTGTTGCAATATTTACAGGCTTTATAACTCACAGACCTTACCTTGGGATCAGATGTGGCAAATGGCATTGTAAACCATCTTACTCTAATATTTTGGTCTTAACCAACACAGAAATGACACTTTACTTATTAACTATGTTTTTATGTAATATGTGCAGTTTGTGCCCATTGATACGCCTTTGTTCCTGTTTTCAATAAATTAAATGTTATCCTATATTTGTATGTGGTTTTCTGTTCCATCATGTTTTTATGTATATATTTGTTTTAGTGTTTTCCTAGTCCTCCCCACAACGATCTGGGTTTGTCCTGAGCTTATTGGGTTAATCACTTCTCTGACTATCCATTAATTCAGGTGCAGCTTGTTTTCCTTTATAACATGTGATTGTGTGGATGTACAAAAGTCCCTCTGATAATTTGCTAATGTTTTTATTTACAACCCAACATGTAAAGTCAATATTAAAGTTCACCGTTACCAATCCTATGGTGGCCGGACTTACTAGACATGTCATCTTGTCTACAAAAGAAGATCTACAACTGATCTACCATATCCCATTCCATAGACCAGCACATGGGTCTGTATGACATCCCATTCACACTCACATCTGTTCTAACCAAAGGCCAGATTGTGTTCAATAAACACAGTAATGGGCCATTTGGTAGAGTTTTCTCTCTGTCATGTCCACACAGCTACAAACGTCATTTAATAGCAGTCTTTGGTAATGACCACCCCATAGTACACATCACCCTGAAATATTGTATAAAAACAGACTATTACCATTTATCACAAGAGATTTCCATGTTCCACCCCTGCCTGGGATTAAACATACGCATTAGAACGGGTTTTCCGAACTCTGGTTGACACACATTAACAATGTCCAGCAAAAAACCAGGTTTGAAACGGGAGCTTCCAACCAACGATGCCAGTTACTGGGTTATTGAGCACTGCCTATTGACACCCCCACAGGAAGTCACCATGGTGCAGAGACCACCAGTGCAAGGGCGATTCCACCACTTACCTGCTGTTGACTTTTTGGGCATTTTCAGATTGATTTCCCACCAAGCAGCCAGCCTGTAAATCATAAGAGCCAAATTATTGTTTATACAAATCATTCTGCAGTTAAACCAAATACAACATGTTCCAAAAGGGCACTGGGAAAGGCAAGTATGTGAAATAGGTTTGGAGGGGGTACTTCATTTGGGGTGGAAAATCCTTATCCATCCCCGTTGAGGATTTTAATTACAATACACAGAGGGATATCAAAACTTAGATGAACAGAAATTTAAAGGCTTCTTATAAACCTGAACATTGGAAGTGGAGATTCCCCTATGTAGGGACATTTTATTACATTCAACGTTATGTGATTTATATCCCACTAAACATTCTTAGCATGCGCAGCAAAATCACAAATGTTCTCTATGAGCGTTTCCAACGATGTGAGCTTACATCAAGTTCTATCGGGATAGACCTCAAGGGCGAGATCTAGACTTGGTTTTCTACCTTGGACTCACTGCTGGAAGAACTGCAAAGAAGAAAAAATTAAAATGTTCCCTGAACCAATTCCCCTATGTATGTCTATTCAAAGTGCGCAGAAAGTTCAGAAAGCATTTCCAACACCAGATCTCAGAGCAGTTGAACATTGCAATTCATCAGAACTTTAATAAACGCATCTGGGTTTTTAAAATGTTGGCCGACCCCTTACACTAAAACATTTAAAGGAATTTATTGTCTGAGCCCCCCCCCCCCCCCCGTCCAACGTCTATAAAATGGGAAAGCTCTCTTGCAAACCTGTCTTCCCACTGATCAGGCCTGGGCCACAAGGAAGGGTGAGCTAAATCTGTACAGCTGTGCTTTAACATTCTTCAAGGAACAGGAACCACCTGCCATATTCAATATTCAGACAGCAAAGCCAGGTAATAATTGGGCAATACCTTTATTAGTCACGGTAATAGTCCAAAACCATTGCTGTTGCCACCTTACTAACAACTTTGAGTGGTACACATTAACAGACCAGGTACATATTCAACAATAGGAGTCTGCTGGCACTTTGTCTACTGACGTAGGAAGGTTTAGACCTAAAGTGAAAACATAATCCCCTCACTGCCACAAATGTACTTAGTTATGAATTCATCCAATCAAAATGCTTTCTAACCAATTGGGTGGGGGAGGAAGTGGAATATTCCACAGTATGTCTACATCTACAGGTGCCCTAGCTTTCCATATTTGGAACAACCATTCCAGCTTTTGCTATTTAAATTTACCGCCATCTAAACAAATTGATTTAACAATCCATCTAACATTTCCACAATTCTATTTAAACCATTTAGTCTAATCTCTTACTAACCATGTTCCTAAGAACAGACGTACCCTTAATGCAGATAGCAAGTTGATCTCATTCCTAGAAGGGAACATGACATTAGGATTCATTGTCAATAGATTAATAAGAACTGAAATGTCCCCTTCCCACAAGTAACACACAACTAACGGAGCACAATTAGCCGTGGGTTGCAAGAGGAATGATTAGCAGCACTTATTTCTTTGTACCCATTCTAGGCCAACCAGAACATAAGTTGCTCTGTAGGAAATATACAGGTTTTAGGTTATTATCCACTCACCAGTGTCATGGAGGAGGATTTCTATCCACAAGAACAAACCTCCCAGCGAATCATTTCACAACAAACCTGAAAGAATAAACACTGATCACCTGGTATAAAGTGCGACTGTACAGCCAAACCTCCCACTGCCCCCACACAACATCTCCAAGATAGGTCAGGACAACCTCAATCCAACCCAACATGTGCTTCTACGATCACCACATGGCACCGGCATTGTAACAGGTCTCATTGTCATCTGTGCAACGAGTGTTTAGCATAGGGAAGCAAAACCTGTACATTAATATCGCCTTGTAGGTAGTGGGAGACACATTCTGTAGGAATGTATCAAAATATCACACAAGGCACCTAAAAGCTACACGGCCCCCAGACAAACAGTGTAGAATTGATTAGGGGCAGTAAAGCGGGGGGGGGGGGGGTGGGAGGATTCCTCATGGAAACTGAGCCCGACATGCTCAGAAGAGGCAGACAGGGAATTTACAATTCAGTCATTGTGGATGTCAACCGTCAAATCCATAACCAACAGTAACTGGAAGAACCAGGAAGCCACAAACAGGGGAAACAGACATTGTTCAGGTTTCAGCTAGACTTATATATTTCACATCAAACTTTACCGTTTAGGTTTTGTTGGGTGACTTACCTGTATGTAAGTGTTGAGGATTGACTTGCCATTTATTTGTTCCCCCTTCATTGACAGCACTTCACTCTTCTCCCAGTATAACAGGAAATAGATGAGGCATCCCCGCTAACAAATATGCAAAGATTATTTATGTCTGGTCACTGACCCTCCAACATCGAATTCCCTCGCGATTCGCCATGTGGCTGTTCCATTAGGTGAAATTTAACAATCTAGGCAATCACCTGTGGGAGAGAAAATAAATTAATATAACAACTCCCAGACTGGACATGACCATTTACCTGGGTCATGTTAGACATCCACATTCACACTCACATCTGTTCTACCAAAGGCCTGATTGTTCAATATAACACCGTAACGGCCATTTTGGTAGAGTTTCTCCTCTGGTCATGGTCCACAGTAGCACACGTCATTTAATACACTTTGTCCGTGACCACCCCATAGACATACACAACCCCTGAAATTGTATAAAAAACAGCTATTTACCATTTATCACAAGAGATTTCTTGTCATCACACTGCCTGAAATTAAACATACAGCATTAGAGTGATTCCGAACTCTGGGTGACAACATTAACGTTGTTCCAGCAATAAACCAGGTTTAGAAACACGGAGCTTCCAACCAACGATGCCAGTTACTGGGTTATTGTGCCTGCCTATTTGAACACCCCAACAGGAAGTCACCATTGGGTGCAGATACCATCCAGTGCAAGGGGCGGATGCCACCGCTTACCTGCTAGGTTACTGGCGGCCATTTCAGGTGCAATTTTTTCCCATAATCTTCAATATAAGCTATTCACTTGTAACTCAGACAGCCTGTAAATCAGATAAATCCATATGTTGGTTTAATACGAATTACTACATTACCAGCAACACCGCACATTCCGTTCCAATCAGAGGTTTACAGGTTTGTTCACATTTCAGTCATACAGCAGTTGAACTTGTCATATCATTTGGAACAGGACGAAATACTGCACACATGCATGTGGACATGAGTCCTATCATTTAAAGGGGACTTTTGCAAGTACCTAATATTTAATGAAAAACTGTTCATATGTCCAAGTCTGCTCCCAGACAATTGCAGGAAAAATGGCCATAATTGACAAATACTGTAGACTCAGGGTTTTACCCTCGTTGATGGGCTCAAAAACACTCAATTGCTTGGCTGATGAACCATCGCTTTTTGGAGGTTTCGAACAAAGAATTAACCAGTTGTCTGTTTTAAAGGCATCTATAGTGGGAAATTTAACATTTTTTCTTTCATGAGTTCTATAATCCCACCCCAACCCCCAGGTGTCTCTATTTTCTAAGTTTCCCTCACCTGTCCGGAGATACACGAATTAGAATACATTATTGCATTCCTCTACTCCTACTTGTACTGTCAATCAAATCCCTGTGACGGATCCTCTTCCCTGCTCAAGTCCCCCCTCTCCTAAAGAGAAAGCATTGCAGGGGGAGAGAGGCAGCTTGCAGCAGAGATAAGGCTGCACTGACCCCCCTTCTTGATAGATGTCACTGATTGATGGGTCCCAAAGATCTTTATTTTGCAGAACACACTATCCATGTCTCCGGACAGCTTGCTTCTATTGGCCACTGTGGGCATGGTGCGTTTTTCATCAGGATGTTTAACTTTACCTTCGCCTGCACATGATAAGCTTGTCGGTTAGCCGGAGTTGGGACACGGAGGGTGCCCAACGGACTGACACCAGGGAAAACAAGTCACTGACGAGTTAGGATAAAGGCAGCACAGAGTACATGAATTAAGACATTATACTCCTCACCCTCTTCCTCCATAGCTGCATAGTACCCAGTGAGGACCTAAAATCGCTAAGTCCTCACCCTGGGTACTTTCCCTAACTCCTGCACTACTTACCCGCAAATCTGCTTCGCCGATCGCTCCATTCCCCCGCTCTTCCTGCTTCATTGATAGAATCGGAGGCAGCCAATAGGAAGATACACTCCTGCAAGGAGGCGTGTCTTCCAATTGGCTGCCTCGCGACTGTCAACTACATGTAAGAGAGGTGGAACGTGTGGGATCGCGAAGCAGATTTGCGGTAAGTAGTGCAGGAGTTAGGAAAGTACACCAGGTGAGGACTTAGCGATTAGGTCCTCACCCTGGGTACTATGCTGCAGTGGAGCGGGGAAAAGGTGAGTATAATTGCCCTTTACTTTGCATGGCCAATGTGCTTTTTCACTATAGATGCCCTTTAAGCAGTGAAAGCTCATAGTGCTTCGAGGCAACGACCAACATCAACCAATGATCATTACCCATAGAAAGCATAGGAAGTGGGATTGATAGAAAAAAAGCCTGCTTCAAGGGGAACTATGAGCTCTATAAAGAGCACTTCCTACATTTAAAATTACTCCAGGATCATGCTTCTAGGTGCAATCTATCCACCTGACAGCAGTTAAAGAATGGTTCTTTATGCTGTACATCGAGCATTGGCATTACCAGCAAGCCCCTTTTTGTCACTCTTGGGGGCAGGCTTATACAGCTTGTAACAGAGTGCAGAGTGGAAAGTGAAACGTTACAAGCCTATACTTTGATGGACAACAGCAAGAAGATAGGCTTGTTGAAAGGTATGAGAGTTCTTTACAATAGGTCATTTTTATAATAAATGTTTCATGTCATACACACTTTTTGGGTAGAGGGTTGAAAGTTCTTTTAGTGCCAATTTCACAAAATACATAGTTTTTAGGGCAACAGAAACCCAAGACCTCTAAGATGCAATTAGTAAATTTAAACTCACGTTTATAACCAAACACCGGGGGCTTATAATGTGTAGACCTAGAATAAGAAATTGAGATTTAGCACAGAAGTTAAAGCACAGTTATTGTATTCAGACGGTTATGGTGATATTTGACCCACTAAACATTCTCAGCAGGCAAAGCACCTCACAAATGTTACTCTATGAGGCTGTTCCAACGATGTGAGCTTACCTCAAAGTTCCGATCGGGATCGATCCTAATGTCGGAGATATAGACATTGTTTGCTTACCCTTGGACTCACTGCTGACGAACCTGCAAGAAAGAATAAAAAGGTTACGTTAAACCAGTATGTTTTGTATCTAGATCAGAGTCTACAGAAGTTCGAAAGGCTATTTTCCACTCAAAAACTGGTATAGAGCAGTTGAACATTGACCAAGCATCAGACATGTAAAATCAGGATGGTGGAGTTAAACATTAAAGGACAACTCAAAGCCTCGAATAATAATTGAATCAAAAGGAGATCTCCTGGATCAAAAGCAGTTATCCGTCCTTAGTCGGTTATGGTTATGTGAGAAATTGTAACTTTAACATGGGGTTGGGGTTTATTTCTTCCTAGACATCCCAGTGTGGTCATTGACCATATCCATTATATACTATACATGGGATAACATTCAGTCATTGGTGTGATGTCAACGTCAAATCCATAACTAGGACAGTTACTAACTGGAAGAACAGGAAGTAGAAACAGGGAGAAACAGGAATTGTGCAGGTTAGATAGACAATATATTCCACTTCAACTATTACCGTTTTAGGTTTTGGGGGGGGGTGATTTACCTGTACGGTAAGTTGTTCATTTAGGCTGGACTAAGCCCTTAAGCTACGTTTTAGCTTTAAATCCTGCACTCAATTTGGGTTGTATGCACGATCGGTACTTCTGTTTAAACAAGTAGCCGGTATTGTTTTATATAACATGAGTACATGGTTTTATGTAAGCCAAGAATTTTTTATAAAAGTTTGTTGCCCTGTCTCCAATCGCACTTTAAATGTAGCACTTTATATCTTTTGAACATTAATAGTATATGGGCTAGGAGTGAGCTTAAGGGGCTAGGAGGTGACCTAAGAAGCCGATTTTGGCCCCATCACTCAGCTGTATCATCACTGGTAGAGGCGTTTAAGGGTATATAAATGGTTTGATGGTGGAAGACAGATTAACCCTGAGGAAAAGGGCCAGTAGGCACCCCAAAACTTGAAGTGGTTTTGTTTGACTAATAAACTGAAGCTCACAAGTAAGGTGGTGCCTCTCTTGCCCTTATATTCGTTTTTGAAGGCTTGCACAGTTGTTTGTTTGTGTGGGAAAAAGTTAGCCAGAGGGAAAGTGGGAGTGGTTAAGAGTGAGGGGGGAATACGTTCCTAAACAAAATGTGCTGATTGGAAGGCATGCAGCAACCAGACCCAAATCAGTAGTAAGTGCTCCTTACGCAATGCATTCATTAGTAGATAAGATGAGGCAGGAGCATCATTTTTCAGTATTAGATTCCCTTTAATGCCATCAAGCAAGTGTTAGTCTTCATTCCTAGAAGGAGGAACCTTACAAGGATTCATTGTCCATAGATTATAAGAACTGAAGTCCCTTCCCACAATAAACACAACTAACGGTAGCACAATTAGCCGTGGGTTTGCAGAGAAGGAGATTAGTTTAGCACTTTTCTATTTTGACCCATTGTAGGCCAACAGACAACTAAGTGCTATGTAGGAATTACGTTTAGGTTATATCCACTCACCAGGTCATGGAGAGGGATTCTCTCCACAAGGCAAACATCACAGCGAATCATTTCACAACACAAAAAAAAAAAAAAAAAAAAAACCTAAACCACAGCAAAAATTATTTATGTATGGTAGTGTTACTACAGTGGCTACAGTATACACAGTTTTTTACATGTAACCCAGACAGTGAGCCACAGCTCTGGAACCGTCTACATGTGAAATCCCACAAATGACAACAGTGCGTCGTTAGGATTGTGGGGGGAAACCCAGCGCACTGGGAGAAACCCCACCCAAGGAAAGGGAGAACACAACTCGTGCAGGTATGTTGGTCCCAGGAAGTTTCTAACCAGACTTCAGTGCTAACTAAGATTTACTAAAGTAATCAATCCTACTGTCAGACTAACTAGGTAGCATACACTATACCCGAAATTACTTATCCTCCGAACTGAGCGCTCACACAATCCGTTCGATTCTGCAGGAACCGCTTCTCACATCTATGCGACGAACTGGTGATCGCAAAAGCCTATTCATTTTGTGTCTGGTCATGTCGGTCCAATAGCAGATCAGGAGACGTTCCGGACAGGAGTTTGACTACCTTCGGTAGTAGCAATATCGGGGGTAGTATGTTTGCAACCTTAGAGCAACATTTAAATGTGAGCCTGTGCAGACCAGACCCTAGAATAGACAGGATGGCTTCTATCTTGTCAAATAAACAAAAGGGGGTTTTCCCTAAAAATTTGCATGCACCGAAAATTAAGTACCGGTAACGGTTAGTAATTTGGACCATTGCTTCAAGGTAACAGCATTACATTTGTATGAAAGGTTCCAAGTCCTCTGGCAATTGTTGCGTAAATGAACCAACAAATTCTTGCAGATGGTCCAAGGGTAGAATGTACTCAGGCTGAAGGCATCAGTGCCAACCACTGACCACCTTGTGAATTTCCAGTGCCATGGCAGATATAACAGAGAATGAGCCAAGACCAGGATTTTTTTACAGACATTTTCTATTATACAAAAACAAGTAGATAAGGGATGGATATAGTTTACCTAGTAAGGACCCAACCCTAACTTGGTTGCCAGAACAAATTCTTTAACAAATTATACCCCCACATTGGTACAGTTTCAAAAAAAACACAAACCAATGGCAGAGAAATTAAGTGTCTGGTCCACTCATTGTGCGTTGCATGTCCACACGTTTCTGCGAAAAATCGCAAATTTAAACGCTATAATGGAAATATCAGCGAACTGTTCTACTGTGATAATTGCCTTCGAATCAGAGGCTCCGTTTTTATCCGCACGCATGACTTTATGGTCGAGAACGCAACAAAAAATAAAAAAAGTCTGTACCTTTTTAGCGTATTTCCTATTGATTTCCCAAAACTGCACCAGCGGACTAAACGCACACGCACTACTTGAGAAATGTCATGTCGTGTTAAGGGGCGCCATGGAACCAGATCGAGGACACAGCGCATGGTCTACAACACACAGCAAAGTGGGTCCGTCTGTAACCAGTCAGGAACCAAACAAACCCTGTGCTCCTTCTATGGTCACAACCGGAACACGGTCTACAGCAGGGCATTCATCACATTGTTGCCAATGGTGTTTATAAACGACCACTCCCAGCATGTCACCTAATTCCCCCTCACTAGCTCAGGAAGCTGGGGAGTTGTTTTTTTTTAACCAGCTGGAAACACGCGTTCTATAATCCCTCACTTACAGCAACAACCACCGTCAACCATAGCATTGGTATAATGTACACCTATCTGTAAGGTATAAACCAAGAAACATTATCATAACTGTCAACATACCTGTAATTGTATACTATAAACATATAAAATATACAAGGTCTCCCCAATCAGCTCAGGTCAGCGGGAAACCGTCCGTCCAGATAACCACAGTTCCCAGAGTCCCCAAGCGTACAGCGGGACCCGATGTTCGACAAGCAGCGGAGAGGGGGAGAGAGAGAGAGAAAGGAACTGGCAAGAGGCGTAACACTAGCGCACATGGGGCCTTAGTACACACGCCGGAAGTAATAAGCCGGAATCACTGTACGCGGTCTCCGGTGCTACGTTGCAGGACGCACGGAATGACGCATTACGTTAAGTCGCCGTAGAAGGCTAAAGCTTCCGGTCCACGAGGTAAAGGTGTACACGGTCTGTGGGGTCTGTTCACTTCCCGTGTTGATTAATCTTGTGAAAACCAATCTAGATAATGTTCAGCTGCAGCGTTACCAAGACATGTTCTTCTACTGAATTACATTGGCAATACTATATATGATAGCTTATATAAAATCATATAATCTGGAGGATCTTAGTATATAATAATATATAATGGTTTATCATGGAGGAATCTAGTTATCTACAGGATGTATATATATATTTATCTAAAATTATAATATAATATATAATAGATGGTTTATCTATAAATCTTAGATATGGAGGTGTGTCATTTTAAAGGAAATAATTATGGATTTATATGCACCGTCTTCCATGGCGATACATGTCATACATGACATACAGGTTAATACATGTTTATAAAAGGTCAACCTATTACACACCAGTATACCAATAATATAATTACACAGAATGAAAATTCTTACAGCATAACGTGATACAATAGGAGCATGGACCTGTCCAAAAGAGCTACAGATTAGAGAAGGATGGTGACCATAGGTGATGGGAATCGGTAGGCGTAACTAGATTGACGGGGACATATTGGGTAGTAAGAGGGGTAATCTCTAGGCCAGGTTAGATGCTAGCCTGAAAGGTTTAACGAGGGTTTGAAGGTTACATTTGAAGGACGGTGAGTGAAGGACAGGAGGAGAAGGGAGTTCCAGAGCTGCAGAGGGGTACACGAGGCCTCAATGGGCTGGGAAGGAGGTGACAAAGGGTGGATGAGAGGAGGATATAATTTGCAGAGCGGAGGTTGCTTCGGATGTGTCAGTTGGATCAGCTCTGAGATGTACTGGAGGGGCTGTATGGATCAGTGTTAAGGATAGGGTAGCCTATATATATATATGGATCATCATGGAGGATTTTAGTAGTAGTATTAGAGTAGGGCACAGTAGTAAGTATGCAATCTGTCTATTAGGAGAGAGAATTAAATGTTATATTACTAATATAACTATATGATAATAGGTTCTATAGTGTAGTTTATTAAATGAAGGAAACGAAAAGCCATGAAGTCATTGAAACGGGAGGGACCCTTCCGAATCCTTGCAATATTTTTAAAATAGTTTGTATTCACTAAGGAAATACCGTCTAGGTTTTTTAGCTTCAGTTCTGTTATACTTTAAAAAATTATTTATAAAACAGTGTGAATACTACTTACTTTTTTTTTTCCCGAGCAAATGGTGAATAATGCATTGCAGTAGGTAGAAGGGTGCGTGTGGAATGTTAGGATTCATTGGGCACTAGACTACGATTTCTGAAGCAAACAATCCAGCAGAGGGTTCCGACTATGATTTCATTCCAAAGCAGGAGCTTTTTTAGTGAAATACGACTTTGACCCAACCTTACAAAGGCCCACAGAGAGTCACATGGCAACCAACCTCAACAGGTAGGTCTGGATGAGGGTGTTTTAGTGGCTAAAAGCAGGTATCTATCTATATCAGGGCATGTTCATGCTCCCCACCAGACTAATTATATTCAAGTAAAAACCAACAAAACTCAGTTTTGGTAATACTTCCCTTTCCTCCTGGGGAATCGAGTCCTTATTGTCTGATCCCCCTGAACCTTCTGTCCCTTGCTGGTTTCTGCAGTTCCTTCCCACTGTGACAGAAGTCCATGAACATGAATTGTGCTATACGAGCGAGCTTATTATAAAAATAGTGCGTACCGTATTAATACGTCTGTTGATGTAATATACATGAGAGCCCAATGTTGATTATTGCAAGTGCCATTTGCAGGATTAGGTTGCAGCTCAAGAAAACACCAGTGATACAAATATAGTGGGCTCTACTTTTAACATACAATGCTACTCGTAATTCCCTACTTAAGTGAAGTTGTGGACTACTGGTGTACAAGACCCAGAGTCCCGCACTTCCACACTTTTCGTACACAGACAAATGGTATAACAAACACTTTATGTATAGGTTTCTCCTCTACCCAACTCGCCTCAGTGCCCCGGGTCAAACGCCCCCAAGCCCGTCTTTTCATGGGGCGGTTCACATCTTTAGGTTTTGAAGTTTTATGATAGAGGCAACATGCAATGTAGGGCCTATCCATCCAGCTAGAGACTGCAAACGGCATTATAGATTTGTCCCTTCCTATCTCCTTTTAAAGAGGCAAGTACCCTACATTGAGAGACTCATTCATTATGGGATTATTAATTTGAACGTGTACAGTAGCTCTTTGCAACCTAGTGGGGTGACGGTGTTTAACTGGGACCCGCCCCTTGGACAGTGCGTATTATACCAAAACCACCCTTAGTATGGATGGTATGGTCAGTTCATAACGTGCTAAGTGACCTTTCTGCATACAGAAAAGTGTATTTGCACATTAACCTTCTGTCATTCATGATTCAGCGCGTCAATATGTATTGTTTAGTTTGGCAGCGATTAACTGGAAATAAACACCATTGTTTGAAAATAGGAATCATTTGGCCGGGAATTTTCCCCTGGTTGTTTGGAGGATGATGTTCTATCCAATAAAAACGATTGTAGAAACTTCCAAGTGCTGTGCTGGTCAGAATTCACATGCACATCCCAAAGGCCTCAACAAATATCACCGTTCACTTGCAAGTTGCACTATCAACAAAGCAGTTTGGTGTAACTAAAACAGGCTGTGTTTATAGATATACCAATATATTGAACAAGTCGGTTTAGATATGTGCAATGCTGTAGATAAATATACACATCCCAAAATAGCTCTTTGCAGTTCCTGTTAATGATCTGCTCCCTAGGCTCGGTATGATAACTGCTTTGCGTGATAATTAGTACCCATATTACTGATAAATCCGTGTTTTTTAATTTTTATTCAGCTGTTGCAGTTTTGACTACTGATACCAGCTTAATCCCACTGGAACGGCCATCTCCCTTAAGGACCTAGAGGCAGCGGTTGCTGATATAACTTAAGTCCCATTCAGACATAAGGCCTCATCGACCCTCGTTTAGACCACCCAGGAAAGCGTCCTTGAAAAGATCTTGAATGCCATTTGGGGCAAAAATACACAAAATAAAAAGGACAAGAGAAACAAAGTACAGGAACAGTGACTGAAAAGGAAATATCGAAAACCTTCACAAAAAACAAACTTAAGAAAACTCCCTGCGCGTATCTGCAAAGAGAAGGAGAGACGGCGATTAAGGGAGAGGCGCTTAATTTCATGTACAGCCCCAGAATCTGCAACTAAAACCGATATTGTTATTTGAGGTAAAATGGATAGAAATCCCACCATTTACAGGAAAGGAAGTAGCCATGCTGGAGGGAAGCAATGCCGGCAGTGGTGTATAAAACCAGTGGTTGGTAGCCACGACTGTCTACGTTAAACTTCGGTGGCTCCTCTTCCTTCCGGTGTCTCTCGAGCTGTCGGCACTCGCTTAGTGTGAGTTTAACTAATTGTGGGGAAGAGGCAGGTAAGGAAGAACAAAGGACCGCTGTAATTAACGTCTTTTGTGCTATTAAGTAGTTATTTGTATGCATTGGGCATCTTGTGCCGTAACGGGGAAAACTGGTCAGGCCCACTGAAATAGAGAGTTTAACATCAGCTACCTTAAATTAACCAGGAAAGGTTATTTCTGCAATCAGGGCTATTAAAACTTCCTCAATTTGGTGGTCACTAATATTACAGCCTTTGTGTCTTGCACCGTTACTAAATCATTAGATGAGAATGTTGGTATTTTCGCAGCACAGATGTAAATACTGTGTGGTTAAGTACTGATCAATGTCTTATTATAAATTAGGACCTATATTATTTTTTGTGCAATAATGAAAGCTTACTTGACTCCCACGCCTCTCTCTAATTAACAAATGCTTGCCATGGTCGAGATGGAACACTAAACTGGGAGAGTCTGAAGCAGGTCCGTATTGTATGTAGTAAAGGCCCCTTTAAGTTAGTCATCTACCTTATGGCAATTTGTTGCTGAATAGGGAAAATATAGAAGGATCAACAATCACACTGTTTTCACAACACTGTGTTGATCCTACACTAAAATGAATAATCTAGTATCTACATTTCGCACTTTGTTTATTCCACCTATTTAATGAATCTGCCTCCTAAAGGCGAACTATAGCGCATGGTAAGTTAGTACCTGGGACATGGAGGAGGAACTATGTAATTCTTACTCCCATTAGGTTGGCTTTTTGCCATCGTCCTCTGTGCTTTCAGCACCTACTCTAATCCGAAAATCCCAGGACATCCGGGCAACCTGTGGCTCTTTACACCATTACATAGATCATTTCATTTATTCCCATTCTCAATTCTGCCCGGCGTCATTCTTTCTTTCTCTTCTTGCTTCTCGAATGTCTCTTCCTCTCTGTCTTCCCTTCCACTGGTTGCCCATCACGCAAGGACCAGTTCAAATGCTTACCATCCTATAAGCATCATCCAGACAGCGCCCCTTCAAATATCTCAGAGTGATCCACCGATATCGATCCCAAGACGACACATCTGCTCTTGCAAAACAATCTCATCACTCTCACTCCTCTGCGGTGCGTGGTCACCTCTTCCCCTGCCAGTATTCAAACTTACGTGCTACCCTCCTACTCTGAGAACTCTCCTCAGTCTGTCCACACTCACCGTCCCTAATACCTTCAAACGTAACCTTAAAACCCACCTCTTTAGCACCATATAGCCTGGTCTAAACATTACCCTCTTACTACCCAATATGATCCAACCCGCCTTTCATCACCACTGCCAATTATTTACAGCCACACGATCGCCGTCACTTTAATTCACTCTCAACCCCAATCTCTAGTCTGTAAGCTCTTGGGCGGGTCCTCGTTCCTATTGGAACAGTATGCTGTAAGAAAACCCCATCACTGTTTTACTTATATTATTATCTGTGTATGACTCTGTCATAACATGTTTACTCTGTATGTTTAGTATGTTTAGTTGTAAAGCGCCACGGAAAAGATGTGGTGCTATATAACTAATAATAAATTAAGTAGCAGAAAGCCAGAGTTTTAGCAGACTTTTCTGTATATTATTACTTAACCCAGATCACATTGGAACACAGAGGTTGCATGCATTATATGAGCCAAAATCATACACCACATACAGAGATGCATGTTTTCGGCTGAACCAAATCACTAGACACTGCAAGATTTTGCCATGTGGTTTCTAAACCAGATCACAGAGACCACAAACTGTAAAAGAAGATACAGATGGATGATAATTCACTTTTTAGGTTTTATTATAATACATATTGATATTAAAAAAGCAAGATACATTAATTCTACATAAAATGACACAGATTTGTAATTTCCATTATTTTCCAGAAATCCGTTTTGGTGGGGATTTCGGTTGTATATACCTAGAAAAGTAAGAATGTTGATCGCCATCTTCTCCAGAATTCCCTGAATGTAGTAATGGATTTAGGTGAAGATTATCGAGGATGAAACTAGAAACTCCAGATCTGGCTACTTGATCATGGACGGCCCTATTTCCCAATCTCGAGCACAGGTAGAATTACCGCGTTTTATTTCAGTTTACTATTAAAATGACAACATTTTAAGTGTGCTGTCCATTGACTATAGAGCTGTATAAACCAATCGTTATCTGCAAATGTGCTTGTGACTAATTAGGCTCAGTCGTCAACCCACCTATCCCCATATCGCACCTACAGTACAGTACATACATTAACACACACTAACCCTTAGTTTCTACGAGGCATCCAGGAGCATAGCAGGAATACAATAATGATCCCAGAGGACAAGGTAGGATATATCACTATATTGTAATGGGTACATTCTATCTAAAAGATGTCATTATGAGGATGGAGTTGTATTGTAAATTCTTACCACCAAAAGACACTAACCTATTTAACGTTACTCCCCATTTAATAGCTAAAAACTATTGACTCCTGTTATACCCACAAACAGGAGAAAATGAATCTGATGGAACAATGAATTTGCGCTGTTATAAAATGTTCGCAATCTCACAATCCACGTTTCCAGGGATTTCCTTCAATGCATGGCAAGACCGGTACACAGATCTTAGTGCGGTTTTTATAAACCCGCAGTATCGGAAAAAGATCCGATACCCCAGGGTTACTTTAACCGCTAATACCGTGGTTATATATTTATATAATTGGTTACCGTATGTGCGAAATATCGCTTTGGAACAATAGTGCGTAAGATCGGTATTTTACAGCTGCGATCGTAAGCTACAGATGTGGTTGTAAAGTATATATATATATAATACCACGTCTATATCCACGTCTCACGTCCCCTTAACATTTTCATAAATTCATAACTGGTACCCGATTACTTATGGTTATTGCTTAATGTTAATCCTATTTCCTTATGTAATTACCGTGTTTACAAGATATTATATTGAAACTAGCAATTTAACATCATTTGTTGAAACTGAATAATCAATAAAAATGTAATAATTAAAAAAAAAAAAATCTGTGCGACGCAGGCTGTATCGGTTACAGTGTAGCCATGCAGTATTGCATTAAATAGTTTAGCTGGTGCCCCCATTGCATGAATTAAAATGATGTTACAAAGTATTTATTAAATACGCTGTAGGCAGCTAATTAACACTCTATTAGACAGTTAGCAGAGCATATGGCACAATAGGATTTGCAAACCCCCGAAGGGGTTAATTCTCCTTGCAATCCAATTGTGCTACCCAAAGGTTTCAGCAGACAAAGCGACATGCAGTCAATTCACACAGGGTAACAATGAAGCCTAATCCGCCTGCTGGTGGAAATCCTATCTCCATATCTTCCAGTCCATTTATTCTGTGCTATCATTCTTCTTAGTAACAAGGCAGCCAGCAGCCAATCAGAACGCTCCGCCATTAAGACGCAACATCTCAATTGGAGGGTTACTACAGTGCAACGACCGACAGTAAACTGCCCAGCACCCACCTTGCTCTGCAATGCACCTGCTTGCAAGGACTACGGCTCAAGGCTATTGGGGATTAGCAAGTAATATAAGCAAAATCCTATTTTTCATGATAAATAATTAGATAAATACATCTGCCTGCAGATGATTATCAGCGAATAGACAGTGAGTCGGTTATCCCATGTAGCTAATGCAGTTGAAGGCTTAGCGCCCAGCATGTCATGGGTTAAACACGTTTCGAGCTGCTAAAATACAATTGCCCTCAAAAGAAAAATCCTACAAACCCCGTAAAGTTCTGCACAGCAGCCACAGTTATCCTTAGCCGGGAATGTGGAGAGGTGCAGTTCTGCACTGTCTAGAGCTGCACATTTTTTTTTTTTATAGTTAATTGTTAATTAAGATAATTAGAAGCGATCCACACTGATCATTAGATGTGGCATTTTACATTGATATCCAAACTAAGAACTACATGCCAAATTCTTTTGGTTCAGTCTGGCAATGCCCTTAAAGGGTAACTAAATATTTTTTGAAATATCTTTACTTGAACGATTTCCTGCTTAATACAGAAATTAACCTCTATATTTCCAACTTTAAAAATAGCTCGTACACACTTAAACCATAATTATTTACGGATTGTGCTCCTCCTCTTTTACCCATACTCCTCTGCAGTTAGACATGCCTTGCTGACATGATTCCAATTAAATTCAATGGGCCTATCCAAAGGTCACCGGGAGGGTATTTACTGTTGCACAGCAGCATAGGTAGTGGAGGAACACTATGCAACACAAGTTATTTTAAAGCTGTAAATATATGGTTCAGTTTTCGACTTATTTGGGGGAATCAACATAGCTAGTTGTTTTAGCCTTTGGTTGTCCTTAAATTATACCGGACCAAGTCTAATAGAGAAATAAACTGAATTTGGATTAATCACATTTATTTAACCCTTACTGATGAAAATGTTTGTATAAATTAAGACATAATTGATAAAAGGAAAGCCAAGTCCGCCGTGTTCTTTCCTTAATTGCTAATCACCGTTGCACACAATCTGCCAAGTTTTATTCTAATTATATTCACAGCTATTTAATAACCAGGTCTGGCGGTAACAGACTCACCAGGGAGCGAGACCTTATATTGTTTAATCAACATGTTTCTGAGAATGGAAAAAACATGAAAATGAATCCACAATCCAAGCACAGACCGAGAGGTAAAGAACATTGGTCTTCAAGATGTTGGTTCTGATTGTTCATAAAGTGTTTAAGAAGCAATTGAAACAATACAGAGAAGATTTATGTGGTCCCCTACGCAAGACACTCAAAAGAAAGCGTTTAAGATGGATCATTCATCACCATTGGGAGAAGGTTTTTCCTACATTCTCTGATGGATCCTCGTTGGGTTCTTCTCAAGCTAGGGTGTCCCAATCAGTGGTCAGAAGCATCTCCAAGTATGATTGAGGTTCTTCACTCTCCTGTTTCACCACTGTTATGTCTCCCTTGTTAAGTAATTATGTCATGGACTAGCTTCTTTCTCAAGATGTTACCCCATCTAGCCCATCTCAGACCTGCTCCCCCAACAGTAGATAATTCTGTAGACTAATGAGGGAGTTGGCATGTGTGTATATCATCAATCAATCCATCTGATCTTTGTATCCTACGGTGAGGAACCGTATCTTTTAATCTGGACATAATTCGGTATCTTGAAAGACAGGTTTGCAGACTAAGCATATAGTTAAAGTCCACAAATTCCTTGCTAGTTTCTGTGCTTCCATAAAACGTGTATGATACGTTTGTTAATTCTCGTAAAAAGGGCGTTACCCTGAGAAATAGGAATCTTGATATTTTTTATTGGCCTTGTGAATTTTTCCTGCCGATTTATAAACATTCCTGGTTATAATGTTGAAAAACATTAAATAATAAGTCAAGTAAGAGTATCAAGTTATAAGCTGATCCCGTGACACATTAAAGGTTATAAGCTGCAGCTCCCACCATATTTGGAATGAATACGAATGTATTATAGATATACACAGCACCGATATTCTTCCTGGTCCTAATTACTTCAGCTAAATGGCACACAGGAGACACATACGTGTCAGGGGAATATAGCGCATACTCAAGGGGAAGTGTAACTCGGTCTTAATTGAATTATAGTTTAAAATATATTTTATTATCATCTATGTATTTTGTTTAATAAGTCAATGTAGATAGAATGATAGAATCACTGGACCATAATACACACACATTCCCTTCTGGTCGTGGAAATGACTAATAGTACCCATATACATGACAATACTGACCTAACAATATCAGGATATTCCATTATTATATGGTCATCGGACCAATAATGATTGTACAATACCGTGTGTATGGGCCCCTTTTGTCAAGGTAAAAATATAGAGCCCCCCTACGCAAATAAAAATGGTATTACCCAACAATGGAATGTTCTGCACCCAATCAGGGCTATGCTCTGTCTTTACCATGGATTTTAGTATAGTATGAATTGTATGTTAGTACTTAAAGGAATGAAAGAGCTTTAAGGCAATTCACACACAGCCGGTATTTGGGGCTGACGGACTAAATCAGATGAAAGGACGATTGGACATGTTGGTAAATCACGGGAAATCGTGCAGACGGCCCTTTTTTGCGTGTACATGGGAAATTACCATCTCCGATGTCAACAGACATTCAGCATCAGCATCAGAAATGGTGATTATTAACGGAAAATTTCCCTTGGTTGCGGTCGGCTCCCCATACTGTAGTATAAGAAGTCGGCCTAGATTGGACCTGGTCTTACACATGCAAAGGGAAATAAATGTGGATATAATTCGTGGTGCTATTGACTTCCTGCAGTGCTGCGATAGTGGATCTACTGTAGGTACATTGACCTAAATAATCTCTCCCACCGTGTAATACTGTCAGTAAATCCAGTACTATGGCTCTCAGTGATAAGATTAGGAGTTTACTGTAACACAACATAATATACGAGACCTCAGTAATCGCTTCCCATTGACTTTCACAATGTAACACTAGAGGGGATTAACACGTATTACGTTAAATTACCACATATGACTGTACCTGTAACCTGATATTCAGAACATCAGAAATATTGATTTAAACTCAGAGTTTAGAAGTTTTTATTGAAACAGCAGAAATGCAGAAACAGATGGAACTAGCGGCTGATACAATAAAAAGTGCAAAAGTTTACCTGTGCAATTAACCCACGGCAATCAATCAGATCATACCTAACTGCTGTTACCCAGTAAAAAAGCTTAATTCTGATTGGTCGCTGTAAATGAATAGCACCTCGTATTTCATCAGCCCCTAAGCACATAGCTCTCTCTGTGAATAATGATTGGGTATCCAGTACATCACCCAATCTGCTGAGAAAGCACATTCTACATCTAAACTGATGGATGTTCCCAAAGAGAAAAATGGGAAAGGAGGTAGAAGGAGGAAATAAACATACAGTAGAAGAACAAAACAATTACTCTAAGTGAAGGCTAGAGAGGCGTAGATATAAATAACTCTCCAATGCAAATCTTTCACAGTATGGGATCTTAACACAGTGGGATATTTGCATGTTCCAGGCATGTCATCTATAAGTATAGCTATACAAAGGCAGGAAATACCTGCACTTAGGAATTATGGGTTGTGATATGCAAATCCCCCACTGAGCTTTTGTCCAATAACAACAGAGATGTTGGCTGACATACAGTACATCTAATAATCAGAACACTGATACTTTGGTTATGACCCACAATTCCTGGGTGGAGAGGGGGTATAATTTCTACTGGTTTCCTTTAATGATTCATTCATTATTGGATGTCATAATTCCATCTGTAAACTAATGTTTGAAATGCTCCGTAAATGTGAGGCCATCATTCTCCTTTCCAATAACCAGAAAACCAACCCAGACCTAAAACATTTAACTAAGCACTTTTCATTCTTCTCCTGTCCATCTAGGGTGACACAAGTATTGGACTTCTCTAAACAAAGCTGAGCACAGCAATAATGCAAGGCAGACTTCTACATGATGATACATTGTATCTACATTAACTAGCAAGGACACGCAAATGCATGTGTGCACATGATAGTGATTATAGGGTCAAGTCTTCTGTTTACAGATTTACCCAAAGTTGGCTGATAATAAAAAGTAATAATAACAACAATGGTATTTACCCCAATATAGATAAATATAAATATGTACATCTACAAAGGCAATAAGGGAGACATATAAAGGCTATTGGGGCATCATGGTGGGAAATAGTGCAAAACATTACAATCTGGACACCCATGTGTTTCCATGTGAGTGTGGCCACAGACATTTTGCAGGCGATTCCACTGTTCATGCTCTAGGGGGACTGTATGAATTATTATTTATGGTGAGGGACATCTTTGTCTACTAAGACCTTGTTCAACAAGACGAAGCTCAATGTTGGGGAACCTTGAGAAAAGTAGTAAAACATTGCCTCCTACAACAAAGAAATATATTGGGGTTCTAAGAGATTTCTAGATAGAAAAGTGTATGGGTCTCGACCAACCTCAGATTGTGTGTTTATTGGTGATCAGTGTCAGGTGATCCGTCTTTTAAAGGAGAAGAACCGCCCTTATGTAAAATATTTGCCTTGCGTTGTGTCAATTATGAAGTGTAGAAAACCAGCACTAAGCATACACTCTACGATTCTAACTATGAAGGCAAAGTTGATTGTTTTCTATTGGTAATACTTATATATGTCTCGTTAGACCAGGGGCAAACCAGCCAATCCTAAACCAGAGGTCTTCCTGTCATAATATTTCCTGCTCTTATCTTTACTACTTGTTTATGTTATTCTTAGTCTACTGGCATAATGTTACTGGTAACGTTTTAGTCCATATATTTTTGCACATCCTTCAGACTAATTCAACCAACTACTTCGACTACTTCAACTAACTACTTCGACTACTTCAACCAACTACTTCAACTAACTACTTCAACCAACTACTTCAACCAACTACTGCAACCAACTATTGCAACCAACTACTTTAACTAGCTACATCAACCAACTACTTCGACTACTTCAACCAACTACTTCAACCAACTACTGCAACCAACTACTTTAACCAACTACTTCGACTACTTCAACCAATTACTTCAACCAACTACTTCAACCAACTACTTCGACTACTTCAACCAACTACTTCAACCAACTACTTTGACTACTTCAACCAACTACTTCGACTACTTCAACCAACTACTTCGACTACTGCAACCAACTACTTCAACCAACCACTTTGAATACTTCAACCAACTACTTCGACTACTTCAACCAACTACTTCAACCAACTACTTCGACTACTTCAACCAACTACTTTAACTAACTACTTCAACCAACTACTTCGACTACTTCAACCAACTACTTCGGCTTCTTCAACCAACTACTTCAACAAACTACTTCGACTATTTCAACCAACAACTTCAAACAACTACTTCGACTATTTCAACCAACAACTTCAACTACTTCAGCCAACTACTTCAACCAACTCCTTCAACCAACTCCTTCAACCAACTCCTTCAACCAACTCCTTCAACCAACTACTTCGACTACTTCAACCAACTACTTCAACCAACTACTTCAACTACTTCAACCAACTACTTCAACCAACTACTTCAACCAACTTCTTTGACTACTTCAACCAACTACTTTAACCAACTACTTCGACTACTTGAACCAACTACTTCAACCAACTACTTCGGCTACTTCAACCAACTACTTCGACTACTTCAACCAACTACTTCAACCAACTACTTTGACTACTTCAACCAACTACTTCGACTACTTCAACCAACTACTTCGACTACTTCAACCAACTACTTCAACCAAATACTTCGACTACTTCAACCAACTACTTCAACCAACTACTTTGACTACTTCAACCAACTACTTCAACAACTTCAACCAACTACTTTGACTACTTCAACCAACTACTTTGACTACTTCAACCAACTACTTTGACAACGTCAACCAAATACTTTGACTACTTAAACCAACTACTTCAAGGGCCTAACGTAAGACTACAGTTTGCCATGCACATGATGATGTGGGGTAATTAGTACAATTGATTGATAACTTCTAATCGGAAAATGTTTGTACCACATTAGCCAAACCATTTTAATTTGATTAAAGGGCAACTGTGGTCTAAAAACAAGTGCTGAGGGTTAAATGAAAGCCTGTAGTATTTCCTTTAAAATGAGCCAACAATCACATCTCTGTCTGGTGCCTGTGAGAAATTACATTGGGGTGAATGTTCAAACTTCCTGCTTCCAGTAGGTTGAGTGACATCACCTGACCTTTGCCTCGCCCATCCGCCCTGAGGGAGAAGCATGCTCAGTTAAGCCTTAATGCTGGGGAAATCAGGACGTATCTGGGGGGGGGGGGGGGAATTGACATTTGAGAAGGGGAGCCTATTAATGCAGACAGAGGCTGGTCACATGACTACAAGCTGGTCACATGGCTAAAAACAGGAAGTGTTCAAGCATGAAGTAATATTACTGAACCTTTCCAGCAATAACTTCTCACAAATTTTATCTAGAGATGTGATTTAGGTTTTATGTGTATATATCTTAATTCTTTACCCAATTATGGGTCATAGAATACTTACAATGACAGTAACTCTGCCCCCAATACACACACACACATATATATATATATATATATATATATATATATATATATCTATTTGTACAATGTGTCTGTGTGGGCTACAAATATTATTCATCATGGAAAGGTTCGTCTCACCTTTCTTTCTCCACCATGGTCCTTCAGGGATGGAAAATGAAAGATCTTTGAATTCGATGTTCACTGCTGGTCTCCTGGGTAAGGAAGAGAAGCGCTGGGCTTCTGTGAGGGTGTTATCGACCTTTTTCAAGTGTCCATTCAACAGGGGAGTCTCTTGGTTTCCAGTGCAGTTGGAGACAACCTCATCCAAAGACACACAGACTGATTTTGAATCGGTCATGCCGGCGGGAGGGTTAATGGTATTCTAAATAAAATACAAGACATGATTAGATAGGACCCCCTGCACTAGCATGTTCTGCAACTATACATTTAAAGAGAATTCTGGCAACAGACAGACTTCTGGGAAATGCAGTTCCGCAACAGACAGACTTCTGGGAAATGCAGTTCTGCAAAAGACAGACTATGATCACAACAAGCAATGTGTAGGCACCACAATACCGGCACGTTTCGGTGTCATTATTTAAAATATTTACAGGGAGATGCAATAAAAGGTCTTATTGTTAAAAATGGTGCTAACTTTGCCCCAACCAATCAGATGTGAGATTTCAAATAGAAGCTAACATCTGATTGGTTGGGGAAAAATTAGCACAATTTTTAACAATAAGAACTTTTATTAATTTCCCTGATAATGTTTGTAATGGAAATAGTTTTATTCCTATCCTTATACAACTGACCACACATGATCAGTAGAGATGAATAAAACTGCTGAGTTCCGTTCCAAGACCAAATTTTTGGAAAAATGAGGAAAATCCGAAAACTAACCCATAGAAGTCAATAGGAGATCGAAAATGTAAATTTAAGGTTTAAAGGAGAACTAAATTCATTTTTTATACTCCAGAATCTGAAAACAACCCCCCTAAAAACACCAATAAGCTATATAATATGACTTCAGTAAATTGCATTAAAATAAATGTAAGCCTGTTAAGAACTGGATGAAGTATCTGTGTGTATGTGCAGTGTCAGACCACACCTCCTGCCTCAGTCACATGCTTTATCTGTCCTGTAAAAGGATTGGATAGAGATTATTAATGGGTGTGACCAACTGTAACAAGTTTCTGCCATAGCTAAAGACTGAGCATGGGCAGAACATAATGGTCGTTGACCAGACTGTGTGATATTAGAATGCTGTGATATTAAGCACAAACCATATATTATTTAGGGAAATTTCCCAGCACCCATATCAAAATGAGAAGTAAGACACTGATTACTGGCTTTATATCAAGGTGTTCTGCCTTCTGGTTCAGTGTTGTTCTGTGGCTTTAG
The DNA here is from genome assembly GCA_019447015.1 of Hymenochirus boettgeri. NCBI lineage: Eukaryota > Metazoa > Chordata > Amphibia > Anura > Pipidae > Hymenochirus > Hymenochirus boettgeri. Next base: position 16,039,368 of record CM033470.1, read on the forward strand.
TTGTCCTTTAAGTAGCAATAGAAAGTAAGGGCTAAGCCACACTGCCGCATTTTTTCTGCGTTTGCGCATGCGTTTTTTCAGATCATTGAAAATGCGGCAATGCACCGAAAACGTGCGTTTTTTAATCGCAATCACATGAGTTTTTCTATTAATATTGAAAAAATGCATGCGCATAGTGTGGCCCTTAGTGTAAATGTCTCATGGACCCGGGAAATAGTCCGGGGAACACGGACATATCACCAAATCCTAAATAAAAACTTTCTTTACGCACTATCTATTTAAAAGTTTCTGCCTTGCATATGTGATCATTTACAAATGTTCAAAATCACGGGATCGTGAAATCACTATGTCTCCCATATTCGGAGGGTTTGTATTTTATTTTATAATTATCAAAAATTATTGAAAGTTCAGAAAAAAGTTCTGCAACCAAAAAATCAGAGAATTCTTTGGAACTTCCGAACTATCAAGGGTTATTCAATAAAAGTTCTTATCGTTTAAAATGGTGCTAATTTTGCCCCAGCCAATCAGATGTTAGCTTTCAAATGTTAAATAAGATCTGATTGGTTGGGGCAAAATTAGCACCATTTTAAACAATAGGAAACTTTTATTGAATCTCCCTGTATGAGTTTCGAGTCGGAACCGGACTTCATCCCCATCGATCAGATGAGATTGGAGTGATTGTGATCGTCTGTATTAACAAGATGTGGCATCTTGTTAATACAGACGATATATACGTAATATACACTGTAAACGTGTCAGCTTTTACTTGCTGTGTTAGAACTGCTCACCTTGTTCTGCTGCTGTAATTTGTAACATCGTATCTAGTACAGAGCCTGAACTCAGCTCCCTCTACTTGGATACAATGTTACAAATGAACTGAAGGTGAAGGAAGGAGGGGGGAGGATGAGCTCAGCTAATAGTACTGAGGAGAACAGTTCTAAAATGCCAAGTAAAAGCTGCTACAGGCTTTATAACAGTGACCCTGTGACTAGCAGCCATGAGATCCCTATCCCTGCCTCTTCCTTCCTTCCATCCAACTCTCCAATTAGAACTTAGAGTGGGTGAGGAGTGAACAATTCAATGGAGACATGGAAAGCAGGTACATACTGTATATCCTGTCAATGCTGGTACATACTGTATATCATGTCAATGCTGGTACATACTGTATATCATGTCAATGCTGGTACATACTGTATATCATGTCAATGCTGGTACATACTGTATATCATGTCAATGCTGGTACATACTGTGTATCATGACATATGCTGGCATAACTGTGTATCATGTCAATGCTGGTACATACGTGTATATCATGTCAATGCTGGTACATACTGTATATCATGTCAATGCAGGTACATACGGTATCATGTCAATGCTGGTACATACTGTATATCATGTCCATGCTGGTACAACTGTATATCATGTCAATGCGGTAATACTGTGTATCATGTCAATGCTGGTACATACTGTATATCATGTCAATGCTGGTACATACTGTATATCATGTCAATGCTGGTACATACTGTATATCATGGCAATGCTGGTACATACAGTATATCCTGTCAATGCTGGTACATACTGTATATCATGTCAATGCTGGCACATACTGTATATCATGGCAATGCTGGTACATACTGTATATCATGTCAATGCTGGTACATACTGTATATCCTGTCAATGCTGGTACATACTGTATATCATGTCAATGCTGGTACATACTGTATATCATGTCAATGCTGGTACATACTGTATATGATGGCAATGCTGGTACATACTGTATATCGTGTCAATGCTGGTACATACTGTATATCATGTCAATGCTGGTACATACTGTATATCATGTCAATCCAGGCAGCTGAAAGGGTTAATGGTAATACTGTGCTGGCACTGAATGTGTTAATGGCAATACTCTGGAAAAGTGTTGGCTCTAAAAGTGTTAATGCCAATACTCTGGGAAAGGGTTAATGGCAATACTCTGGGAAAGTGCTGGCACTGAAAGTGTTAATGGCAATAGTCTGGGAAAGTGCTGGCACTAAAAGTGTTAATGGCAATACTCTGGGAAAGTGCTGGCACTAAAAGTGTTAATGGCAATACTCTGGGAAAGGGTTAATGGCAATACTCTGGGAAAGTGCTGGCACTGAAAGTGTTAATGGCAATACTCTGGGAAAGGGTTAATGGCAATACTCTGGGAAAGTGCTGGCACTGAAAGTGTTAATGGCAATAGTCTGGGAAAGTGCTGGCACTAAAAGTGTTAATGGCAATACTCTGGGAAAGTACTGGCACTGAAAGTGTTAATGCCAATACTCTTGGAGAGCTAGGCCACACTACTGCACTTTTAAGCACAATGGGATTGCACAGTAGTATTGACCTATGGGGGTGGCCACATCACCTCTGATGGTGTCCACTGAGCTGCAATCTGCTTATCACAGCGCATGCAATCACATGCTCTCCAATCAGGGCTAATTGCCCAAATTGCATGTGTAAGCGGATATCAATGAGCGCGCTTGTGTTTCTGCAATCGCGAGCGTTCTAGTGTGGCCTCAGCCAGAAACCCTACTGGTACTGAAAGAGTTAAACATCTCAGATCTCACCCATTGCCCATTCTGCCCTACCTGACTGGCAATATTTCTGACGATGTTCATAAACTTGGTTTGGGTATTAATGCACTTTCCCTTTAAGAAGTTTTTATTCTATATTTAAAGAAATATTAATCTAAACATATAATGTCTGTGTTTTAAAGGTGAATTTATTCTTTAAAGGGCCACTAACCTATTAATCTGCACAGGCGAACGCTTATTGCAATAGCTCTATGCTATCTCGGGAGACGCTCAGAATTACAGACTCCATTATAGCCTGAGATTTTTCACATTTAGAAACGTTGCTGTAAATTGCCTTGAGATGAGTCACAATATCCTAGACTGATCTCCAAGCAAGGTCAATGGTATTATCTGGGCTGCTAGATCTTCACTTTGTTCCCCCCGGGAAAAATGTGTCAGTGTGACAAGTGCAGGTGTTAATTGTTGTTTGTTTCTTGACATCGGAGTCTTTGACTCACTGCAACCACTATAGATTTGGAAAACAGAAGCTAATAATCTGCGTCTACCAATCAGATGTAACCATTTTCATTTCCTAAATGACCAACTCTGATATCATCGCATCAGTAGTGAATCGGTCCAAATGACATCATTTCCACCCACAATTAAACCAACCTAGTGTGAGTGTGAATCTCTGGATTTCTATTAGCTTGATATAAAATAAAAATGGAGCAGAGCCTTCTTCTAACAGAAGGCATCTTGCAGTCTCATGCTATATGAACAGGATTGACCACAAAATCTAAGAAACAAGAAGTTATTTCTTACTCCCAGGTTTCCCAGAGTAAGGGGCGGAGATATGCAAAATTTCTCCTTTATGTCCTATGGCTAATAATGCGTCCAGAACTGCTGGCTTATTAACATGCAACACAGCCTATGGTATAGAGACAATCATCTAACCTCCAGACATGACATGTTTCAATATTGTTAGATCTCGTCAGTGCAAGATACAGATTTATGGCTCTATGGGGTAGGACTTGGGAGCACAACAGACAAGGCAGCTATAGCTTAAGGAGAGGGGGGCCAAAAGGAGCGAAAAGCCCTCCACAGAGCATAAAATGGAGCATAACCTTCTTATAACAGAAGGTACGCTCTGTAACGAATGAGAAACTTGTGTTGCCATCCATCATAGTGTGGCCTTAGCCTAAATGAAGATCCACCTGCCTAAAATAGAATTAGTCTAATATTTCATTAGTCCAGTCCCGCCACTCCCACTCAGCACCGATGAGTAAACCTTACTGAGCATGCCTGTACCACTGGCAAAAGAGGTGGGGTAAAAGATATATATTTAATTTAATCACAGATTTTGGAAGCATCTCTCTCTTCAGCAATTATGTAACAGGTAAGTGTAAAGTCAGAGTCACCTGTGTAAATAAGGAGAAACAATCTACATAATGACTTCACAATACAGATTACTTACTAGCTACTTCCAAAAATCAATTGCAGCATTTTCTGAGATGAAACCATTTTCCAGTTTGGCATTAAAACAAACTCCAGTTCCTGCCAAAAAGAATCTTCCACTAACAGCTAAACTGATGGAACCCCATCACAGCACACATGCCTTGCTGCAGACTGACTTGGCTACTTTATGACTGATCTCTGAGCCTCATTCTTCTATAATAGCTTTCAGTGCTGACTGTCCTATTGAGTTTTATAATTGCCTTGTTTATATTTTCAGGAATAGATACAGCCAGGTACAAAACTGTATCTATACATTACATTAAACTAATTAAATACATTAGGGCAATGGGTACAGTGAGGGTTCCTGTAGCTGTATATTGGCTGCACTAACTGCAAAAATAAATGGCATATTCACAACTAAAATGCAAATTTATAAATGGGGGAATCCCCCCTAAAACCCCAAAACCACAATAGTAAGAAAGCTGACAAAAGCAGCAAAATGTTTTTTTCTCTCCTTTCCCTCTTTAAAGGTTTCTGCCTCCTCTCCAAGCTCTATTACAAGCTCGCACATGCTCAAAGCAGGCAGCTAGGGGAGCAGCATTCAGTCATGGGCTGTGATGTTAAAGGAAAAGGAAAGATGTGCACTGATTAAGTATACACCTATGTAGGGAGGTGCACTACTCAGGATATAATCAATTCAGCAGTAGTCAATAGTCACATATTATCAGGTCAGTATGCATCATGGGGGTTACCCTACTTATGACCAGCAATGCGCCGTGTCACTGTGTAAGTAGGGTAACTGCATCGGACAGCATTACATCTCTTAGTTTTCTAACTATTGCACTGATTTGCTTATATACAATTTTTCGTTTGAGAGGGTGGAGTTGCCGGTTTAAATGTATGACTGTTTATATTAAGCTTACCCTTTAATCCAAGGTAAATCTCCCCCGTTAAAGCATAAATTAACCAGCAGAAGAGAGAAGGAAGTCAAGCCAAGCTATATTACTCAAACTATACATCAATACAAATGTGATTTAGGATCAATACACCTTTAATTTAACCATTTTCCCACTAAACCATTTTAATCTAAAGCAATGTGCAGTTTTTAATTATTGTGCTTCTTCCCCTTAGTTGGCAATTTGAATTATTATTCTGTTGGTATGATTTGGTAAGACAGCAAGACAGGAAAATAATACTTATTATAATGATCTATTGCAGTATAATCCCGCTTCTTAACAAACATATCCCTGTGTGGGGCTGCCAACTAGATTCTCATTTTACCCTAATGCACCTAAATATGTTTCTATTCCGGTTCCCACGCTTCTAACGCCTGTTGTAGCTTCAGACTGAGAGCCTGGCAGCAGGATGCACCGAGCTGGAGAGACGCATGCTCATTGGATCTAGTAATCCTGCATTCAGCAGAGCTGAGAGGTAACTAGCGGTCATTCCAACACCAAGCACTTGCCCTCAAAACAAATAACAGAAAAGCCCTTTGCAGGTGCAAAAGCGATTTAGTGACGGTCCTCCATTCCCCCATTGGTCCCCCATTCCCCCACTGGTCCCCCATTCCCCCACTGGTCCCCCATTCCCCCACTGGTGCCCCATTCCCCCACCGGGTCCCCCATTCCCCCACCGGTTCCCCCATTCCCCCACCGGTCCCCCATTCCCCCACCGGTCCCCCATTCCCCCAATGGTCCCCCATTCCCCCACTTGGTGCAGAAAATCATATACAGCAGCAACAATATTAATAAAACAATATTGATGGTTATTTTTATAGAGCAGGGGCCCCAGTGTTTCTCTGGGAGTTGGGGTAACTCAAAATAAATAAACCTTTCACCCAGAGACGTGACGGCAGTGCAGTCAAATGTAAACACACATTAACCATTTAACCTTTACATAAACAAGTCAAAGTGCCTTGAATCCACATTTGAATAAAAGGCAAAGTAAAGCAATTTACATTAAAAGAAAGAACCCAAATCGATGAAATGAAGGGTCCCTTGTATCTGTCAATAAATATGAATTGTGTTGTCGCATCATCTAACCACAAGCGCTTCTGGCAGATATTAGGAGGAGCACCATTAATCAGCAGTGATGGGGTTAACCTATTGCGCTCCAGCAGTGAAATAGTCAATGTGGTCACGTTGCATTAACACACTGACTCCTTTAACGAGACAGACAGTTAATTGAAATCTAGACATCCCTCCCATGATTCATTCCCTGAACATTCCAAACACTGTCCCAGTTTGGACCATAAACTACTAAAGCGGGGACCTTGCTGTTCCCAGAATGTACTCGGTGCTGGGCTGATCTTCCCTTTAAATCTGGGCTAGGAACAAAAGTGTTTACAAGGCTAAATTGGCAAAAAGAAAAATAAATCAATGGAAATCAATAGACAAGCAGTGTAAGGGGGGGGGGTGATTATCCAGCAGGATGCAGATCTGCACTGATAACAAACACTGGCCACTGATAATGATATTTACAGCAGATTGGCACAGGGAGCTGCCCGCTGTCTATCATACGGGTATATACGGTATATACAGGACTGATATTATGATGTCATCCCATCACAGGAAATTTAAAGGAGCAGTAGCTACTCAATGGTTACAACAAACTGATTGAAACTCCTGACCTTGACTATTCACAGTACATACAGAGGGGCGACCGGATCCATAGATTAAAGGGCTGCAACACCCCCCCCCCCCATTGAATGAAAACACCCACAATGCCATAGTCCTTGGCCATACAGAGTTTTATGAGCCATGTCCCACAGTCTACCCACCAGCTCCCTACTGTGCCAGTCTGTCCTCAACAAACCCCAACCAAGTGGAGATGTGCCAGTCCATGCCACCTTACCAGACTATTGTTGCCCACTGTGAAGGCTGCAGCCAGGCAGGCCATTCCCCCTGCCCCAGGGATTGTATGGGATCTGTCCAGTGCAGTGTGGTGCTGATCTGTTCAGCTCTGTCTCCTTATTGACTGATTCCCCCTACAGCCTGCCCTGCACACTGAGGATTCTGTCACCTCTATCCGCCCTCCCTATTGGATGGGAGGGAGTGGAGGGTGGGGCTTGTAAACGTGCTCTTGTTTTTCTCTCTCTATGGGCTCACCTCCAGACGTGATTTAACCCCAGGAAATTAAAATCCACCAATCTGATTGCATCTTAAAAATAATAATAACAATAATAATAATAATAATAATGATAATGATAATGATAATAATAATAATGATGATCAGTAACATATATAACAATGATAATGATATAATAATAAATGAAATGATAATAATAATGAATAATATATAATCATATGATAATCAATACTATCTAATAATGCAATTCATAGCCCTCCTCTCCTATCCTCCTCCATCCCACCCTCCTCCTCCTCTCCTACCTCACTTATCCATCTTCTCGCTGCCTCATCCCATGAACATCCTGCCCTCCTCGCCTCCCTCTCCCCTCTCCGCCCCTCTGCTCCTCCTCCTCCTCTCTGCTCCTCCTCCCCTGCTCCATCCTGCTCCTCCCTCCCCCTGTTCTGCCTCCAAACTTCCTCCTCCCCTGCTCCTCTCCTCCTGCCTCCCCCTGTCTCTCTCGTCCTCCTCCTCATAATCCTCCTCTCTCCTGCTTCTCCCTCCTCTCCTCCCCTCCCCCCTCCTCCTCCTCCTCCATCCTCCCGCTGCCCCCTCGCTGCTCCTCCTCTTGTGCTCCTCCTGCTCCTCTATCCGTTCTGCTCCTCTCCTCCTCTCTCCCTCCCTCTTCCTTCTCTCATCCTGCTCTCCTGCTCCTCTCTCTCTGCTCCTCTCCTCTTCATCCCGTGCTCTCTCCTCCTCCTGCTTCTTCTCTCTTCCTTCTTTTCCATTTCTTCTGTCTTTTCTTCGTCTCTCCTCCTACCTCCCTCTCCTCCATCCTCCTGCATGTTTCGCAACACACCCCGAACCTGTACAAGCCCTCCTGCACACAAACACTACGCCATGCTAACTACTCAATTCCCACTGCTCTAACATTCCGGTAACGAGCCCTCCTGCACCAAACAAGTTTACCCGCAACACTCAATTCCCCCACTGCTCTAACATTCCTGACGAGCCCTCCTGCACCAAACCAGTTACTCCAGTGCAACTACCACCCCACTGCTCTAACATTCCTGTACGAGCCCTCCCGCCCAAACAACACTCCATGCTAACTACTCAATTCCACTGCTCTAACATTCCTGTACGAGCCCTCCTGCACCAACACACTTACTCCATGCTAACTCTACTCATTCCCACTGCTCTAACCTTCCTGACGAGCCCTCCTGCACCAAACAACTTACTCCATGCTAACTACTAATTCCACACTGCTCTAACATTCCTTTACGAGCCCCCTCACACCAAACAACTTACTCTATGCTTATACTCAATTACCCCTGCTCTAAACTTCCTGTACGAGCCCTCCTGCACCAAACACTTACCATTCTAACTACTCATTCCCCGGCTCTACAACTTCCTGTACGAGCCCTCCTGCCCACAAACAACTTACTCCATGCAACTACTGAATTCACACTGCTCTAACATTCCTGTACGAGCCCTCCTGCACCAACAACTTACTCCTGCTGACTACTCTCAATTCCCACTGCTCTAACATTCCTATACGAGCCCTCCTGCTCCAAACAACTTACTCCATGCTAACTACTCAATCCCCACTGCTCTAACATTCCTATACGAGCCCTCCTACACCAAACAACTTACTCCATGCTAACTACTGAATTCACACTGCTCTAACATTCCTGTACGAGCCCTCCTGCACCAAACAACTTACTCCATGCTGACTACTCAATTCCCACTGCTCTAATACCTTCCATACAGCCCTCCTGCACCAACAATCTTACTCCATGCTATCTACTCATCCCCACTGCTCTAAATTCCTTACGAGCCCCCTGCACAAACACCTTACTCCATGCAACTACTCAATCCCACGCTCTAACATTCCTGTAAGAGCCCTCCTCACCAACCAACTTACTCCATGCTGACTACTCAATCCCCACTGCTCTAACATCCTGTACGAGCCCTCCTGCACCAAACAACTTACTCCATGCAGACTACTACTCAATTCCCACTGCTCTACACTTCCTGTATGTGCCCTCCTGCACCAAACAACTTACTCCATGCTAATCTACTACTCAATCCCCACTGCTCTAACATTCCTGTACGAGCCCTCCTGCACCAAACAAACTTACTCCATGCTAACTACTCCAATTCCCCACTGCTCTAACATTCCTACGAGCCTCCTGCCACCAAACAACTTACTCCATGCTAACACTCAATTCACACTGCTCTAACATTCCTGTACGAGCCCTTCTGCACCAAAAACAACTTACTCCATGCTGACTACTCAATCCCCACTCTCTAACATTCCTATACGAGCCCTCCTCACCAAACAACTACTCCATGCTAACACTGAATTCCACTGGCTCTAACATTCCTGTAGAGCCCTCCTGCACCAAACAACTTACTCCATGCTATCGACATACTCAATTCCACCTGCCTCTAACATTCCTTTACGAGCCCCCTGCACCAAACAACTTTACTCCATGCAACTACTCAATCCCACTCGCTCTAACATTCCTGTACGAGCCCTCCTGCACCAAACAACTTACTCCAGTCTAACTCAATCCCCACTGCTCAACATTCCTGTACGACCCTCCTGCACCAAACAATTAACTCCATGCTGACTACTCAATTCCCATGCTCTAACATTCCTTTAGAGCCCTCCTGCACCAACAACTTACTCCATGCTATCTACCAATCCCACTGCTAACATTCCTGTAGGAGCCTCCTGCACCAAACAACTTACTACTCCATGCTAACTACTCAATCCCACTGCTCTAACATTCCTGTACGAGCCTCCTGCACCAAAAACTTACTCCATGCTAACTACTCAATTCCCCCTGCTCTAACATTCCTTTACGCCCTCCTGCACCAAACAACTTACTCCCATTAACTACTCAATTCCCACTGCTCTAACATTCCTGTATGAGCCCTCCTGACCAAACAACTACTCCATGCTATCTACCATCCCCACTGCTCTAACATTCTGTACGAGCCCTCTGCACCAACACCTTACTCCATGCTAATCTACATCTCACCCACTGCTCTAACATTCCTTTACGAGCCCGCCTGCACCAAACAACTTACTCCATGCTAACTACTCAATCCCCACTGCTCTAACATTCCTGTACGAGCCCTCCTGCAACAACAACTTACTCCATGCTAACTACTCACTTCCCACTGCTCTAACATTCCTGTACGAGCCCTCCTGCACCAAAACCTTACTCCATGCTAACTACTCAATCCCCACTCTCTACAACATTCCTGTACAGCCCTCCTGCCCCAACAACTACTCCATGCTATCTACTCAATCCCCACTGCTCTAACATTCCTTGTACGAGCCCTCCTGCACCAAACAACTTACTCCATGCTAACTCAATCCCCACTGCTCTAACATTCTGTACGAGCCCTCCTGCACCAAACAACTTACTCCATGCTACACTCATTCCCCACTGCTCTACATTCTGTACGAGCCACCTCCTGCACACCAAACAACTTACTCCATGCTAACTACTCAATCCCACTGCTCTAACATTCCTGTATGAGCCCTCCTGCACCAAACAACTTACTCCATGCTAACTACTCAATTCCCACTGCTCTAACATTCCTGTACGAGCCCTTCTGCACCAAACAACTTACTCCATGCTAATCCTATCCCCCCCTGCTCTAACATTCCTGACGACCCCTCCTGCACCAAACAACTTACTCCATGCTGACTACTCATTCCCACTGCTCTAACATTCCTTACGACCCTCCTCACCAAACAACTTACTCCATCTAACTACCTCAATCCCCACTGCTCTAACATTACCTGACGAGCCCTCCTGCTCCAAACACCTTACTACTCCATCTATCTACTCAATCCCCACTGCTCTAACATTCCTTTACGAGCCCCCTGCACAAACAAACTTACTCTCCATGCTAACTACTCAATCCCCACTGCTCTAACATTCCTGTACGAGCCCTCCTGCACCAAACAACTTACTACTCATGCTAACTACTCAATTCCCACTGCTCTAAACTTCCTGTACGAGCCCTCCTGCCCAAACAACTTACTCCATGCTATCTTCTCAATCCCCACTGCTCTAACATTCTTACGAGCCCCCGCCTCACCAAACAACTTACTCCATGCTAACTACCAATTCCCACTGCTCTAACATTCCTGTACGAGCCCCCTCCAGCACCAACAACTTACTCCATGCAACTCCTCAATCCCCACTGCTCTAACATTCCTGTACGACCCTCCTGCTCCAAACAACTTACTCCATCTACTACTCAATCCCCCCTGCTCTAACATTCCTTGACCATCCCGCTGCACACAACTTACTCCATGCTAACTACTCAATTCCCCACTGCTCTAAACATTCCTGTACGAGCCCTCCTGCACAAACAACTTACTCATGCTAAACTACTCAATTCCCACTGCTCTAACATTCCTGTACGAGCCCTCTGCACCAAACAACTTACTCCATGCTACTACTCAATCCCCCTGCTCTAAACATTCCTGTACGAGCCCTCCTGCACCAAACACTTACCTCCATGCTAATACTCAATTCCCACTGCTCTAACATTCCTGTACGAGCCCTCCTGCACCAAACAACTTACCCATGCTAACTACTCAATTTCCACTGCTCTAACATCCTGTACGAGCCCTCTGCACCAAACAACTTACTCCATGCTATCTACTCAATCCCCACTGCTCTAAACATTCCTGTACGAGCCCTCCTGCACCAACAACTTACTCCATGCTACTACTCTACTCAATCCCCACTGCTCTAACATTCCTGTACGAGCCCTCCTGCACCAAACAACTTACTCCATGCTAACTACTCAATCCCCACTGCTCTAACATTCCTGTACGAGCCCTCCTGCACCAAACAACTTACTCCATGCTAACTACTCAATTCCCACTGCTCTAACATTCTTGTGCAAGCCCTCCTGCTCCAAACAACTTACTCCATGCTAACTACTCAATTCCCACTGCTCTAACATTCCTGTACGAGCCCTCCTGCACAAACAACTTACCTCCATGCTATACTACTACTCATTCCCACGCTCTAACATTCCTGTACGAGCCCTCCTGCACCAAAACACTTACTCCATGCTAACTACTCAATCCCCACTGCTCTAACATTCCTGTACGAGCCCTCCTGCACCAAACAACTTACTCCATGCTAACTACTCAATTCCCACTGCTCTAACATTCCTGTACGAGCCCTCCTGCACCAAACACTTACTCCATGCTAACTACTCAATTCCCACTGCTCTAACATTCCTGTACGGCCCTCCTGCACCAAACAACTTACTCCATGCTAACTACTCAATTCCCACTGCTCTAACATTCCTGTACGAGCCCTCCTGCACCAAACAACTTACTCCATGCTTCTACTCAATCCCCACTGCTCTAACATTCCTGTACGAGCCCTCCTGCACCAAACAACTTACTCCATGCTAACTACTCAATCCCCACTGCTCTAACATTCCTGTACGAGCCCTCCTGCACCAAACAACTTACTCCATGCTAACTACTCATCCCACTGCTCTAACATTCCTGTACGAGCCCTCCTGCACCAAACAACTTACTCCATGCTAACTACTCAATTCCCACTGCTCTAACATTCCTGTACGAGCCCTCCTGCACCAACAATTACTCCATGCCTATCTCAATTCCCACTGCTCTAAACATTCCTGTACGAGCCCTCCTGCACCAAACAACTTACTCCATGCTAACTACTCAATCCCCACTGCTCTAACATTCCTGTACGAGCCCTCCTCCCAAAACAACTACTCCATGCTACTACTCAATCCCCACTGCTCTAACATTCCTTATCGAGCCCCCCTGCAACCAAACAACTTACTCCATGCTAACTACTCAATCCCCACTGCTCTAACATTCCTTGTACGAGCCCTCCTGCACCAAACAACTTACCTCCATGCTAACTACTCAATTCCCCTGCTCTAACATTCCTGTACGAGCCCTCCTGCTCCAAACAACTTACTCCATGCTATCTCTCAATCCCACTCCCACTGCTCTAACATTCCTTTACGAGCCCCCTGCACCAAACAACTTACTCACTCCATGCTAACTACTCAATCCTCCACTGCTCTAACATTCCTGTACAGCCCTCCGCCAGCACAAAAACAACTTACTCCATGCTAACTACTCAATTCCCACTGCTCTAACATTCCTGTACGAGCCCTCCTGCTCCAAACAACTTACTCCATGCTATCTACTCAATCCCCACTGCTCTAACATTCCTTTACGAGCCCCGCCTGCACCAAACAACTTACTCCTATGCTAACTACTCAATCCCCACTGCTCTAACATTCCTGTACGAGCCCTCCTGCACCAAACAACTTACTCCATGCTAACTACTCAATTCCCACTGCTCTAACATTCCTGTACGAGCCCTCCTGCACCAAACAACTTACTCCATGCTAACTACTCAATCCCACTGCTCTAACATTCCTGTACGAGCCCTCCTGCACCAAACAACTACTCCATGCTACTACTCAATTCCCACTCTCTAACATTCCTGTACGAGCCCTCCTGCACCAACAACTTACTCCATGCTAACTACTCAATCCCCACTGCTCTAACATTCCTGTACGAGCCCTCCTGCCAAAACACTTACTCCTGCTATCTACTAATCATCATCCCCACTGCTCTACATTCCTTTACAGCCCGCCTGCACCAAACAACTTACTCCATGCTAACTACTCAATCCCCACTGCTCAATTCCTGTACAGCCCTCCTGCACCAAACAACTTACCTACTTGCTAACTACTCAATTCCCACTGCTCTAACATTCCTGTACGAGCCCTCCTGCACCAAAAACTTACTCCATGCAACTACTCAATCCCACTGCTCTACATTCCTGTACGGCCCTCCTGCCCAAACAACTTACTCCATGCTATCTACTCAATCCCCACGCTCTAACATTCCTGTAGAGCCCTCCTGCCACAAACAACTTATCCACTTACTCATGCTCTCTACCATTCCCCACTGCTCTAACATTCCTGTACGAGCCCTCCCTACCCAACAACTTACTCAATCTACTACTAATTCCACTGCTCTAACATCCTGTGAGCCCTCCTACACCAAACAACTTACTCCATGCTATCTACTCAATCCCCACTGCTCTAACATTCCTGTACGAGCCCTCCTGCACCAAACAACTTACTCCATGCTAACTACTCAATCCCCACTGCTCTAACATTCCTGTACGAGCCCTCCTGCTCCAAACAACTTACTCCATGCTATCTACTCAATCCCCACTGCTCTAAACATTCCTTACGAGCCCTCCTGCACCAAACAACTTACTCCATGCATCTACTAATCCCATCCCACGCTCTAACATTCTTGTGCAAGCCCTCCTGCCTCCAAACAACTCTTACTCCATGCTAACTACTCAATCCCCACTGCTCTAACATTCCTGTACGAGCCCTCTGCCCAAACAACTTACTCCATGCTAACTACTCAATCCCACCATGCTCTAACATTCCTGTACGAGCCCTCCTGCACCAAACAACTTACTCCATGCTAACTACTCATATCCCACTGCTCTAACATTCCTGTACGAGCCCTCCTGCACCAAACAACTTACTCCATGCTAACTACTCATTCCCACTGCTCAACATCCTGTACAAGCCCTCCGCTCCAAACAACTACTCCATGCTAACACTCAATTCCCCCTGCTCTAACATTCCTGTACGAGCCCTCTGCACAAACAACTTCTCCATGCTAACTACTCAATTCCCACTGCTCTAACATTCCTGTACGAGCCCTCCTGCACCAAACAACTTACTCCATGCTATCTACTCAATCCCCACTGCTCTAACATTCCTGTACGAGCCCTCCTGCACCAAACAACTTACTCCATGCTAACTACTCAATCCCACTGCTCTAACATTCCTGTACGAGCCCTCCTGCACCAACAACTTACTCCATGCTAACTACTCAATTCCCACTGCTCTAACATTCCTGTACGAGCCCTCCTGCACCAAACAACTTACTCCATGCTAACTACTCAATTCCCACTGCTCTAACATTCCTGTACGAGCCCTCCTGCACCAAACAACTTACTCCATGCTATCTACTCAATCCCCACTGCTCTAACATTCCTGTACAGCCCTCCTGCACCAAACAACTTACTCCATGCTAACTACTCAATCCCACTGCTCTAACATCCTGTACAGCCCTCCTGCACCAAACAACTTACTCCATGCTAACTACTCAATTCCCACTGCTCTCTAACATTCCTGTACGAGCCCTCCTGCACACCAAACAACTTACTCCATGCTAACTACTCAATTCCCACTGCTCTAACATTCCTTAGACGACCCTCTGCCCCAAACAACTTACTCCATGCTATCTACTCAATCCCCACTGCTCTAACATTCCTGTACGAGCCCTCCTGCAACACAACAACTACTCCATGCTACTACTCATCCACCACTGCCTAACATTCCTGTACGAGCCCTCCTGCACCAAACATTACTCTCATGCTAATACTCAATCCCCACTGCTCTAACATTCCTGTACGAGCCCTCCTGCCCAAACAACTTACTCCATGCTAATACCTCAATCCCACTGCTCTAACATTCCTTTACGAGCCCCCTGCACCAAACAACTTTCCATGCTACTCAATCCCCACTGCTCTAACATTCCTGTACGAGCCCCTCCGCACCAAACAACTTACTCCATGCTAACTACTCAATTCCCACTGCTCTAACATTCCTGTACACCCTCCTGCCCAAACAACTTACTCCATGCTACTCTCAATCCCCACTGCTCTAACATTCCTATCGAGCCCCGCTGCACCAAACAACTTACTCCATGCTAACTACCTCAATCCCCACTGCTCTCAACATTCCTGTACGAGCCCTCCGCACCAAACAACTTACTCCATGCTAACTACTCATCCCACCTGCTCTAACATTCCTGTACGAGCCCTCCTGCTCCAAACAACTTACTCCATTCTACTACTCAATCCCCACTGCTCTAACATTCCTTACGAGCCCCCTGCACCAAACAACTTACTCCATGCTACTCTCAATCCCACTGCTCTAACATTCTGTACGAGCCCTCCTGCACCAAACAACTTATCATGCTATAACTACTCAATTCCCACTGCTCTAACATCTCTCTACGAGCCTCCTGCCCAAACAACTTACTCCATGCTAACTACTCAATCCCCACTGCTCTAACATTCCTGTACGACCTCCTGCACCAAACAACTTACTCCATGCTATCCTCAATCCCACTGCTCTAACATCTGTACAGCCCTCCTGCCCAAACAACTACTACTCCATGCTAACTACTCAATTCCCCACTGCTCAACATTCCTGTACGAGCCTCCTGCCCAAACAACTTACTCCATGCTATCTACTCAATCCCCACTGCTCTAACATTCCTTACGAGCCCGCCTGCACCAAACAACTTACTCCATGCTAACTACTCAATCCCCACTGCTCTAACATTCCTGTACGAGCCCTCCTGCACCAAACAACTTACTCCATGCTAACTACTCAATTCCCACTGCTCTAACATTCCTGTACGAGCCCTCCTGCACCAAACAACTTACTCCATGCTAACTACTCAATCCCCACTGCTCTAACATTCCTGTACAGCCCTCCTGCTCCAAACAACTTACTCCATGCTACCTCATCCCCACTGCTCTAACTCCTTACGACCCCCTGCACCAACAACTACTCCATGCTAACTACTCAATCCCCACTGCTCTACATTCCTGTACGAGCCCTCCTGCACCAAACAACTTACTCCATGCTAACTACTCAATTCCCACTGCTCTAACATTCCTGTACGAGCCCTCCTGCACCAAACAACTTACTCCATGCTAACTACTCAATCCCCACTGCTCTAACATTCCTGTACGAGCCCTCCTGCACCAAACAACTTACTCCATGCTAATACTCAATTCCCACTGCTCTAACATTCCTGTACAGCCCTCTGCACCAAACAACTTACCCATGCTAACTACTACATCATCCCACTGCTCTAACATTCCTGTACAGCCCTCCTACACCAACAACTTACTCATACTAACTACTAATTCCCACTGCTCTAACATTCCTGTGCAAGCCTTCCTCACCCAAACAACTTACTCCTGCTTATTACTCATCCCCATGCTCTAAATTCCTGTACACCCTCCTGCCCAACAATTTAGTCCATGTCTAATTACTCAATCCCCATGCTCTAACATTCCTTACGAGCCCTCCTGCACCAAACAACTTACTCCATGCTAATACTCATTCCCACTGCTCTAACATTCCGTACAAGCCCTCCTGCCCAAACAACTTACTACCTCATGCTAACTACTCAATTCCCACTGCTCTAACATTCCTGTACGAGCCCTCCTGCACAAACACTTCCTCCATGCTAAACTACTCAATCCCAGCCCCTAAACATTCCTGTACGAGCCCTCCTGCCACAAACAACTACCCATGCTATCTACTCATATCCCCACTGCTCTAACATTCCTGTACAGCCCCCACCAAACAACTTACTCCATGCTAACTACTCAATCCCCACGCTCAACTTCCTGTACGAGCCCTCCTGCACAAACACAACTCCATGCTATACTCTCAATCCCACTGCTCTAACATTCCGTACGAGCCCTCCTGCCCAAACAACTACTCCATGCTAACTACTCAATTCCCACTGCTCTAACATTCCTGTACGAGCCTCCTCACCAAACAACTTACTCTATGCTATACTCAATTCCCACTGCTCTAACATTCCTGTACAGCCCTCACACCAACAAATACTTACTCCAGCTATACTAATCTTCCCCACTGCTCTAACATTCCTGTACGAGCACCTCCTGCACCTCACAAACAACTTACTCCATGCTAACTACTCAATTCCCACTGCTCTAACATTCCTGTACAAGCCCTCCTGCTCCAACAACTTACTCCATCTAACACTCAATTCCCACTGCTCTAACATTCCTGTACGAGCCCTCCTGCACTAAACATCTCCTCCATGCTAACTACTCAATTCCCAAAGCCCCTACTAACATTCCTGTACGAGCCCTCCTGCATCCAACAACTTACTCCATGCTATCTACTCAATCCCCACTGCTCTAACTTCCTGTACGAGCCCTCCTGCACCAAACAACACTCTCCATGCTAACTACTCATCCCCACTGCTCTAACATTCCTGTACGAGCCCTCCTGCACCAAACAACATACTCCATGCTAACTATCAATTCCCCACTGCTCTAACATTCCTGTACGAGCCCTCCTGCACCAAACAACTCACTCCATGCTAACTACTCAATTCCCACTGCTCTACAACATTCCTTACGAGCCCTCCTACACCAAACAACTTACTCTATCTTATACTATTACTCATTCCCACTGCTCTCAACATTCCTGTCGAGCCTCTCGTCACCAACAAATTACTCCATGCTAATTACTTAATCCCCACGCTCTAACATTCCTGTACGAGCCCTCCTGCACCAAAAACTACTCCATGCTAACTACTCAATTCCCACTGCTCTAACATTCCTGTACGAGCCCTCCTGCACCAAACAACTTACTCCATGCAACTACTACATTCCCACTGCTCTAACATTCCTGTACGAGCCCTCCTACACCAAACAACTACTCATGCAAAACTACTAATTCACACTGCTCTAACATTCCTGTACGAGCCCTCGTACAACACCAAACAATTCTCCATGCTAATTACTTAATCCCCACTGCTCTAACATTCCTGTACGAGCCTCCTGACCCAACAAACAACTTACTCCATGCTAAATACTCAATTCCCACTTCTCTAACATTCCTATGTTCCTCCTGCACCAAACAACTTACTCCATGCTAAATACTCAATTCCCACTCTCTCTAACATTCCTGTATGTGCCTCCTGCACCAAACAACTTACCTCATGCTAATTACTCAATCCCCACTCTCTAAACATTCTCTACGAGCCTCCTGCACCAAACAACTTACTCCATGCTAAATACTCAATTCCTTCAATTCCCACTTCTCTAACATTCCTGTACGAGCCTCGAGCCCTCCTGCACCAAATAACTTACTCTATGCTAAATACTCAATCCCCACTGTTCCAACATTCCTGTAGGAGCCCTCCTGCACCAAATAAATTACTCCATGCTAAATACTCAATCCTCACTGTTCTAACATTCCTGTACATGTCCTCCTGCACCAAACAACTTACTTTATGTTAAATACTCATTCCCACTTCTCTAACATTCTTGTACCTGTCCTCCTGCACCAAACAATTTACTCCATGCAAACTACTCATCCGCACTGCCTCCTAAAACATTCCTGTACGAGCCCTCCTGCACCAAACAACTTACTCCATACTAAATACTCAATCCCCACTGCTCTAACCTTCCTATACGAGCCCTGCTGCACCAAACAATTTACTCCATGCAATCTACTCATCCCCACTGCTCTAACATTCTTGTGCAAGCCCTCCTGCTCCAAACAACTTACTCCATTCTAACTACTCAATCCCTACTGCTCTAACATTCCTGAACAAGCCCTCCTGCTCCAAACAACTTACTCCATGCTAACTACTCAATTCCCATTGCTCTAACATTCCTGTACGAGCCCTCCTGCACCAAACAACTTATTCCATGCTATCTACTCAATCCCCACTGCTCTAACATTCCTGTACGAGCCCTCCTGCCCCAAACAACTTACTCCATGCTAAATACTCAATTCCCACTGCTCTAACATTCCTGTACGAGCCCTCCTGCACTAAACAACTTACTCCATGCTAACTACTCATCCCCACTGCTCTAACATTCTTGTACAAGCCCACCTGCTCCAAACAACTTACTCCATGCTAACTACTCCTCCCCACTGCTCTAACATTCCTGAAAAACACTTACTCCATGCTAACTACTAACACTTCAACTGCTCTAACATTCCGTACGAGCCCTGCTCACCAACAAACTACTAGCTTATACACTTCCACTGCTCTAACATTCCTGTACGAGCCCTCGTCACCAAACAAATTACTCCATGCTAATACTTAATCCCCACTGCCTAACATCCTGGACGAGCCCTCCGCACCCAACAACTTACTCCATGCTAACTACTCAATTCCACTGCTCTAACATTCGACGAGCCCTCCTGCACCAAACAACTATCTCTGCTAACACTCAATTCCCACTCTAACATTCCTGTACGAGCCCCTACACCAACACACTTACTCATGCAAACTACTGAATCCACATGCTCTAACATTCCGTGACGAGCCCTCGTACACCAAAACAAATTACTCCATGCTAATACTTAATCCCACTGCTCTAACTTCCTGTACGAGCCCTCCTGCACAAAAAAAATTACTCCATGCTAAAACTCATTCCCACTGCTCTAACATTCCTGTAGGCCTCCTGCACCAAACAACTTACTCCTGCATAAACTACTCAATCCCACTGCTCTAACATTCCTGTATGAGCCTCCTGCACCAAACAACTCCATGCTAATACTCAATCCCCACTGCTCTAACATTCCTGTACGAGCCCTCCTGCACCAAACAACTTATCCCTAAATACTCAATCCCACTCTAACATTCCTGTATGTCGTCCTCCGCACCACAACACACTTACTCCATGCTAAATACTCAATTCCCACTTCTCTAACATTCCTGTAGTGTCCTCCTGCCACCAAACAACTTACTCCATGCTAATTACTCAATCCCCACTGCTCTAACATTCCTCTACGAGCCCTCCTGCACCAAACACTTACTCCATGCAAAAAACTAATTCCCACTTCTCTCATTCCTGTACGAGCCATCCGAGCCCTCTGCACCAAATTACTACTCTATGCTAAATACTCATCCCCACTGTTCCAAACATTCCTGTAGGAGCCTCCTGCACCAAAAATTACTCCATGCTAATACTCAATCCTCACTGTTCTACACATTCCTGTACTGTCCTCCTGCACCAAACAACTTACTTTATGTTAAATACTCAATTCCACTTCTCTAACATTCTTGTACCTGTCCTCCTGCACCAAAACAATTACTCCATTGCAAACTACTCATCCGACAACCCCACTGCTCTAACATTCCTGAACAAGCCCTCCTGCTCCAAACAACTTACTCCATGCTAACTACTCAATTCCCACTGCTCTAACATTCCTGAACAAGCCATCTTGCTTCAAACAACTTACTCCATACTAAATACTCAATCCCCACTGCTCTAACATTCCTGAACAAGCCCTCCTGCACTAAACAACTTACTCCATGCTAACTGCTCAATTCCCACAGCCCTAACATTCCTGTACGAGCCCTCCTGCACCAAACAACTTACTCCATGCTATCTACTCAATTCCCACTGCTCTAACATTCCTGTAAGAGCCCTCCTGCACCAAACAACTTACTCCATGCTAATTTCTCAATCCCCACTGCTCTAACATTCTTGTACGAGCCCTCCTGCACCAAACAATTTACTCCATGCTAATTTCTCAATCCCCACTGCTCTAACATTCCTCTACGAGCCCTCCTGCACCAAACAACTTACTCTATGCTAAATACTGAATTCCCACTTCTCTAACATTCCTGTATGTGTCCTCCTGCACCCAACAACTTACTTCATGCTAAATACTCAATCCCCATTGATCCAACATTCCTGTAGGAGCCCTCCTGCACCAAATAAATTACTCTATGTTAAATACTCAATTCCCACTTCTCTAACATTCCTGTACCTGTCCTCCTGCACCAAACAATTTACTCCATGCAAACTACTCATCCGCACTGCTCTAACATTCTTGTACAAGCCCTCCTGCTCCAAACAACTTACTCCATGCTAACTACTCAATTCCCACTGCTCTAACATTCCTGTACGAGCCCTCCTGCACCAAACAACTTACTCCATGCTAACTACTCAATTCCCCACTGCTCCTTAACATTCTTGTACGAGCCCTCGCCTACCAACAACTTACTCCATTCTACTACTCAATCCCCACTGCTCTAACATTCCTGTACGAGCCCTCCTGTTCCAAACAACTTCTCCATGCTAACTACTGAATTCCCCACTTCTCTAACATGCCCTGTACGAGCCCTTCCGAGCCCTCCTGCACCAAATAACTTACTCTATGCTAAATACTCAATCCCCTGTTCCAACATTCCTGTAGGAGCCCTCCTGCACCAAAAAATTACTCATGCTAACTACTCAATCCCATGTTCTAACATTCCTGTCCCTTCCTCCTGCAAACCAAACAACTTACTTTATGTTAAATACTCAATTCCCACTTCTCTAACATTCTTGTACCTGCCTCCTGCACCACCACAATTACTCCATGCAAACTACTCTATCCCGCACTGCTCTAACTTCCTGTACGAGCCCTCCTGCACCAAACAATTACTCTCATACTACAATCACTCATCCCCTGCCTAACCTTCCTAACGAGCCCTGCTGCACCAAACAATTTACTCCATGCTCTACTCATCCCCACTGCTCTAACATTCTTGTGCAAGCCCTCCTGCTCCAAACAACTTACTCCATTCTAACTACTCAATCCCCTACTGCTCTAAAAAATTCCTGAACAAGCCCTCCTGCTCCAAACAATTACTCCATGCTAACTACTCAATCCCATGCTCTAACATTCCTGTACGAGCCCTCCTGCACCAAACAACTTATCTCCATGCTATCACTCAATCCCCACTGCTCTAACATTCCTGTACGAGCCCTCCTGCCCCAAACAACTTACTCCATGCTAACTACTCATTCCCACTGCTCTAACATTCCTGTACGCGCCCTCGCACTAAACAACTTCTCCATGCTAACTACTCCCCCCACTGCTCTAACATTCTGTCAAGCCCACCTGCTCCAAACAACTTACTCCATGCTAACTACTACTCCTCCCCTGCTCTAACATTCCTGAACAAGCCCTCTGCTCCAACAACTTACCCATACTAAATACTCAATCCCCACTGCTCTAACATTCCTGAACAAGCCCTCCTGCTCAAACAACTTCTTACGCCATGCTACTACTCAATTCCCCCTGCTCTAACATTCCTGAACAAGCCATCTTGCTTCAAACAACTTACTCCATACTAAATACTCAATCCCCACTGCTCTAAACATTCCTGAACAAGCCCTCCTGCACTAAACAACTTACCCATGCTAACTGCTCAATTCCCACAGCCCTACATTCCTGTACAAGCCCTCCTGCACCAAACAACTACTCCATGCTATCTACTCAATTCCCACTGCTCTAACATTCTGTAAGAGCCCTCCTGCACCAAACAACTTACTCCATGCTAATTTCTCAATCCCCACTGCCTAACATTCTTGTACGAGCCCTCCTGCACCAAACAATTTACTCCATGCTAATTTCTCAATCCCACTGCTCTAACATTCCTCTACGAGCCCTCCTGCACCAAACAACTTACTCTATGCTAAATACTGAATTCCCACTTCTCTAACATTCCTTATGTGTCCTCCTGCCCCACAACTCTATTCATGCTAAATACCAATCCCCATGTTCCAACATTCCTGTAGGAGCCCTCCTGCACCAAATAAATTACTCTATGTTAAATACTCAATTCCCACTTCTCTAACATTCCTGTACCTGTCCTCCTGCACCAAACAATTACTCCATGCAAACTACTCATCCGCACTGCTCTAACATTCTTGTACAAGCCCCTCCTCCCAAACACTTACCCCTACTAAATACCAATCCCCACTGCTCTAAACCTTCCTATACGAGCCCCCTGCACCAAACATTTACTCCATGCAACTACTCATCTCATCCCCACTGCTCTAACATCTTGTACAGCCCTCCTACTCCAACAACTTACTCCATTCTAACTACTCAATCCCCACTGCTCTAACATTCCTGTCGAGCCCTCCTTTCCAAACAACTTACTCCATGCTAACTACTGAATTCCCACTGCCTAACATTCCTGTACAGCCCTCCTGCACCAAACAATTTACTCATGCTAATTTCTCAATCCCCACTGCTCTAACATTCTTGTACGAGCCCTCCTGCACCAAACAATTTACTCCATGCTATCTACTCAATTCCCACTGCTCTAACATTCCTGTACGAGCCCCCTGCACCAAACAACTTACTCCATGCTAACTACTCAATCCCCACTGCTCTAACATTCCTGTACGAGCCCTCCTGCACCAAACAACTTACTCCATGCTAACTACTCAATTCCCACTGCTCTAACATTCCTGTACGAGCCCTCCTGCACCAAACAACTTACTCCATGCTAACTACTCAATTCCCACTGCTCTAACATTCCTGTACGAGCCCTCCTACACAACAAACAACTTACTCTATACTAACTACTGATTCCCACTGCTCTAACATTCCTGTGCAAGCCTTCCTACACCAAAAACTTGCTCCATGTTATTACTCAATCCCCTGCTCTAACATTCCTGTACGAGCCCTCCTGCTCCAATCAATTTAGTCCATGCTAATTACTCAATCCCCACTGCTCTAACATTCCTCGACGAGCCCTCCTGCACCAAACACTTACTCCATGCTAACTACTCAATTCCCACTGCTCTAACATTGCCTGTACAAGCCCTCCTGCTCCAAACAACGTTACTCCATGCTAACTACTCAATTCCCACTGCTCTAACATTCCTGTACGAGCCCTCCTGCACTAAACAAACCTTCCTCCATGCTAACTACTCAATTCCCAAAGCCCTAACATTCCTGTACGAGCCCTCCTGCACCAAACAACTTACTCCATGCTATCTACTCAATCCCCACTGCTCTAACATTCCTGTACGAGCCCTCCTGCACCAAACAACTTACTCCATGCTAACTACTCAATCCCCACTGCTCTAACATTCCTGTACGAGCCCTCCTGCACCAAACAACATACTCCATGCTAACTACTCAATTCCCACTGCTCTAAACATTCCTTACGAGCCCTCCTGCACCAAACAACTTACTCCATGCTAACTACTCAATTCCCACTGCTCTAACATTCCTGTACGAGCCCTCCTACACCAAACAACTTACTCTATGCTTATTACTCAATTCCCACTGCTCTAACATTCCTGTACGAGCCCTCGTTCACCAAACAAATTACTCCATGCTAATTACTTAATCCCACTGCTCTAACATTCCTGTACGAGCCCTCCTGCACCAAACAACTTACTCATGCTAACTACTCAATTCCCACTGCTCTAACATTCCTGTACGAGCCCTCCTGCACCAAACAACTTACTCCATGCTAACTACTCAATTCCCACTGCTCTAACATTCCTGTACGAGCCCTCCTACAAACCAAACAACTTACTCCATGCAAACTACTGAATTCACACTGCTCTAACATTCCTGTACGAGCCCTCTACACCAAAACAAATTACTCCATGCTAATTACTTAATCCCCACTGCTCTAACATTCCTGTACGAGCCCTCCTGCACCAAACAACTTACTCCATGCTAAATACTCAATTCCCACTGCTCTAACATTCCTGTATGTGTCCTCCTGCACCAAACAACTTACTCCATGCTAAATACTCAATTCCCACTTCTCTAACATTCCTGTAGTGTCCTCCTGCACAACAACTTACTCCATGCTAATTACTCAATCCCCCTGCTCTAAACATTCCTCTACGAGCCCTCCTGCACCAAACAACTTACTCCATGCTAAATACTCAATTCCCACTTCTCTAACATTCCTGTACGAGCCCTCGAGCCCTCCGCACCAAATAACTTACTCTATGCTAAACTACCAATCCCCACTGTTCCAACATCCTGTAGGAGCCCTCCTGCAACCAAATAAATACTCCATGCTAAATACCATCCTCACTGTTTCTAACATTCCTGTACATGTCCTCCTGCACCAAACAACTTACTTTATGTTAAATACTCAATTCCACACTTCTCTAACATTCTTGTACTGTCCTCCTGCACCAAACAATTACTCCATGCAAACTACTCATCCGCACTGCTCTAACATTCACTGTACGAGCCCTCCTGCCGAAACACTTATCCATACTAACTACTCATCCCATGCTCTAACCTTCCATAACAGCCTGCTGCACCAAACATTACTCATGCATCTACTCTCCCACTGCTTCCCAGGGCAAAAAAACAGCCATCCCACTAAACAACTTTTCTTGTGCAAGCCCTCCCTCCAAACAACTTACTCCATTCTAACTCCTCAATCCCTACGTGCTCTACATTCCTGAACAAGCCCTCCTGCCCAAACAACTTACTCCATGCTAACTACTCAATTCCCATTGCTCTAACATTCTGTAACGAGCCCTCCTGCACACCAAACAACTTATTCCATGCTATCTACTCAATCCCCACTGCTCTAACATTCCTGTACGAGCCCTCCTGCCCCAAACCAACTTACTCCATGCTAAATACCTCTGAAATATCACCACTGCTCTAACATTCCTGTACGAGCCCTCCTGCACTAAACAACTTACTCCATGCTAACTACTCATCCCCACTGCTCTAACATTCTTGTACAAGCCCACCCTCCAAACACACTTACTCCATGCTAACTACTCTCCCCCACTGCTCTAACATTCCTGAACAAGCCCTCTTGCTCCAACAACTTACTCCATACTAAATACTCAATCCCCACTGCTCTAACATTCCTGAACAAGCCCTCCTGCTCAAACAACTACTCCATGCTAACTACTCAATTCCACTGCTCTAACATTCCTGAACAAGCATCTTGCTTCAAAACAACTTACTCCATACTAAATACTCAATCCCACGCTCTAACATTCCTGAAAACAAGCCCTCCTGCACTAAACAACTTACTCCATGCTAACTGCTCAATTCCCACAGCCCTAACATTCCTGTACGAGCCCTCCTGCACCAACAACGTACTCCATGCTATCTACTCAATTCCCACTGCTCTAACATTCCTGTAAGAGCCTCCTGCCCAAACAACTTACTCCATGCTATTCTCAATCCCCACTGCTCTAACATTCTTGTACGAGCCCTCCTGCACCAAACAATTTACTCCATGCTAATTATCTCAATTCCCCACTGCTCTACATTCCTCTACGTAGCCCTCCTGCACCAAACAACTTACTCATGCAAATACTGAATTCCCACTTCTCTAACATTCCCTGTATGTGTCCTCCTGCACCCACAACTTACTCCATGCGAAATACTCAACCTCTCCAAACTCAATCCCCATGTTCCAACATTCCTGTAGTAGCCCTCCTGCACACAAATAAATTACTCTAGTTAAATATACCATCCCACTTCCTCTAACATTTCCTGTCCGTCCTCCTCTCACCAAACAATTACTCTCATGCACTACTCATCCGCACTGCTCTAACATTCTTGTACAGCCCTCCTGCTCCAAAACACTTACTCCATCTAAATACTCAATCCCCACTGCCTAAACCTTCCTATACGAGCCCTCCTGCACCAAACAATTACTCCATGCTATTCTCAATCCCCACTGCTCTAAACTTTGTACGAGCCCTCCTGCACAAACAATTTACTCCATGCTATCTACTCATTCCCACTGCTCTAACATTCCTGTACGAGCCCTCCTGCACCAAACAACTTCTCCAGCTAAATACTCAATCCCACTGCTCTAAACATTTCTGTACGAGCCCTCCTGCACCAAACAATTACTCCATGCAAACTACTCATCCGCACTGCTCTACATTTCTGTGCAAGCCCTCCTGCTCCAAAACAACTTACTCCTTCTAACACTCAAACCCCACTGCTCTAACATTCCTGTACAAGCCCTCTGCTCCAAACAACTTACTCCATTCTAACATTCCTGTACAAGCCCTCCGGCTCCAAACAACTTACTCCATTCTAACATTCCTACAAGCCATCTGCTCCAAACATTTTACCCATGCTAACTACTCAATTCCCACTGCTCTAACATTCCTGTACGAGCCTCTGCACCAAACAACTTACTCATGCTAATACTCAATTCCCACTGCTCAACTTTCCTGTACAAGCCCCCTCTGCTCCAAACAACTTACTCCATGCTAATCAATCTCCCCACTGCTCTAACATTCTGTACGAGCCCTCTGCACCAAACAACTTACTCCATGCTAAATACTCAATTCCCACTGCTCTAACTTCCTGTACGAGCCCTCTGCTCCAAACAACTTACTCCATGCTAAATACTCAATTCCCACTGCTCTACTTTCCTGTACGAGCCCTCCTGCACCAAACAACTACTCCATGCTAAATACTCAATTCCCACTGCTCTCAACATTCCTGTACGACCCTCCTGCTCCAAACAACTTACTCCATGCTAAATACTCAATTCCCACTGTTCTACACTTCCTGTACGAGCCCGCCTGCCCCAAACAATTTACTCCATGCTATCTAACTCATCCCCACTGCTCTAACATTCTTGTGCAAGCCCTCCTGCTCCAAACAACTTACTCCATTCTAACTACTCAATCCCCACTGCTCTAACATTCCTGTATAAGCCCTCCTGCTCCAAACAACTTACTCCATGCTAACCTCAATCCCCGCTGCTCTAACATTCCTGTACGAGCCCTCCTGCACCAAACAACTTACTCTATGGTAACTACTCAATTCCCACTGCCCTAACATTCCTGTACGAGCCCTCCTACACCAACCAAACTTACTCTATGTAAACTACAATTCCCCACTGTTCCAACATTCCTGTAGGAGCCTCCGCACCAAATAACTAATTCCATCTAAATACTTAATCCCCCTGCATCTAACATACCGTACAAGCCCTCCTGCACCAAACAATTTACTCCATGGTTACTACTCAATTCCCATGCTCTAAATTCCTGTATGAACCTGCTGCACCACAATATCTTCATTCTCATGCTAAAATACTCAATCCCCACTGCTCTTACATTCCTGTACGAGCCCTCTGCATGCACCAAACAACTTACTTCATGCTATCTACTCAATCCCACTGCTCTAACATTCCTGTACGAGCCTCCTCCGATTTGCATGTCTATCATGCATATTATATAAATATATGGTGTATAATGTATCCCGTCTGTAAACTATAGGGATATTGGAAGTTACAGAGGAGGTCTGTATATCAAGAACACAGAGATCAGTTATACAGGTCAGGGTACTCTGGGTACCACTCATTTTTTAAGGGATAATATATTCCCTACTGTAAATTATAGGATATTAGATGTCACAGAGGATTTCTGTGTCCATATAAAGGTACAAGGATAGAAATTAAGTTAAACAGATCAGGGAACTCTGGGTACCACTCATGTATTATAAGGATCATGTATCCCTCTACTGTAAATTATAAGGATATTATAAGTCATGAGGAGTTCTGTGTACATATAAAGTACAAGGACACTCTGGGTACCACTCAAGTATATAAGGGATAATGAATCCCCTACTGTAAATTAGAAGGATATTAGAAGTCACTGGAGTTCTGTGTCCAATAAAGGTACAAGACACTGCTGAGTTTATAACAGGGAACGCTGGGTGCCACTCTTGTATTATAAGGGATCAATGTATCCTCTCTGTAAATGTATAAGGCATTAGAAGGCACTGAGGAGTTCTGTGTCCATAAAGGTACAAGGACACTCTGGGTACACTCATGTATTATAAGGGATATGTATCCCCCTACTGTAAATTAAAAGGATATTAGAAGGCACTGAGGATTCTGTGTCCATATAAGGTACAAGGACACATACTGAGTTATACAGGGAACTCTGGGTTCCACTCATGTATTATGGGTAATGTGATCCCCTACTGTAAATTTAAGTATATTAGAATCACTGAGGGGTTATGTGTCTATATAAAGGTACAAGGACACAGACTGAGTTAACAGGGAACTCTGGGTACCACTCATGTATAATAAGGGAAAATGTATCCCCTACTGTAAATTATAAGGATATTAGAAGGCACTGAGGAGTTCTGTGTCTATATAAAGGTACAAGGACACAGACTGAGTTATACAGGGAACTCTGGGTTCCACTCATGTATTATAAGGGATAATGTATCCCTACTGTAAATTATAAGGATATTAGAAGTCACTGAGGAGTTATGTCTATATAAAGGGTACAAGGACACAGACTGAGTTATACAGGAACTCTGGGTACCACTCTGTATTATAAGGGAAAATGTTCCCCTACTGTAAATTATAAGGATATTAGAAGCACTGAGGAGTTCTGTGTCCATATAAAGGTACAAGGACACAGACTGAGTTATCAGGAACTCTGGGTTCCACTCATGTATTATAAGGGATAATGTATCCCCTACTGTAAATTATAAGGATATTGAAGTCACTGAGGAGTTATGTGTCTATATAAGGTACAAGGACACAGACTGAGTTATACAGGGAACTCTGGGTACCACTCATGTATTATAAGGGAAAATGTATCCCCTACTGTAAATTATAAGGATATTAGAAGGCACTGAGGAGTTCTGTGTCCATATAAGGTACAAGGACACAGACTGAGTTATACAGGGAACTCTGGGTACCACTCATGTATTATAAGGGATAATGTATCCCCTACTGTAAATTATAACCATATTGTGTAGAATCCTTGTTCCGCCCTCTGAAACAGATCACTCTTCCTGCTTTCTGACATTTTCCTTGCATAATAATTTTCTTGAGGGGTGAACTTTCCCTTTATATTGTTGTAAACGTTCATTACATTTTCAACATATTGTATTTACACTTTATTTTGTGTTATTGTACTCGGTGTGAACATTTGGTGAGTTGGGCAAACAAACATCTTTCTAGAGGTATTAATAACATATGTTAATACATACTAAGCTGCATATGCTTTTAACATTGAATGGTTAGGCTGGATACCACAGTAATAAATTGTGCCTCGGTAGTTACACCCTGACCTCTTGCCTATTCACAGGGATACACCGATCCCCTTGTCTAGCTTGGCAGACGTAATTGCTTTAGGATACAAAAAATAAAATTCTCCTTTAAAGGAACACTAAACCCATAAAAACAACTATTTGCCATTCAGTTGTATTATTCACAGGGAGGTGACAACTTCCCTGCCAGCTGGGACAGAAAAATAGACACTCCCACCAAACTGTATAAATAGTCTCACCCCTGAACCCTTAGTCTATTTTTCTCTGTCAACAGCTGGGAGTGAAGTTCCCTCCAGACTGAATGGATCAACTCTAGGCTGTTTCCGACCTTACCTACCCTATGGTCGAAGTCCTGGCCGTTGTGAGGGTCGTGCACCTTCTCAAGCCGGGAGCCCACCGTGAAAGATCCCCTCTCTCTAGTGCAAGCTCAGGCTGAACGCGGAAGTGCCGCAGCGGTGAGGCGCATGCGCCTGACGTCACGTTTGTGCGTGCTGGCGTCTGAGTCATCGCGCAACGCGGAGGCCCGAAAATTTTTAAAAATTGCCGGTTTGTGCATTGGCTGTTGGCCCTGTACATGCAGTTTTTGTGTTTGTCTCTGCTCCAGTACTGGTCTACCCTAGCTGTTGTGTTGCCGGCTGCCATATGGACTCTATGTTGAGGGGAGGTGGTGAGTGGATTCCTTCTGTGCTTCAACATTTAAGAGGTATTGCAGATTTTAACAGATGTTTTTTTTCCTGTTATCTTTTTCAGCCAGAGTTCTCAGTCTGGGGTGAGTACGAAGAGAAGCAGAAAGGAGAAGCATATGATTTATGTAGAGCCGCGGTAACCCTTCTAGCGATGGTAACGCTTATGCAGAGAATCATTATGGAGTTTGAGAGAGGAAGAGAAAGATCAAGGGAGGATAGCTAAATTCCAGATGAACCGAAATCGAAGTCTGTTGAACAAGGACGATATACTTGGTGTGGATTACCCAGGCGGTTGCTCAGGGCATGAAGAGGTCTGCCTCAGGTGGGCTACCCTCTACCTCGGCAGATCGTAGATTTCCTAGAGACGACTCTGATGACAGCTCATATTCTATATGTCAGAGGAAGACAGTAAACAGGAGGTAGTCAGAATTTGATTTACAGCAGGTGGAGCCTTTAATTAAATGATAAAGAAGACCCTTTTATTTGAAGGGGAACCTCAGTCGAACCTGTCCAACTATTTCAGAGGAGGAGCAAGCAGGTATTTCCTATACTTAAGGAAGTGGGAGACATGGTGAGTCGAGAATGGTCCAAGATGTATAGGAGGGTTCCCATCGAAAGGAAATTCGAGAGGCTCTATCCTTTTGCTGCCGAAAAAACAGCAGACTGGGAGAAACCTCTGTAGATGGATGCTCCCATAGTTGGCATTTCGAAACGTACTGCTTTAGCCATTGATGATATTTCAGCTTCTTAGGCACCCGATGGATAGAAGGATGGAGTCTGAACTGAAGAAAACTTTTACTACAGCAGGAGCTGGTTCAAGGCAACGGTGGCGTTGGTTTCTGTCAGTAAGGCGTTATCAGTTTGGTTGGATAGATTGCAGGAAGATATATCTATGGCATTGAGAGAAGATCTATTCTTAAATCTTTACAGAAATTTCGTCTTCTTCAGAATTTAATTTGGAGACCTCTTGAATCTAGTCAAGATTCAAGCCAGAGAAATGGCTCTTTCAGTGGCGGCCAGAAGAGCTCTCTGGCTAAGAGGATGGTTTGCTGACACCCCGTCCAAGAACTCATTATGTCATCTGCCATTGAGGGGAAGAGATTGTTTGCCAGTCTTTGGATGAAATTATCCTTAAGACAAGGGAGGAAAGAGTACGCAGTTACCTCAGGGAAATAAGAAATACAGAGAGCCTCTGAGAAGACAAGCTGAGGTTTCCTTTACAACAAAATAAGGAGGGTTTTTAGTCTATCGGCCTGGAAGGAATACTCTAGAACAGCCAATTGGAAAGCTGGCCAGGTCAATCTTTTTCGTGGGGGAAAGTTCAGCAATCAGGATTTCCCAAATCAAAGAATAATGCATGAGATGAGGCCTGCTCACACTTCCATGGTTGGCGCGAGACTGTTGCAGTTTCGAGATGTGTGGGCAAGAGAGATCAGGGATTCTGGGTGATATTGATAGTAAGAAGAGGGTATCAAATAGAATTCCTACAGAAGCCATCCAAACATCGATTTGTCAGTACCTCAATTCCACCGAAGTAGAGAAGAGGCAAGCTCTATTTCAATATATCAACAGCTGTCTGCTCAAGGGGGCAATAACTACAGTCCCATTAGAAGAACAAGGTCAGGGGTTTTACTCGCCGCTCTTCTTGGTGATGAAAGCATCAGGCGAGTATCGACCGATTCTGGATCTCAGACATCTGAACAGATTCTGAAAATACACACTTCAAGATGGAGACTTTGCAGGAAATTCGGACAGCCATTCTTCCGCGGGGACTGGCTATGTTCCATAGATTTAACAGATGCATATCTTCATGTTCCGATAGCCAGGGAACATCATCAATATCTAAGATTTGCTGTACTGGATTATCATTCCAATTCATCTGCCTGCCTTTCGGCCTCTCGTCGTCTCCTTGAACGTTTACCAAGGTCCTAGTAGCCCTAGTAGCCAAGATGAGGTGTCAGGGCCTGCAATGTTCCATTATCTGGACGACCTGTTGATTGTAGCAAGAGCAAGCTACAGCTTATACAGGACCGAGATGCAGTCCTAAGGGTCTTGAAAGAGTTCGGCTGGCTTATCAATCTCCAGAAAGAGCAACCTTAACCTACTCAGAAGAGTGTATCTGGGGCCACTTTAGATCGTTCTGAACCTTGTGTGCCTACCAACCAACAGAATAGAGAAGATCTCCGGCCAAGCTCTACGTGTTTGTGCATCAGAAATTTGCCTCATAAAACAGCTGATGAGTTTTTAGGCAGCGCCTCCAACTATAGGCCTGGTGCAATGGGCAGCATGGAACATGAGGCCGCTACAGAGGTTCCTATTAGCCAGATGGGACAACAGTTCCCAGAACCTGTGGTGAAGATTTTCCTAACTCATCAGTTTCAAGAGCGATTTGAAGTGGTGGACTGTTTGTTCCAACCTAAGAAGGGGAACTCCTCTAATGGAACCAGATTTCTGGAAATTTACACGGATGCATCAGGTCTAGGATGGGGGGCTCTGATGTTAATCCTTGGCCCAAGGAAAATGGGAAAGGAATCTATCCAGCCTTCCGTCCGGATCTAGACTAAGAGCAGTAGGTCAGGCCCTTCGAGTTCTGCTCCTCAGATGTGGGGACAGCAGTCTGTATAAGAACAGACAATCAGGCAGCTGCTATATACATAAGGAAGCAGGGGGGCACGAAGGAGCAGGAGGATGATGCAGGAGTTGAAGCCAATAATGGAATTTGCACAGAGCAACCTACTAGCAATTTCGGCTCTATATATTCCAGGAAATAAAACTGCCAAGCGGATATCCTGTCGAGATCTTCTCTGAACAACGGAGAATGGTTCTGATGCTCAGACATTCAAACATCACCGAACTAGTCTGGATACCAGAGATAGACTTAATGGCAACAAGTACCAACAGAGAAGACAGACAGATTTTTCTCCAGATATCCCAACATCAGGCAGAGGCCATAGATCTCTGAGCAGAATTGGAACAACTTGAGGGCTTACATTTTCTCCTCCAATTTCCATGATATTCAGAATGCTGAAGAAAATCAGGAGTTCCAGGATGGAAGCAATAGCTATAGTTCCAGATTGGCCGAGGAGACCATGGTACCACGATGTGAAAAACCTGTCAGTCAAGGAACCCATTCAGCTTCTCATCAAACACGATCTCCTGACTCAGGGACGGATACTGCATCCGAATCCGGCCAGTGTTGAACTTGGCAGCTTGGGTCTTGAAAGGTCAGGGTTGATTAAACTGGGATGTTCAGGTCAAGTGATAAATACCTGTTAAACTCGAGGAAACCATCCACATCCAGTAGATATGCTAAGATATGGGACACTTTCGTGGCATGGGCTCAACCTCAAGGTTATGTCCAATCAGTTCTCCATCCCACAATTTTTGGAATTTCTACAGTTAGGCCTGGACAGGGGGCTGTCTCTTAGCACCCTGAAGCTCCAAGTGTCTGCTAAATCTGCAGTAATATCTAGATCTCTCTTCAAAGACTCTGGTAAGGAAATTCCTTCAGGAGTACTTAGATTAAGACCTCCACGAAGATCAATTCTTCCTCAATGGGATTTACCATTGGAGTTAAAGGCTCTTTGCTACCCCATTTGAGCCCTTAGAATCTATCTCACTTTGGACTTGACGATGAAAACCATCCTGTTTGATTGCTCTTACCTCTGGTAGAAGAATATCTGAGCTCCAGGCTGCAGTTGTAGTCTCGTATTTAAATTTTAATCCAACGAGCCACCTTGTATCCAGTTATGGAATTCTTGCCGAAGGTTGTATCTACTTACCTCTCATCAATCACCTATTCATTTACCTTCTTAGGAGATGAGGATCTGCTTCAGGACCCGCAGATGGTTGCTTTAGAGTGTCGTAAGATGTCTTAAAAGATATGTGGAGCAGACCGCCACCTTCAGGAAAGGAGACAGGTTATTTGTGATTCCGTTTGGGCAGAGAAAAGGGAATCAGCAGCTAGTTACCCGAGAAGATGGATAATCAGAGCCATCCAAAGAGCTACTGGCTCAGGGCAAGGTGCCTCCCCAAAAGATTGGGCACACTCAACCAGAAGTCTAGCATCTTCCTGGGCAGCAGAAGAGGGGGGCGACTCCAGAGGAGTTATTCAGAGCAGCAAATTGGTCCCACCTCTTCTACCTTTATAAAGCATTATAGGTTAGACCTGAGGAGGCCTCTCAGCATGTTTTGGTCGCAGAGTCATTCACGTCTGACTAGGGCTATTGATTAAAATTTTTCTTGTATTTAGCATTTTTTTTGTTGATATTATTCTCCCTCCCATATTTATTGCTTGGGTACAACCATTTGGTGCTGCCTGAGGATGGCCAGGAAAACGGAAACTCATAACATACTTACCGAGTTTCTTTTCCGCATCTCCTCAGGCAGCAATCCCCTCCCTTTTCTTCATTTTCCCTATTGTGCTTTGTAAATAAGACTAATGGGTTCTGGGGTGGAGACTATTTATAAGTTTGGTGGGAGTGTCTATTTCTTCGTCCCACTGGCAGGAAGTTAACCTAACCTTGTGTGCTGCCTGAGAGATGGCCAGAAAATAAACTCTCGGTAAGTTAATGTTATGAGTTTCCGTTTCTCACCTCCTGTGAATAATATACGCTCAGGGGACCTGGAACTTACCTACCACCGCTCAACTCGCAGCCGCATCTTCACTGAACAGCTGTTCTCTCCGATCGCGCGCCTATCTTTTGTATTGGCGCGCATGCGCCTAAATAGGGTGCGTGGTCGGGACAGAGCAACTGTCGTTGAAGGAGCGGCTGCGAGTGGAGTGTGCTGAGTGGAGCGCGGTGTAAGGTAAGCTCCAGGTTCCCCGAGCATAAATTATTCACAGGGAGGTGAGAAATAGCGTTCCTCACCTCCCTGTAATAATCAAACGAATGGCAAATAGTTTATTTTGGATTTTCGGAGTTTGGTCCCTTTGTATAACTTCTAGGAATGAATGCAGGAGGGAGCAGCAATATTGGGACACTCCTGAATGTTCTGCGCTCCAATATTTCCTCTCATGTCCCCCTGCTCATAACCCTCCACTCATCAACAGAACTCATCTCCTATACAGACCCCGCCCCTCACACTGCCTCTATCTTCTTGAACCTTTCTCTCTACTGTCCCCCATATATCCCTGCCGTACCCTCCGCTCCAGCACAGAACCATATCCTGTACTGTCCCCCTTCCCCCACTCACTCTGCCTTCTCTAGCCTTGAACCTCTCTTGTGATTCCCTTCCTCTAGAATTCTATTTCCCTC
Organism: Hymenochirus boettgeri; assembly: GCA_019447015.1. Classification (NCBI taxonomy): domain Eukaryota; kingdom Metazoa; phylum Chordata; class Amphibia; order Anura; family Pipidae; genus Hymenochirus; species Hymenochirus boettgeri. The sequence continues at coordinate 16,076,157 of CM033470.1, forward strand.
TCTCTATGTCAAGAAACCTCAATAGCAGGTTTAAAATCTAAACTCATATCCTCCCACTCACTTCATAGAATATACTGCTACTTTGACACTGCACGATTTATCACTATGACGCTCGTCTACCTTCCCTATGTATCAGTATGTTACTGAGTCCAAGAATATGTTTGCAATTAAGTACCAGGAAATTCCCAATTAGAATATCACAGTCAGGTGTTAGGAACCTTTTGAATGCAATGCGTGATTGCATTGTGGCTAGAGGTGTTATAGGAACGCCCAGGGTAAGGTGTTGCAAAACAAGTCATTGTACATGTGCAGACAATTGGTGTTAAAGCCCCCACTTCTATTTAAGGCTTGGTTTCTTTTATTTTCACATAAATGGCCTCCCTTGAGACCTCTTTTGAACCAGTCATGTTCCTTTTCCAATATGTTAACATTACAACTTCAAAGATATGTCCCTTTTATACTTAAGATGTAGGTACATGGCTGAGTCCTGACCCAAGGAATGGCTCTTCTGTGCAATTTGCTGGTCTACCCCACATACAAATCAGAGCACTCTTCACTGCACTGCGTATATGTCGCTTTTCTTGTGGTTTTGGTATTGGATCTTTGTGAAAAACTGGTATTAACACATACGTGTAGTTCTGTGTGTACAGGGATACTATATAATATTGAGAATTACTGTTATAATACATATACTGTAGTTCTGGTTGGTACGGGGATACTATATAATGAGAAGTTTTGGTATTAATAAATATACTGTAGTTCTGGTTGGTACAGGGATACTATATAATTTTGCAAAATTACTGATATTATACATATACTGTAGTTCTTGTTGGTACAGGGATACTGAATAATATTGAGAATTAACTGGTATTAATACATATACTGTAGTTCTTGGTTTGGTACAGGGATACTGTATAATATTGAGAATTACTGATATTAATACATATACTGTAGTTCTGGTTGATCCAAGATACTTTCTGATCGTCATTTGGAGACAGAAGGATAATTATTCCCTTTAGGCCATTTTTTTTCCCTCAAACTGATCAACTGTTAGATAGAGTAAAAGGTAAGTAAAGGATGGACATATGTCCCATTCAATCTCACATTACTATGTTACAGTTACACAGACATTATGGGTAGGGGTAAAAAAATTAGACTAGATGGATGTATGTCTTATACAACCTCCAATACTATGTTACTATGTAACTGTTATACAGACATTATGGGTAGGGTTAAAGGTTGGACTGGATGGACGTATGTCTTTATACAACCTCAATACTATGTTACTATGTAATGTTATACAAGACATTTGGTAGGGTATAAAGGTTGGACTAGATGGATTTATGTCTGTATTCAACTTCCAATACTGTGTTAACAGACATGATGGGTAGGTAAAATGAACAAGAGACTTCAGGGTTATTTCCAGGTAGCCCTTACAAAATTCTGGACCTCGATTTTACAACAACATTCCACAAGCAATGCAACCATAGACCAGTTTATAATAATCCAGATCCTGTCTGGTTTGCCTTTGGTTCTGCATTTAGCTCATGAATGCTGTAAAAACCTTTATCATTTAAAGCACTTGTAAGGGCTACATGGGACAGTACCCATAGTCTGTTCTATATTCACTAACTGAAATGGAACTGCAACGCCTAATCCTCTCCCATTTATTTGTAGTGACATAGGTAGGGTATAAAGGATGGATGTCTTTTTACCTTCCAATCGCTATGTACTATATAACTGTTATACAGACATTATGGGTAGGGTATAAAGGTTGGACTAGATTGATGTATGTCTTTATACAAACCTCCATACTATGTTTACTATTGTAACTGTTATACAGACATTAGGGTAGGTAAAGGTTGGACTAGATGGACGTATGTCTTTATACAACCTCCAATACTATGTTACTATGTTAACTGTTATAAACAAACCTTATGGGTAGGGTATAAAGGTTGGACTAGATGGACGTATGTCTTTATACAACCTCCAATACTATGTTACTATGTAACTGTTTATACAGACTTATGGGGTAGGGTATAAAGGTTGGACTAGATGAACATATGTCTTTATACAACCTCCAATACTATGTTACTATGTAACTGTATACAGACATTATGGGTAGGGTATAAGGTTGGACTAGGGACGTATGTCTTTATACAACCTCCATACTATGTTACTATTGTAACTGTTAAACAGACATTATGGGTGGGGTATAAGGATGGACTACCATCTTTATTCAACATAATTACTATGTACAGCGTTGTGCAAAGGAAAAAACGGAACCAATAAAAACTCATAACAACTCTGCAAATTAATTTAGAAAAACCCCCACCCCCGGATACAGTATCCTATATACTAAAATAAACCGTCAATATGCACAGACACTGGACATCTACATGCCACATGTGACATTATCCGCTGCCAGTACGGGTGAGTTGAAGATGTCTGCACGCCCTGGGGTTTCTAGTTTATAAAAGCCAAGATATAAAGAAACAACATAGAAATGTTTTATTATGAGACAATGATAAAAGCATCAGACGAGTCCATACAGCACTGTCATTAGGTGGTCAGTTGCTGGTTTCTTTAAACACTACGGGTAAAAGGAAAAAGTTAGTTTAACTTACATCCTCCATAAAAAGCTTAACTTTGTACTAGTCTGGCCTGGCCATTGTTATTTTTAAACAGTAAGTAAACCTGTTGGATAGTGTTCCTGGTCCAACAACTATTGTGATTAAAAACCAATCTGTCTCCTCTATAATAGACCACGGAACACACCTGTGCCCATAGTATCCTGTAGAGGATATGTTTTGGGCACGGCGTAAGAACAGCTGTTAGTAGCAGGTAAGTTCTCTTTGAAGTGCCACAAGCCAATAACCTCCCCATTGCTTGTCCTGGGCAGTATCATGTTTAGTGGTGTCTTACCATAGATGAAGACATTCACCTGTGGGAGAAAACTAATCTTAGGAACACTTGGTCAAGGTTGCAGTCTGGGCTGTTTATTATAACCATTAACCTGGGTCATGTATAGACATCCATTCACACTCACATCTGTTCTACCAAGGCCTGATGTGTTCAATATAAACACAGTAATGGACCATTTGGTAGAGTTTCTCTCTGGTCATGTCCCAGCAAGCTACAAACATCATTAAATAGCAGCTTGGTAATGACCACCCCATAGACACACCCTGAATATTGTATAAAAAACAGACTATTTACCATTTATCACAAGAGATTCCTGTTCTCACATGCCCCTGCCTGGTATAAAACATACAGCATTGAAACGGGATTCCGAACTCTGGGTGACAACATAAACGTTGTTCCCGCATAAAAACCAGGTTAGAAACCACGGAGCTTCCAACCAACGATGCCAGTTACTGGGTTATTGTAGCACTGCTATTGAACACCCCAACAGGAAGTCCCCATTGGTGCAGATACCATCCAGTGCAAGGGGCGGATGCCACCGCTTACCTGCTAGGTTACTTGGCGGCCATTTCAGTGCAATTTTCCTCATTTATCTTCAATATAACTTCACTTGGAAGTCAGACAAGCCTGTAAATCAGATAAATCTATATGTTGGTTTAATACGAATTACTACATACCAGCACACAGCGCAGTCCGTTCCAATCAGAGGTTTACAGGTTTGTTCACATTCATCAGTCCATACAGCAGCAGTCGTCCTAGTAACCAATTACGGAACCACCAAAGAGGAAACTCAGCTGGTTTAGTTTTAATACAAAGATAAGTGAAGGTCAATCTAACTTTAATTATAACAGATTAGATTATACAATAAGCAATAAGGCTGGTTGCAGCCATATGGAAAGAAGGTAAGCTGACATCACTAACTTAACAAAAAAACTGGGGACTTTAAAATTTCTAAACCTAGAAAATGAGAAGGTTGAGATTTCCCTATAACACAATACAAGTCAAAAGAAGCTTCATTCAGACTGTTATGGTGATTTCATCCACTAAATGAATTCTTAGCAGGCAAAGTAAATCACAAATGTTCCTCTATGAGGCGTTTCCAACGATGTGAGCTTACATCAAAGTTCATCGGATAGACCTCAAGGTCGGAGATCTAGACTTGTTTTCTTACCTGGACTCACTGCTATAATGGCCGCAGATAGGAAAATAAGAGGTAACATCAACCAATTCACTTGGTGTATCAGACTTCAGGTCTCCAGAAGTTTAGAATGGTCATTGGCAATCACCCTAGTTTCAGATGAATGAACTGGCCTAAAATCAGATTTTCAGATTGAAGCCCGGTGGTTACCTCTGTCCTGAAATACTGAGACAAGTTCAGATCTAGTATTACGGTTTCTGGCACAGCCGTCACCGGGACGACCGACAGCCAGACAAACACAACTGTGCGTTGTTTGTAGCAATCGTCTTTAACATTAAAGGACAAGCTAGTAATTTATTGGACCTGACCTAACAGACCTGAATATCTAGTAAGAGTCACCATGACCCTATTTTTACATTTGCCATTTAAGGTTTTTTTTGTTTTTTTTTTACACTAAAATGATTAAAGGGCAACTACAGCCTAAACATTATCCCCACCACAATCTAATTCTGCAATCAGGCTTTACTACCCCTGTTCTAAAGCAAATTAGAAAGCAGAAGTGTTTCACGCTTTCCGGGTCCCTGGCGTGAGTGTCCATATGATAACATGTTGGGAACCAGGCAGGGAAATTACTTACTCAACCTTAATTGCATTAAACTCCCCCAGATAGAAAGCTACAAAACCCAAAACCCAAATCAGACTAACTTCCAAGTCCATTACAATAAAGCAGAAAGACAGGTAGGAATACTTGCTCCAACTCTTTTTTTGAAGGTGGAACACGACTTAGGTTTCATTGTTCAATTATTTTAAGAACTGAATGTCCTCTTCCCACAATTAACACAACTACTCGCACATTAGCCGTGGGTTGCAGAAGGAATTAGTATCAGCACTTATTTACATTTGTACCCCATTGTAGGCCAACCAACAATAAGTGCTCTTTAGGAATATACAGGTTTAGGTTTTATTACCACTCACCAGGGTCATGGAGCAGATTTCTATTCCACCGCAAACCTGAAAGAAAATAAAACACTGGTATAACGTGATGACTGGTAGGTTACATGTTTTATATAATTCATAATAATAAACACATACACCGTGCTGAACATAGGTACTCACTTTCGAGATGTTTATATGCCCGAGTGCATTCCAAGACCACCCATATGTAAACCCATGAACAACGAGGAGCACTCATCCCATCCTCCGTCCTGCTCCCTTTTTCAGACCCCTCCACTCCTCAACCCGTCACTCTCCCGCACTCTGTCTCCTCTCTCTCCTCGTCTATCTCTCTCACTCACTCTCCCACTCCTCCCTCCTCCTCCTCTGCCCCTCCATCTCCTCCCTCCCTTCTCCTCCTCTCCCCACTCATCCCTCCCTCTCCCCCCATCCCTCGCTCCATCCCTCTCCCGTCTCTCACTTTCCCCCTCCCCTCCTCCCCTTCCTCCCCTTCCTCCTCCTCATTTCTCAACTCGCCACTCCTCCTCCCCTCTCCCCCTCACTTCTCTCAACCTCCCATCTCACTCGTCCCTTCTCTCCCATCACTCTCCTCCGCAAAATCGCACTCTCCCTCTCCCTTGTGGGTCGTTTAAAGCATTATTGGTGAAATTCAGTGCTGTCTGTGGCTTGAGAGCGTCTAAGAACACGACAGAATTTGTGCACCAAATAAATTGCATATATTGTATTTATATTAGGGTGTGTTGCAATATTGTTGATAAATGCCACGCACAGAGCCGAACGTGCACTGTTATATTGATACAGGATTTTTTCAGCAAAAATTCTTGGTGGCTGCGCTATACACAACGGGAATTGATATGCAGAATTACATAGAGGCACCCGAGTGTTAATTACTTCTTGGAACCAGTGGGTTTCAAGTGCCACCACCATTGGTGTGAATATATGGTCCAATAATTCATATATCTGTGTTATCGATTGACTAGTTATTTCCCTCAAAAAAAAACTATACACTTAGGGTTGTTGCAATATTTACAAGGCTTTATATAACTCCACAGACCCTTCAACTGTGATCGATAGGTCAAATGGCAATGTAACCATTCTACAACTATATTTTGGTCTTTTCACCAAACAGTAAGTGACACTTTACTTATAACTATGTATAATTTATATAATATGTGAGCTTTTGCCATTGATATCGTCTGGTTCCCCTGTTTCAATAAATTAAATGTTATCTATTTTGTAGTTCGTTTAGCGTTTCCATCAGTCTGTTTATGTATAATTTGTTTTAGTGTTAATATTCCCTTTTCCGTCCCCACACGATTGGGTTGTCCTGAGCTATTGGGTTAATCACTCTCTTGATATCCATTAATATCAGGTGCAGCTTGTTTTCCCCTCCCCTTTATAACGGTGATTTTGGATGTCACTAAAAGTCCTCTGAGTAATTTGCTAATTTGTTTAGGTTACACCCAACAGTAAAGGTCAATATCTAAAGTTCACCGTTACCCAATCTCATGGTGGCCGGACGTTATAGACATGTCTCTATCTTTCTACAAAAGCAGATCTACAACTGATCTACCATATCACCAGTTTCCATAGACCAGCTACATGGGTCCTGTATAGACATCCCATTCACACTCAATTGTTTACAAAGGCCGATGTGTCAATATAAACACAGTAATGGGCCATTTGGTAGAGTTTCTCTCGGTTCATGTCACAGAAGCTACCTAAACGTCCATTTAATAGCAATTCTTGGTAATGCCACCCATAGGCACAACACCCTGAATGAAATATGGTATAAAAAACATGATCTATTACCATTTATCACAAGAGATTTCCATGTTCATCACCTGCAGTGGATTTAACAACAGCATTAGACGGGATTCGAACTCTGGGTGACAACATTTTAACCCTTCCAGCATAAAAACCAGGTTTTGAAACGGCGGAGCTCCAACCAACGTGCAGTGCCGTTATGGGTTTATTGTAGCACTAGCCTATTGAACACCCCAACAGGAAGTTCACCATGGTGCAGAGAACCTCCAGTGCAAGGGCGATATTCCACCACTTACCTGCCGGGTACTTGTTGGGCATTTTCAGATTGGATTTCCCACCAATAGCCCGCTCGTAAATCAATAAGAGCCAATATTGTTTACTACAAATCATTCTGCAGTTAAACCAAGATACAGGAACATGTGTCCAAAAAGGCACTGGGAAAGGCAAGTATTGTGAAAAGGGGTTTGGAGGGGGATTACTTCCTGTTGGGGGGTGAAAAATTCCTTACCATTCCACGTTTGAGGATTTTTATACAAATTAACAACAGAGGGATAACAAAACTTTAAGCATGATAAAGAGAATTTTAAGGGCTTCTTATAAACCTGAACATTGGAAGTGGAATTCCCCTAGGTAAGGGACATTTTTACAATTGCAGACTGTTATGGTGATTTATACCCACAACATTCTTAGCATGGGCAAGCAAAATCACACAATGTTCGATCTAATGGAGGCGTTTTCAACGATGTGAGCTTACTCAAGTCTAATCGGGATAGACCTCAAGGGCGGAGATCTAGACTTTGGTTTTTTACCTTGAGACCACGCTGGAAGTAACTGCAACGAAGAAAAAAAAATTCAAAATGTTACCCTGAACCAATTCCCTCTATGTAAATGTCTTCAAAGTGCGCGAGAGGAAGTTCAGAAAGCATTTCCAATCACACAGATCTCAGAGCAGTTGAACATTGCAATTCATCAGAACTTATAAAACGCATCTGGGTTTTTAAAATGTTGGCCGACCCCTTACACTCAAAACATTTAAAGGAAAATGTTATTGGTCTGAAAGCCCCCACCCCGTCCAAAGTCTATTAAAATGGGAAAGCTCTTCTTGGAAACCTGTCTCCACTGAATCAGGGCCTGGGCCAACAAGGAAGGGGTGAGTACATTGTACACTGGCTTTAACCATTCTTCCAATAGTAACATGAACCTACCCTGCATAATTCAATATTAGACCCAGCCAAAGCCAGGGTATAATGGCAATACCTTTATTTCACATGTAAATATCAAAAACACATTGCTGTTGCCACCTTACTAACAACTTTGAGTGGACAGCATTACAGGGACCAGGGTACATCCATTCAAAAATTGAGGAGTCTCTGGCTGGCACTTTGTCTACTGACGAGGAAGGTTTAGACACTAAAGTGAAAACATATCCCCTCACTGCCACAATATGAACTTAGTTATGAACTATCCAATCAAAATGACTTTTCAACCAATGGTTGGTGGGAGGGAGTGTGACATATTCCACCAGTGTGCTACAGGTGGACCAGCAGTCCATATTTGGGAACCAAGCCATTTCACAGCTTTTGCTATTTAAATGTTACCGCCATCATACACAATGATTTACAATCCATCTAAAACATTTTCCACAATTCATGTTAACCATTTATTCAATCTCTTATCAACCGTTTCCTAAGAACAGGACTTACCTTAATGCCACGAAGCAAGTTTGATATTTCATTCCTAGAAGTAGGACATGAATTAGATTCATGTCAATAGATATATTAAGAATGAGATGTCCCCTTCCCACAAAGTAACACAAAACTAACCGGAGCACACAGATTAGCCGTGGTTGCAAGAAAGGAATTCAGTATAGCACTTATTTTCTTTGTACCATTGTAAGGTCCAAGCCAGAGAATAATTGCTCTGTAAGGAAATACAGGTTTAGGTTATGTATCTCAGCTCACCAGGTGTCATGAGGAGGATCTATTCACACAAGAACAACCTCCCAGCGAATCATGTTCACAACAACCGAAAAATAAAGAAACACTCGATCACTTGGTAAAAGTGCGACTGTACAGCCAAACCTCCACTGCCCACCCTACAACATCTCCAGTAAGGGTCAGGACACACCTCAATCCCACCGCAACCAGTGGCTTCACGATCACCACATTGCCCCGGGCATGTAAGTGCTCATTGTCATGTGCAACGGAGAACCTGTTTGCATGATGAAGCAAAACCCTGGTACAGTAAATAGATCGCCTGGTAAGGTAGTGGGAGACACTTCAATGTAGGATGTATCAAAATCAGTCACACAAAGGCAACCTAAAAGCTACACGGGCCCCCAGACAAACAAGGTGAGAAGTATTAGGGGCAGTAAACGGGGGGGGGGGGGGGGTGGAGGATGCTCTAGGAAAAAATGAGCCCGAGGCTAATGCCAGAAGAGCGGCAGACAGTGGAATTATACATTCAGTCATTGGCTGTCATGCACCCGTTCAAATTCCATAAACCAACCAGTAACCTGAAGACACAGGAAGCCACAAACACAGGGGAGAAAACAGACATGTGCAGGATTTCAGGTTAGCTAGATTATATATCTTCACATCTTCAAAAGCTTTTACCGTTTAGGGTTTTGTTGGGTGACTTACCTGTATGTAAGGTCTGAGATTGACCTTGCCATTATTGTTCCCCCTTCATTGAGCACTTAACCTTCCCAGTATACCAGGAAAATAAGTGAGGCATCCCCCGCTAACAAAGTGCAAAGAATATTTATGTCTGGTCACGTGGACCCTCCATCATCGAATTCCCTCTCGATTCGCCATGTGGTGGTTTCCATGTAGGTTGGAATCTAACAGATCTAGGCAATCACCTGTTTGGGAGAGGCAGAAATACTAATTAATAATAACACTCCCACGACGTGGGACATTGACCATTTACCTGGTCATGTTAGACATCCATTCACACTCACATCTGTTCTACCAAAGGCCTGATGTTCAATATAAACACCGTACGGCCATTTTGTTGTAGAGTTTCTCTCTCCGGTACAGTTCCAGCAGTTACAAACCGTCTTTAATACACTGTCCTGTAAATGACCACCCCATGAACACAACCCCTGAACAATTGTAATAAAACGCGATTAGTCCATTATCACAGAGATGTTCCTTGTTCATCACTGCTACCTGAAATTAAACAGTACAGCATTCGACGGGATTTCGAACTGGGTGACAACATTAACGTTGTTCCATTCATAAAAACCAGGTTTAGAAACACGGAGCTCCAACCAACGATGCCATTACGGGTTATTGTAGCACTGCCTATTTGAAAACCCCAACAGGAAGTCAACCATTTGGGTGCAGAAGTACATCTGCAAGGGCGGATGCCACCGCTTTACCTGTAGGTTAACTTGGCCGGCCATTTAGGTGCAAATTGTTCCCACTAATTCTTCAATATAACTATTAACTTGTAACTCGAACAGCCTGTAAATCAGATACATCATATGTTGGTTTCATACGAATTACTACATACCAGCAACACAGCACAGTCCGTTCCAACTCAGAGGTTTACAGGTTTGTTCACATTTCAGTATACAGAGTTGTTAACTGTCATCATCACTTTGGAACAGGACAGAACGTACTGCACACATGCATGTGGACATGAGTCCTATTATTTAAAGGGACTTTTTGCAAGTACCTATATGGTATATCAATATAGATAAACTGTCATATGTCCTAAGTCTGTCAGAGAAACAAATTGCAAGGAATAAATGGCCACATATTGAAATACGTAGTACGACTCAGGGTTTTACCCTCGTTGAGTGGGCTCAAAAACAACTCAGTGCTTGGTGATGAACCATCGCCTTTGGAGGGTTCGCGTCGGACAAAATGATAACAGTGTCTGTTTTAAAGGCAATCTATAGTGGGGAAATTGAACATTTTTCTCTTTCCCCAGAGTTCTAGAATCCCCCCCCCCCCCCCCCAACCCCCAGGAGTGTCTCTATTTTCTTAAGTTCCCGCACCTGGTCCGGAGAGTTTACACGAATAGAAACATTATTGCATCCTCACTCCTACTTGTACTGTCAATCAATCCCTGGGACCATGATCCTCTTCACATGCTCAAGTCCCCCTCCTCCAAACAGGAAAAGCATTAGCAGGGGAGAAGAGCAGCTTGAAGCAAGAGATAAGGCTGCCCTGACCCCCCTTCTTGTAGATGTTCATGATGATGAGGGTCACAAAGATCTTTATTTTTTAGCTAAGAACACATATCCATGTCTCCGGACAGCTGTGCTTCTATTGGCCCCTGTGGTGCAGGGTGCGTTTTTCAGGATGTGTGAACTTTACTTTCCTACGGCAATCATGATAGACTTTCGGTTAGCGGGAGTTGGGACAGGAGGGAGGCGGCTCCAACAAAGGAGCGAACACATGGAAAAACAAGGTCACTGACAGAGTAGGATAAAGGCAGCACAGTAGTACATGATTAAAGACATGTATACTCCTCACCCTCCCTACCAGTAGTGGCATAGTACCAGCCGGTGAGGACCCTAAACTCGATAAGTCCTCAAACCCTGGGTACTTCACCTAATCCTGCACTACTTACCGCAAATCTGCTTCGCCGTCGCTCCATTCCTCCGCTCTTTTCCGCTTCGTGAAGATCGAGCAGGCAGCCAATAGGAAGATACACTCCTGCAATGGAGGAGTGTCTTCCAATTGGCTGCCTCGCAGCTGTCACCTACAGTAGAAGAGAGGTGGAACTGTGGACGAAGAGCAGATTTGCGTAAGTAGTGCAGGAGTTACGGAAAGTACCCACCAGGGTGAGGCTTAGCGAGTGTAGGTCCTCCCCCTGGGGTACTATGCTGCAGTGGATCGGGGAAAAAGGTGAGGTATAATGCCCTTTAACTTGCAGGTGCCAATGTGCTTTTTTCCACTATAGATGCCCTTAAGGCAGTGAAAGCTCATAGTGAGCTGACCGAGGCGAGAACGACAATCAACAATGATCATTACCGATGAAAGCATAGGAAGTGGCAGTGTGCGAAGAAAAAAAAGCCTGCCTCAAGGGGAACTATGAGCTCGTAATAGGAAAGCACATTCCTACATTTAAAAAGGTGACCCAGGATCATGCTTACTAGGTGCAATCTATCCAACTGACACCAGTTAAAGAATGGTTCTTAATATGCATACATCGAGCGATGGCAATTACCCAGCAAGCCCCCTTTTTGTTCACTACTTTGGGGGCAAGGCTTATGACAGCTTGTAACAGAGTGCAGAGTAGAAAGTGAAACGTTATCAAGCCTAATACTTTAGATGGGACAAACAGCAGAGATATAGGCTTCGTTGAAAGGTTGAGAGTCTTTACAATAGGTCCATTTTATAAAAATGTTCATGTCATGACAACTTTTGGGTAGAGGGTTGAAATGATATAGTTTTTAATTGCAATTTATACAAAACTACATAGTTTTTAGTGCAACAGAAAAACCAAGAACTCTAAGATGCAATTAGTAAATTTAAACTCACGTGATAACCATAAACACCGGGGGCTTTATAAATGGTAGACCTAGACAGTAAGGAAGTTGAGATTAGTACAGGAAGTTAAAGACACAGTTATTGTATTCGACTGTTTATGGTTGATATTTGACCACTAAACATTCTCAGCAGGCAAATCACAATCCACACAAATGTTACTCTATGGCTCTAACATTCCTGTACGAGCCCTCCTGCACCAAACAACTTACTCCATGCTAAATACTCAATTCCCACTGCTCTAACTTTCCTGTACGAGCCCTCCTGCTCCAAACAACTTACTCCATGCTAAATACTCAATTCCCACTGCTCTAACTTTCCTGTACGAGCCCTCCTGCACCAAACAACTTACTCCATGCTAAATACTCAATTCCCACTGCTCTAACATTCCTGTACGAGCCCTCCTGCTCCAAACAACTTACTCCATGCTAAATACTCAATTCCCACTGTTCTAACATTCCTGTACGAGCCCTCCTGCACCAAACAATTTACTCCATGCTATCTACTCATCCCCACTGCTCTAACATTCTTGTGCAAGCCCTCCTGCTCCAAACAACTTACTCCATTCTAACTACTCAATCCCCACTGCTCTAACATTCCTGTATAAGCCCTCCTGCTCCAAACAACTTACTCCATGCTAACTACTCAATCCCCGCTGCTCTAACATTCCTGTACGAGCCCTCCTGCACCAAACAACTTACTCTATGGTAACTACTCAATTCCCACTGCCCTAACATTCCTGTACGAGCCCTCCTACACCAAGCAACTTACTCTATGGTAACTACTAATTCCCCACTGTTCCAACATTCCTGTAGGAGCCCTCCTGCACCAAATAACTAATTCCATGCTAAATACTTAATCCCCACTGCTCTAACATACCTGTACAAGCCCTCCTGCACCAAACAATTTACTCCATGGTTACTACTCAATTCCCACTGCTCTAACATTCCTGTATGAACCCTGCTGCACCAAATATCTTACTCCATGCTAAATACTCAATCCCCACTGCTCTTACATTCCTGTACGAGCCCTCCTGCACCAAACAACTTACTTCATGCTATCTACTCAATCCCCACTGCTCTAACATTCCTGTACGAGCCCTCCTCCTGATTTGCATGTCTATCATGCATATTATAAAATATATGGTGTATAATGTATCCCGTACTGTAAACTATAGGGATATTGGAAGTTACAGAGGAGGTCTGTATATCAAGAACACAGGATCAGTTATACAGGTCAGGGGACTCTGGGTACCACTCATATTTTATAAGGGATAATATATTCCCTACTGTAAATTATAAGGATATTAGATGTCACAGAGGATTTCTGTGTCCATATAAAGGTACAAGGATAGAAATTAAGTTAAACAGATCAGGGAACTCTGGGTACCACTCATGTATTATAAGGGATCATGTATCCCCTACTGTAAATTATAAGGATATTATAAGTCATGAGGAGTTCTGTGTACATATAAAGGTACAAGGACACTCTGGGTACCACTCAAGTATTATAAGGGATAATGAATCCCCTACTGTAAATTAGAAGGATATTAGAAGTCACTGAGGAGTTCTGTGTCCATATAAAGGTACAAGGACACTGACTGAGTTATACAGGGAACGCTGGGTGCCACTCTTGTATTATAAGGGATCATGTATCCTCTACTGTAAATTATAAGGCTATTAGAAGGCACTGAGGAGTTCTGTGTCCACATAAAGGTACAAGGACACTCTGGGTACCACTCATGTATTATAAGGGATAATGTATCCCCTACTGTAAATTAAAAGGATATTAGAAGGCACTGAGGATTTCTGTGTCCATATAAAGGTACAAGGACACATACTGAGTTATACAGGGAACTCTGGGTTCCACTCATGTATTATAAGGGATAATGTATCCCCTACTGTAAATTATAAGTATATTAGAAGTCACTGAGGGGTTATGTGTCTATATAAAGGTACAAGGACACAGACTGAGTTATACAGGGAACTCTGGGTACCACTCATGTATAATAAGGGAAAATGTATCCCCTACTGTAAATTATAAGGATATTAGAAGGCACTGAGGAGTTCTGTGTCTATATAAAGGTACAAGGACACAGACTGAGTTATACAGGGAACTCTGGGTTCCACTCATGTATTATAAGGGATAATGTATCCCCTACTGTAAATTATAAGGATATTAGAAGTCACTGAGGAGTTATGTGTCTATATAAAGGTACAAGGACACAGACTGAGTTATACAGGGAACTCTGGGTACCACTCATGTATTATAAGGGAAAATGTATCCCCTACTGTAAATTATAAGGATATTAGAAGGCACTGAGGAGTTCTGTGTCCATATAAAGGTACAAGGACACAGACTGAGTTATACAGGGAACTCTGGGTACCACTCATGTATTATAAGGGATAATGTATCCCCTACTGTAAATTATAACCATATTTGTGGTCAGAATCCTTGTTCCGCCCTCTGAAACAGATCACTCTTCCTGCTTTCTGTACATTTTCCTTGCATAATAATTTTCATTGAGGGGTGAACTTTCCCTTTATATTGTTGTAAACGTTCATTACATTTTCAACATATTGTTATTTTACACTTTATTTTGTGTTATTGTACTCGGGTGTGAACATTTTGGTGAGCTTGGGCAAACAAACATCTTTCTAAGGTATTAACAATATGTTTAATACATACTGTAAGCTGCATATTGCTTTTACATTGAATGGTTAGGCTGGATACACACAGTAATAAATGTGTCCTCTGGTAGTTACACCCTTGACCTCTTGCCTATTCACAGGGATACCCCGAATCCCCTTGTCTAGCTTGGCAGACGTAATTGCTTTAGGATACAAAAAAATAAAATTCTCCTTTAAAGGAACACTAAACCCATAAAAACAACTATTTGCCATTCAGTTGTATTATTCACAGGGAGGTGACAACTTCCCTGCCAGCTGGGACAGAAGAAAATAGACACTCCCACCAAACTTATAAATAGTCTCCACCCCCTGAACCCATTAGTCTATTTTCTTCTGTCACAGCTGGGAGTGAAGTTCCCTCCAGACTGAATGGATCAACTCTAGGCTGTTTCCGACCTTTACCTACCTCTATGGTCGAAGTCCTGGCCGTTGTGAGGGTCGTGCACCTTCTCAAGCCGGGAGCCCACCGTGAAGATCCCCTCTCTCTAGTGCAAGCTCAGGCTGAACGCGGAAGTGCCGCAGCGGTGAGGCGCATGCGCGTGACGTCACGTTTGTGCGTGCGTGCGTCTGACGTCATCGCGCAACGCCGGAGGCCCGCAAAATTTTAAAAATTGCCGGTTTGTGCATTGCAGGTTGCCCTGTACATGCAGTTTTGGTGTTTGTCTCTGCTCCAGTACTGGGTCTACCCTAGCTGTTTGTTTGCCGGCTGCCATATGGACTCTATGTCTGAGGGGAGGTGGTGAGTGGATCTCCTTCTGTGCTTCAACATTTAAAGAGGTATTGCAGATTTTAACAGATGTTTTTTTCCTGTTATCTTTTTCAGCCAGAGTTCTCAGTCTGGGGGAGGTACGAAGAGAAGCAGAAAGGAGAAGCATATAGATTTATGTAGAGCCTGCGGTAACCCTTCTAGCGATGGTAAACGCTTATGCAGAGAATGCATTATGGAGAGAGGAAGAGAAAGATCAAGGAGAGGATCTAAATTCCAGATGACCGAAATCGAAGTCTGTTGACAAGGACGATATACTTGGGTGGATTACCCAGGCGGTTGCTCAGGGCATGAAGAGGTCTGCCTCAGGTGGGCTACCCTCTACCTCGGCAGATCGTAGATTTCCTAGAGACGACTCTGATGACAGCTCAGATTCTATAATGTCAGAGGAAGACAGTAAACAGGAGGAGTCAGAATTTGATTTACAGCAGGTGGAGCCTTTAATTAAAATGATAAAGAAGACCCTTTTATTTGAAGGGGAACCTCAGTCTGAACCTGTCCAACTATTTCAGAGGAGGAGCAAGCAGGTATTTCCTATACTTAAGGAAGTGGGAGACATGGTGAGTCGAGAATGGTCCAAGATGTATAGGAGGGTTCCCATCGAAAGGAAATTCGAGAGGCTCTATCCTTTTGCTGCCGAAAAACAGCAGACTGGGAGAAACCTCCTGTAGTGGATGCTCCCATAGTTGGCATTTCGAAACGTACGGCTTTAGCCATTGATGATATTTCAGCTCTTAGGCACCCGATGGATAGAAGGATGGAGTCTGAACTGAAGAAAACTTTTACTACAGCAGGAGCTGGTTGCAAGGCAACGGTGGCGTTGGTTTCTGTCAGTAAGGCGTTATCAGTTTGGTTGGATAGATTGCAGGAAGATATATCTAATGGCATTGAGAGAAGATCTATTCTTAAATCTTTACAGAAATTTCGTCTTGCTTCAGAATTTAATTTGGAGACCTCTGTGAATCTAGTCAAGATTCAAGCCAGAGAAATGGCTCTTTCAGTGGCGGCCAGAAGAGCTCTCTGGCTAAGAGGATGGTTTGCTGACACCCCGTCCAAGAACTCATTATGTCATCTGCCATTTGAGGGGAAGAGATTGTTTGGCCAGTCTTTGGATGAAATTATCCTTAAGACAACGGGAGGAAAGAGTACGCAGTTACCTCAGGGAAATAAGAAATACAGAGAGCCTCTGAGAAGACAAGCTGAGGTTTCCTTTCAACAAAATAAGGAGGGTTTTAGGTCCTATCGGCCTGGAAGGGAATACTCTAGAACAGCCAATTGGAAAGCTGGCCAGGTCAATCTTTTTCGTGGGGGAAAGTTCAGCAATCAGAGATTTCCCAAATCAAAGAATAATGCATGAGATGAGGCCTGCTCACACTTCCATGGTTGGCGCGAGACTGTTGCAGTTTCGAGAGGTGTGGGCAAGAGAGATCAGGGATTCTTGGGTGATATTGATAGTAAGAAGAGGGTATCAAATAGAATTCCTACAGAAGCCATCCAAACATCGATTTGTCAGTACCTCAATTCCGACCGAAGTAGAGAAGAGGCAAGCTCTATTTCAATATATTCAACAGCTGCTGCTCAAGGGGGCAATAACTACAGTCCCATTAGAAGAACAAGGTCAGGGGTTTTACTCGCCGCTCTTCTTGGTGATGAAAGCATCAGGCGAGTATCGACCGATTCTGGATCTCAGACATCTGAACAGATTCCTGAAAATACAACACTTCAAGATGGAGACTTTGCAGAAAATTCGGACAGCCATTCTTCCGGGGGACTGGCTATGTTCCATAGATTTAACAGATGCATATCTTCATGTTCCGATAGCCAGGGAACATCATCAATATCTAAGATTTGCTGTACTGGATTATCATTTCCAATTCATCTGCCTGCCTTTCGGCCTCTCGTCGTCTCCTTGAACGTTTACCAAGGTCCTAGTAGCCCTAGTAGCCAAGATGAGGTGTCAGGGCCTGCAAGTGTTCCATTATCTGGACGACCTGTTGATTGTAGCAAAGAGCAAGCTACAGCTTATACAGGACCGAGATGCAGTCCTAAGGGTCTTGAAAGAGTTCGGCTGGCTTATCAATCTCCAGAAGAGCAACCTTATACCTACTCAGAGATTGGTGTATCTGGGGGCCACTTTAGATACGGTTCTGAACCTTGTGTGCCTACCAACCAACAGAATAGAGAAGATCTCCGGCCAAGCTCTACGGTTGTTGCATCAGAAATTTGCCTCAATAAAACAGCTGATGAGTTTTTTAGGCAGCGCCTCGGCAACTATAGGCCTGGTGCAATGGGCAGCATGGAACATGAGGCCGCTACAGAGGTTCCTATTAGCCAGATGGGACAACAGTTCCCAGAACCTGTTGGTGAAGATTTTCCTAACTCATCAGTTCAAGAGCGATTTGAAGTGGTGGACTGTTTGTTCCAACCTAAGAAGGGGAACTCCTCTAATGGAACCAGATTTTCTGGAAATTTACACGGATGCATCAGGTCTAGGATGGGGGGCTCTGATGTTGAATTCCTTGGCCCAAGGAAAATGGGAAAGGAATCTATCCAGCCTTCCGTCCGGAGTCCTAGAGCTAAGAGCAGTAGGTCAGGCCCTTCGAGTTCTGCATCCTCAGATTGTGGGGACAGCAGTCTGTATAAGAACAGACAATCAGGCAGCTGCTATATACATAAGGAAGCAGGGGGGCACAAGGAGCAGGAGGATGATGCAGGAGTTGAAGCCAATAATGGAATTTGCACAGAGCAACCTACTAGCAATTTCGGCTCTATATATTCCAGGGAAATAAAACTGCCAAGCGGATATCCTGTCGAGATCTTCTCTGAACAACGGAGAATGGTCTCTGAATGCTCAGACATTCAGGAACATCACCGAACTAGTCTGGATACCAGAGATAGACTTAATGGCAACAAGTACCAACAGGAAGACAGACAGATTTTTCTCCAGATATCCCAATCATCAGGCAGAGGCCATAGATGCTCTGAGCCAGAATTGGAACAACTTGAGGGCTTACATTTTTCCTCCAATTTCCATGATATTCAGAATGCTGAAGAAAATCAGGAGTTCCAGGATGGAAGCAATAGCTATAGTTCCAGATTGGCCGAGGAGACCATGGTACCCGATGTTGAAAAACCTGTCAGTCAGGAAACCCATTCAGCTTCTCATCAAACACGATCTCCTGACTCAGGGACGGATACTGCATCCGAATCCGGCCAGTTTGAACTTGGCAGCTTGGGTCTTGAAAGGTCAGGGTTGATTAAACTGGGATGTTCAGGTCAAGTGATAAATACCTTGTTAAACTCGAGGAAACCATCCACATCCAGTAGATATGCTAAGATATGGGACACTTTCGTGGCATGGGCTCAACCTCAAGGTTTATGTCCAACTCAGTTCTCCATCCCACAATTTTTGGAATTTCTACAGTTAGGCCTGGACAGGGGGCTGTCTCTTAGCACCCTGAAGCTCCAAGTGTCTGCTATATCTGCAGTAATATCTAGATCTCTCTTCAAAGAACCTCTGGTAAGGAAATTCCTTCAAGGAGTACTTAGATTAAGACCTCCACGAAGATCAATTCTTCCTCAATGGGATTTACCATTGGAGTTAAAGGCTCTTTTGCTACCTCCATTTGAGCCCTTAGAATCTATCTCACTTTGGGACTTGACGATGAAAACCATCCTGTTGATTGCTCTTACCTCTGGTAGAAGAATATCTGAGCTCCAGGCGTTATCAGTTGTAGCTCCGTATTTAAATTTTAATCCTAACGGAGCCACCTTGTATCCAGTTATGGAATTCTTGCCGAAGGTTGTATCTACTTACCATCTCAATCAACCTATTCATTTACCTTCTTTAGGAGATGAGGATCTGCTTCAGGACCCGCAGATGGTTGCTTTAGATGTCGTAAGATGTCTTAAAAGATATGTGGAGCAGACCGCCACCTTCAGGAAAGGAGACAGGTTATTTGTGATTCCGTTTGGGCAGAGAAAAGGGGAATCAGCAGCTAGTTACCCTGAGAAGATGGATAATCAGAGCCATCCAAAGAGCTTACTTGGCTCAGGGCAAGGTGCCTCCCCAAAAGATTTGGGCACACTCAACCAGAAGTCTAGCAGCTTCCTGGGCAGCAGAAGAGGGGGCGACTCCAGAGGAGTTATGCAGAGCAGCAAATTGGTCCACCTCTTCTACCTTTATAAAGCATTATAGGTTAGACCTGAGGATGGCCTCTCAGGCATGTTTTGGTCGCAGAGTCATTCAATCTGTGACTAGGGCTATTGATTAAAATTTTTCTTTATTTAGCATATTTTTTTGTTGATATTATTTCCCTCCCATATTTTATTGCTTGGGTACAACCCATTGTGTGCTGCCTGAGGATGGCCAGGAAAACGGAAACTCATAACATACTTACCGAGAGTTTCTTTTCCTGGCCATCTCCTCAGGCAGCAATCCCTCCCTTTTCTTCATTTCTCCGTATTGTGCTTTGTAAATAGACTAATGGGTTCTGGGGGTGGAGACTATTTATAAGTTTGGTGGGAGTGTCTATTTTCTTCTGTCCCAGCTGGCAGGGAAGTTAACCCATTGTGTGCTGCCTGAGGAGATGGCCAGGAAAATAAACTCTCGGTAAGTATGTTATGAGTTTCCGTTTTCTCACCTCCCTGTGAATAATATTACGCTCAGGGGACCTGGAACTTACCTTACCACCGCTCAACTCGCAGCCGCATCTTCACTGAACAGCTGTTCTCTCCCGATCGCGCGCCCTATCTTTTGTATTGGCGCGCATGCGCCTAAGATAGGGTGCGTGGTCGGGACAGAGCAACTGTCAGTGAAGGAGCGGCTGCGAGTGGAGTGGCTGCGAGTGGAGCGGCGGTAAGGTAAGCTCCAGGTTCCCCGAGCATAATATTATTCACAGGGAGGTGAGAATAAGCGTTCTCACCTCCCTGTAAATAATACAAACGAATGGCAAATAGTTATTTTTATGGATTTTCGGAGTTTAGTGTCCCTTTGTATACACTTCTAGGAATGAATGCATGGAGGGAGAAGCAATATTGGGTACACTCCTGAATTGTTCTGCTGCTCCTAATATTTCCTCTCATGTCCCCCTGCTCATACCCTCCACTCATCACAGAACCATCTCCTATACAGACCCCCACTCACACTGCCTCCTATCTTCTTGAACCTTTCTCTCTACTGTCCCCATATATCCCTGCCCGTACCCTCCGCTCAGCACAGAACCATATCCTGTACTGTCCCCCCACTCACTCTGCCTTCTCTAGCCTTGAACCTCTCTTGTGATTCCCGTCCTCTAGAATTCTATTTCCCTCTCTCTAGTCAAGAAACCTCAATTAGCAGGTTTAAATCTAAACTCATATCCTCCCACTCACTTCATAGAATATTACTGCTACTTTGACACTGCACGATTTATCACTATGACTCGTCTTACCTTCCCTATGTATCAGTATGTTACTGAGTACAAGAATATGTTTGCAATTAAGTACCCAGGAAATTCCCAATTAGAATATCACAGTCAGGTGTTAGGGACCTTTTGAATGCAATGCGTGATTGCATTGTGGCTAAGAGGTGTTATAGGAACGGCCCAGGGTAAGGTGTCAAAACAGCATTGTACATGGCAGACAATTGGTGTTAAAGCCCCCACTTCTATTTAGGCTTGGTTTCTTTATTTTCACATAAATGGCCTCCTTGAGACCTCTTTTGAACCAGTCATGTTCCTTTTCCAATATGTTAACATTACAATCTTCAAAGATATGTCCTTTTTACTTAAGATGTAGGTACATGGCTGAGTCCTGACCCAAGGAATTGGCTCTTCTGTGCAATTGCTGGTCTACCCCACATACAAATCAGAGCACTCTTCACTGCACTGCGTATATGTCGCTTTTCTTGTGTTTTGGTATTGGATCTTTGTGAAAAACTGGTATTAACACATACTGTAGTTCTGTTGGTACAGGGATACTATATAATATTGAGAATTACTGGTATTAATACATATACTGTAGTTCTGGTTGGTACGGGGATACTATATAATGAGAATTTCTGGTATTAATAAATATACTGTAGTTCTGGTTGGTACAGGGATACTATATAATTTTGCAAATTACTGATATTAATACATATACTGTAGTTCTGGTTGGTACAGGGATACTGAATAATATTGAGAATTACTGGTATTAATACATATACTGTAGTTCTGGTTGGTACAGGGATACTGTATAATATTGAGAATTACTGATATTAATACATATACTGTAGTTCTGGTTGATCCAGAGGATACTTTCTGATCGTCATTTGGAGACAGGAAGGATATATTATTCCCTTTTAGCCATTTTTTTCCCTTCAACTGATCAACTGTTAGATAGGATTAAAGAGGTAAGTATAAAGGATGGACATATGTCTCCATTCAATCTCAATTACTATGTTACAGTTACACAGACATTATGGGTAGGGTAAAAAAATTAGACTAGATGGATGTATGTCTTTATACAACCTCCAATACTATGTTACTATGTAACTGTTATACAGACATTATGGGTAGGGTATAAAGGTTGGACTAGTAACATAGTATTGGAGGTTGTATAAAGACATACGTCCATCCAGTCCAACCTTTATACCCTACCCATAATGTCTGTATAACAGTTACATAGTAACATAGTATTGGAGGTTGTATAAAGACATACATCCATCTAGTCTAATTTTTTTACCCTACCCATAATGTCTGTGTAACTGTAACATAGTAATTGAGATTGAATGGAGACATATGTCCATCCTTTATTACCTCTTTAATCCTATCTAACAGTTGATCAGTTGAAGGGAAAAAAATGGCTAAAAGGGAATAATATATCCTTCCTTTCTCCAAATGACGATCAGAAAGTATCCTCTGGATCAACCAAACACAGTATATGTATTAATACAGTAATTCTCAATATTATACAGTATCCCTGTACCAACCAGAACTACAGTATATGTATTAATACCAGTAATTCTCAATATTATTCAGTATCCCTGTACCAACCAGAACTACAGTATATGTATTAATATCAGTAATTTGCAAAAATATAGTATCCCTGTACCAACCAGAACTACAGTATATTTATTAATACCAGAAATTCTCATTATATAGTATCCCCGACCAACCAGAACTACAGTATATGTATTAATACCAGTAATTCTCAATATTATATAGTATCCCTGTACCAACAGAACTACAGTATGTGTTAATACCAGTTTTTCACAAAGATCCAATACCAAAACACAAGAAAAGCGACATATACGCAGTGCAGTGAAGAGTGCTCTGATTTGTATGTGGGGTAGACCAGCAATTGCACAGAAGAGCCAATTCCTGGGTCAGACTCAGCCATGTACCTACATCTTAAGTAAAAAGGACATATCTTTGAAGTTGTAATGTTAACATATTGGAAAGGAACATGACTGGTTCAAAAGAGGTCTCAAGGAGGCCATTTATGTGAAATAAAGAAACCAGCCTAAATAGAAGTGGGGGCTTTAACACCAATTGTCTGCCATGTACAATGCTGTTTTGACACCTTACCCTGGGCCGTTCCTATACACCTCTTAGCCACAATGCAATCACGCATTGCATTCAAAAGGTCCCTAACACCTGACTGTGATATTCTAATTGGGAATTTCCTGGGTACTTAATTGCAAACATATTCTTGTACTCAGTAACATACTGATACATAGGGAGGTAAGACGAGTCATAGTGATAAATCGTGCAGTGTCAAAGTAGCAGTAATATTCTATGAAGTAGTGGGAGGATATGAGTTTAGATTTAACCTGCTAATTGAGTTTCTTGACTAGAGAGAGGGAAATAGAATTCTAGAGGACGGGAATCACAAGAGAGGTTCAAGGCTAGAGAAGGCAGAGTGAGTGGGGGGACATTACAGGATATGGTTCTGTGCTGAGCGGAGGGTACGGGCAGGGATATATGGGGACAGTAGAGAGAAAGGTTCAAGAAGATAGAGGCAGTGTGAGGGGGGGTCTGTATAGGAGATGGTTCTGTGATGAGTGGAGGGTATGAGCAGGGGGACATGAAGGAAATATTGGAGCGCAGAACAATTCAGGAGTGTACCAATATTTCTCTTCCCTCCATGCATTCATTCCAGAAGTGTATACAAAGGGACACTAAACTCCGAAAATCCATAAAAATAACTATTTGCCATTCGTTTGTATTATTTACGGGAGTGAGAACGCTTATTCTCACCTCCCTGTGAATAATATTATGCTCGGGGAACCTGGACTTACCTTACCGCCGCTCCACTCGCAGCCACTCCACTCGCAGCCGCTCCTTCACTGACATTGTGCTCTGTCCCACCACCACCCTATCTTAGGCGCATGCCGCCAATACAAAAGATAGCGCGCGATCGGGAGAGAACAGCTGTTCAGTGAAGATGCGGCTGCGAGTTAGCGGTGGTAAGGTAAGTTCCAGGTCCCCTGAGCGTATATTATTCCCAGGGAGGTGAGAAAACGGAAACTCATACATACTACCGAGAGTTTATTTTCCTGGCCATCTCCTCAGGCAGCACACAATGGGTTAACTTCCCTGCCAGCTGGGACAGAGAAAATAGACACTCCCACCAAACTTATAAATAGTCTCCACCCCCAGAACCCATTAGTCTATTTACAAACACAATACGGAGAATGAAGAAAAGGGAGGGATTGCTGCCTGAGAGATGGCCAGGAAAAGAAACTCTCGGTAGTATGTTATGAGTTTCCGTTTTCCTGGCCATCCTCAGGCAGCACACAATGGGTTGTACCCAAGCAATAAATATGGGAGGGAAATAATATCAACAAAAAAATTGCTAAATAAAGAAAAATTTTAATCAATAGCCCTAGTCACAGATTGAATGACTCTCGACCAAACATGCCTGAGAGGCCATCCTCAGGTCTAACCTATAATGCTTATAAAGGTAGAAAGGTGGACCAATTTGCTGCTCTGCATAACTCCTCTGGAGTCGCCCCCTCTTCTGCTGCCCAGGAAGCTGCTAGACTTCTGTTGAGTGTGCCCAAATCTTTTGGGGAGGCACCTTGCCCTGAGCCAGTAAGCTCTTGGATGGCTCTGATTACATCTTCTCAGGGTAACTAGCTGATTCCCCTTTTCTCTGCCCAAACGGAATCACAAATAACCTGTCTCCTTTCCTGAAGGTGGCGGTCTGCTCCACATATCTTTAAGACATCTTACGACATCTAAAGCAACCATCTGCGGGTCCTGAAGCAGATCCTCATCTCCTAAAGAAGGTAATGAATAGGTTGATTGAGATGGTAAGTAGATACAACCTTCGGCAAGAATTCCATAACTGGATACAAGGTGGCTCCGTTAGGATTAAAATTTAAATACGGAGCTACAACTGATAACGCCTGGAGCTCAGATATTCTTCTACCAGAGGTAAGAGCAATCAACAGGATGGTTTTCATCGTCAGTCCCAAAGTGAGATAGATTCTAAGGGCTCAAATGGAGTAGCAAAGAGCCTTTAACTCCAATGGTAAATCCCATTGAGGAAGAATTGATCTTCGTGGAGGTCTTAATCTAAGTACTCCTTGAAGGAATTTCCTTACCAGAGGTTCTTTGAAGAGAGATCTAGATATTACTGCAGATATAGCAGACACTTGGAGCTTCAGGTGCTAAGAGACAGCCCCCTGTCCAGGCCTAACTGTAGAAATTCCAAAATTGTGGGATGGAGAACTGAGTTGGACAAAACCTTGAGGTTGAGCCCATGCCACGAAAGTGTCCCATATCTTAGCATATCTACTGGATGTGGATGGTTTCCTCGAGTTTAACAAGGTATTTATCACTTGACCTAACATCCCAGTTTAATCAACCCTGACCTTTCAAGACCCAAGCTGCCAGTTCAAACTGGCCGGATTCGGATGCAGTATCCGTCCCTGAGTCAGGAGATCGTGTTTGATGAGAAGCTGAATGGGTTTCCTGACTGACAGGTTTTTCAACATCGGGTACCATGGTCTCCTCGGCAATCTGGAACTATAGCTTTGCTTCATCCTGGAACTCCTGATTTTCTTCAGCATTCTGAATATCATGAAATTGGAGGAAAAATGTAAGCCCTCGTTGTTCCAATTCTGGCTCAGAGCATCTATGGCCTCTGCCTGATGATTGGGATATCTGGAGAAAAATCTGTCGTCTTCCTGTTGGTACTTGTTGCCATTAAGTCTATCTCTGGTATCCAGACTAGTTCGGTGATTTCCTGAATGTCTGAGCATTCAGAGACCTTCTCCGTTGTTCAGAGAAGATCTCGACAGGATATCCGCTTGGCATTTTTATTTCCCTGGAATATATGAGCCGAAATTGCTAGTAGGTTGCTCTGTGCAAATTCCATTATGGCTTCAACTCCTGCATCATCCTCCTGCTCCTTGTGCCCCCTGCTTCCTTATGTATATAGCAGCTGCCTGATTGTCTGTTCTTATACAGACTGCTGTCCCCACAATCTAGGATGCAGAACTCGAAGGCCTGACCTACTGCTTTAGCTCTAGGACTCCGGACGGAAGGCTGGATAGATTCCTTTCCCATTTTCCTTGGGCCAAGGATTCACACAGAGCCCCCCATCCTAGACCTGATGCATCCGTGTAAATTTCCAGAAAATCTGGTTCCATTAGAGGAGTTCCCCTTCTTAGGTTGGAACAAACAGTCCACCACTTCAAATCGCTCTTGAACTGATGAGTTAGGAAAATCTTCACCACATGTCTGGGAACTGTTGTCCCATCTGGCTAATTAGGAACCTCTGTAGCGGCCTCATGTCCATGCTGCCCATTGCACCAGGCCTATAGTTGCCGAGGCGCTGCCTAAAAAACTCTCAGCTGTTTTATTGAGGCAAATTTCGGATGCAACAACCGTAGAGCTTGGCCGGATTCTTCTCTATTCTGTTGGTTGGTAGGCACACAAGGTTCAGAACCGTATCTAAAGTGGCCCCCAGATACACCAATCTCTGAGTAGGTATAGGTTGCTCTTCTGGAGATTGATAACCAGCCGAACTCTTTCAAGACCCTTAGGACTGCCTCGGTCCTGTATAAGCTGTAGCTTGCTCTTTGCTACAATCAACAGGTCGTCCAGATAATGGACAACTTGCAGGCCCTGACACCTCATCTTGGCTACTAGGGCACTAGGACCTTGGTAAACGTTCAAGGAGACGACGAGAGGCCGAAAGGCAGGCAGATGAATTGGAAATGATAATCCAGTACAGCAAATCTTAGATATTGATGATGTTCCCTGGCTATCGAACATGAAGATATGCATCTGTTAAATCTATGGAACATAGCCAGTCCCCCGGAAGAATGGCTGTCCGAATTTTCTGCAAAGTCTCCATCTTGAAGTGTTGTATTTTCAGGAATCTGTTCAGATGTCTGAGATCCAGAATCGGTCGATCCTCGCTGAGCTTTCATCACCAAGAAGAGCGGCGAGTAAAACCCCTGACCTTGTTCTTCTAATGGGACTGTGTTATTGCCCCCTTGAGCAGCAGCTGTTGAATATATTGAAATAGAGCTGCCTCTTCTCTACTTCGGTCGGAATTGAGGTCCTGACAACGATGTTTGGATGGCTTCTGTAGGATTCTATTTGATACCCTCTTCTACTATCAATATCACCCAAGAATCCCTGATCTCTCTTGCCCACACCTCTCGAACTGCAACAGTCTCGCGCCAACCATGGAAGTGTGAGCAGGCCTCATCTCATGCATTATTCTTTGATTTGGGAAATCTCTGATTGCTGAACTTTCCCCCACGAAAAAGATTGACCTGGCCAGCTTTCCAATTGGCTGTTCTAGAGTATTCCCTTCCAGGCCGATAGGACCTAAACCCTCCTTATTTTGTTGAAAGGAAACCTCAGCTTGTCTTCTCAGAGGCTCTCTGTATTTCTATTTCCCTGAGGTAACTGCGTACTCTTTCCTCCCTTTGTCTTAAGGATAATTTCATCCAAAGACTGGCCAAACAATCTCTTCCCCTCAAATGGCAGATGACATAATGAGTTCTTGGACGGGGTGTCAGCAAACCATCCTCTTAGCCAGAGAGCTCTTCTGGCCCCACTGAAAGAGCCATTTCTCTGGCTTGAATCTTGACTAGATTCACAGAGGTCTCCAAATTAAATTCTAAGCAAGACGAAATTTCTGTAAAGATTTAAGATAGATCTCTCTCAATGCCATTAGATATATCTTCCTGCAATCTATCCAACCAAACTGATAACGCCTTACTGACAGAAACCAACGCCACCGTTGCCTTCCAACCAGCTCCTGCTGTAGTAAAAGTTTTCTCAGTTCAGACTCCATTCCTCTATCCATCGGGTGCCTAAGAGCTGAAATATCATCAATGGCTAAAGCCGTACGTTTCGAAATGCCACATGGGAGCATCCACACAGGAGGTTTCTCCCAGTCTGCTGTTTTTCGGCAGCAAAAGGATAGAGCCTCTCGAATTTCCTTTCGATGGGAACCCTCCTATACATCTTGGACCATTCTCGACTCACCATGTCTCCCACTTCCTTAAGTAAGGAAATACCTGCTTGCTCCTCCTCTGAAATAGTTGGAAAGGTTCAGACTGAGGTTCCCCTTCAAATAAAGGGTCTTCTTTATCATTTTAATTAAGGCTCCACCTGCTGTAAATCAAATTCTGACTCCTCCTTTTACTTGTCTGTCCTTCCTCTGACATTATAGAATCTAGCTGTCATCAAGTCGTCTCTAGGAAATCTACGATCTGCCGAGGTAAGAGGGTAGCCCACCTGAGGCAGACCTCTTCATGCCCTGAGCAACCGCCTGGGTAATCCACCCAAGTATATCGTCCTTGTCAACAGACTTCGATCTGTCGCATCTGGAATTTAGATCCTCTCCTTGATCTTTCTCTTCCTCTCTCCAAATCTCCATAATGCATTCTCTGCATAAGCGTTTACCATCGCTAAGGGTTACCGCAGGCTCACATAAATCTATATGCTTCTCCTTTCTGCTTCTCTTCGTACCTCCCCCAGACTGAGACTCTGCTGAAAAAGATAACAGAAAAAAAACATCTGTTAAAATCTGCAATACCTCTTAAATGTTGAAGCACAAAGGAGATCCACTCACCACCTCCCCTCAGACATAGAGTCCATATGGCAGCCGGCAAACAAACAGCTAGGGTAGACCCAGTACTGGACAGAGACAAACACCAAAACTGCATGTACAGGGCAACCTGCAATGCACAAACCGGCAATTTTTAAAATTTTGCGGGCCTCCGGCGTTGCGCGATGACGTCAGACGCACGCACGCACAAACGTGACGTCACGCGCATGCGCCTCACCGCTCGCACTTCCGCGTTCACTGAGCTTGCACTAGAGAGAGGGGATCTTCACGGTGGGCTCCCGGCTTGAGAAGGTGCACGACCCTCACAACGGCCAGGACTTCGACCATAGAGGTAGGTAAAGGTCGGAAACAGCCTAGAGTTGATCCATTCAGTCTGGAGGGAACTTCACTCCCAGCTGTGACAGAAAAAATAGACAATGGGTTCAGGGGGTGGAGACTATTTATAAGTTTGGTGGGAGTGTCTATTTTCTTCTGTCCCAGCTGGCAGGGAAGTTTGTCACCTCCCTGTGAATAATACAACTGAATGGCAATATTTGTTTTTATGGGTTAGTGTTCCTTTAAGGAGAATTTTATTTTTTTGTATCCTAAAGCAATTACGTCTGCCAAGCTAGACAAGGGATTCGGGGTATCCCTGTGAATAGGCAAGAGGTCAAGGGTGTAACTACCAGAGGACACATTTATTACTGTGTGTTCCAGCCTAACCATTCAATGTAAAAGCAATATGCAGCTTACAGTATGTATTAAACATATTGTTAATACCTTAGAAAGATGTTTGTTTGCCCAAGCTCACCAAAATGTTCACACCCGATGTACAATAACACAAAATAAAGTGTAAATAACAATATGTTGAAAATGTAATGAACGTTTACAACAATATAAGGAAAGTTCACCCCTCAATAAAATTATTATGCAAGGAAAATGTACAGAAGCAGAAAGATGATCTGTTTCAAGGGCGAACAAGGATTCTGACCACAAATATGGTTATAATTTACAGTAGGGGATACATATCCCTTATAATACATGAGTGGTACCCAGAGTTCCTGTATAACTCAGTCTGTGTCCTTGTACCTTTATATGGCACACGAACTCCTCAGTGCCTTCTAATATCCTATAATTTCAGTAGGGGATACATTTTCCCTTATAATACATGAGTGGTACCCAGAGTTCCCTGTATACCTCAGCTGTTGTCCTTGTACCTTTAATAGACACATAACTCCTCAGTGACTTCTAATATCCTTATAATTTACAGTAGGGATACATTATCCCTTATAATACATGAGTGGAACCCAGATTTTCCTGTAACTCGTCTGTGTCCTTGTACCTTTATATGGACACAGAACTCCTCATGCCTTCAATACCTTATAATTTACGTAGGGGATACATTTTCCCTTATAATACATGATGGGTACCCAGATTCCCTGTATAACTCAGTCTGTGTCCTTGTACCTTTATATAACACATAACTCCTCAGTGACTTCTAATATCCTTATAATTTCAGTAGGGGATACTTATCCCTTATAATACATGAGTGGAACCCAGAGTTCCCTGTATAACCTCAGTCTGTGCCTTGTACCTTTATATAGACACAGAACTCCTCAGTGCCTTCTAATATCCTATAATTTACAGTAGGGGATACATTTTCCCAGACATATGTCCATCTAGTCCAACCTTTATACCCTACCCATAATGTCTGTATAACAGTTACATAGTAACATAGTATTGGAGGTTGTATAAAGACATATGTTCATCTAGTCCAACCTTTATACCCTACCCATAATGTCTGTATAACAGTTTCATAGTAACATAGTATTGGAGGTTGTATAAAGACATACGTCCATCTAGTCCAACCTTTATGCCCTACCCATAATGTCTGTATAACAGTTACATAGTAACATAGTATTGGAGGTTGTATAAAGACATCCATCCATCTAGTCCAATCTTTATACAACCTCCAATACTATGTTACTATGTAACTGTTATACAGACATTATGGGTAGGGTATAAAGGTTGGACTAGATGGATTTATGTCTGTATTCAACTTCCAATACTGTGTTAGACAGACATGATGGGTAGGGTAAAATGACAAGAGACTTCAGGGTTATTCCAGGTTAGCCCTTACAAATTCTGGACCTGATTTTACAACATTCCACAAGCTAAATGCAAAACCAGAGACCAGTTTATAATAAATCCAGATCCTGTCTGGTTTGCGCTTTGGTTCTGCATTGCTCTGGAATGCGTAAAAACCTTTTATTATTTAAAGCACTTTGTAAGGGCTACTATGGACAGTACCCATAAGTCTGTTCTATATTGCACTAACTGAAATGGAACTGCAACGCCTAATCCTCTCCCATTTAATTTAGTAGTGACATAGGTAGGGTATAAAGGATGGATGTCTTTATTCACCTTCCAATACATGTTACATATAAACTGTTATACAGACATTATGGGTAGGGGATAAAGGTTGGACTAGATGGATGTATGTCTATACAACCTCCAATACTATGTTACTATGTAACTGTTATACAGACATTATGGGTAGGGTATAAAGGTTGGACTAGATGGACGTATGTCTTTATACAACCTCCAATAATATGTTACTATGTAACTGTTATACAGACCTTATGGGTAGGGTATAAAGGTTGGACTAGATGGACGTATGTCTTTATACAACCTCCAATACTATGTTACTATGTAACTGTTATACAGACATTATGGGTAGGGTATAAAGGTTGGACTAGATGAACATATGTCTTATTACAACCTCCAATACTATGTTACTATGTAACTGTTATACAGACCTAGGGTAGGGTATAAAGGTTGGACTAGATGGACGTATGTCTTTATACAACCTCCAATACTATGTTACTATGTAACTGTTAAGACAGACATTATGGGTGGGGTTAAAGGATGGACATACATTTTATTCAACTTAATTACTATGTACAGCGTTGCATGCAAGGAAAAAACGGGAACAATAAAAACTCCATGCAAATTAATTTAGAAAACCCCCACCCCCAGGATACAGTATCCTATATACAAATAAAACCTGTCAATATGCACAGACACTGGACCATCTACATGCACATGTGACATTATCCAGCTGCCAGTCACAGGTGAGTTGATAGAATGTCTGCACGCCCTGGGGTTTGCTAGTTTATAATAAGCCAAGATATAAAGAAACAACCATAGAAATGTTTTATTATGAGACACAATGATAAAAAGCATAGACGAGTCCATACAGCACTGTCAGTAAGGTGGTCAGGTGCTGGTTTCTTTAACACTAAGGGGTAAAAGGAAAAAGTTAGTTTAACTTACATCCTCATAAAAAGCTTAACATTGTACTAGTCTGGCGGCCATTGTTATTTTTTAAACAGTAAGTAAACCTGTTGGATATGTTCCTGGTCCAACAACTATTGTGATTAAACCAATCTGTCCCTCTATAATAGACCACGGAACACACTGTGCCCATAGTATCCTGTAGAGGATTATGTTTTTGGTCACGGCGTAAGAACAGCTGGTTAGTAGCCAGGTAAGTTCTCTTTGAAGTGACCACAAGCCCAATACCCTCCCCATTGGCCGAGGCAGTATCATGTTAGTGGTGTCTTACCATAGATGAAGACTCACCTGTTGGGAGAGAAAAAAATAATTAGGACACTTGGTCTAAGGTGCAGTCTGGGCTGTTATATACCATTTACCTGGGTCATGTATAGACATCCCATTCAACTCACATCTGTTCTACCAAAGGCCTGATTGTGTTCAAATAAACACAGTAATGGACCATTTGGTAGAGTTTCTCTCTGGTCATGTCCACAGCAAGCTACAAACATCATTAAATAGCAGCTTTGGTAATGACCACCCCATAGACACACCCTGAATATTGTATAAAAAACAGACTTACCATTATCACAAGAGATTTCTTGTTCATCACCTGCCTGGTAATTAAACATACAGCATTAGACGGGATTCCGAACTCTGGGTGACAACATTAACGTTGTTCCAGCATAAAAACCAGGTTTAGAAACACGGAGCTTCCAACCAACGTGCCAGTTACTGGGTTATTGTAGCACTGCCTATTGAACACCCCAACAGGAAGTCACCATTGGGTGCAGATACCATCCAGTGCAAGGGGCGGATGCCACGCCTTACCTGTAGGTTACTTGGCGGCCATTTCAGTGCAATTCCCATTTATTCAATAAACTTCAATTGGAAGTCAGACAAGCCTGTAAATCAGATAAATCTATAGTTGGTTTAATACGAATTACTACATTACCAGCAACACAGCGCAGTCCGTTTCAATCAGAGGTTTACAGGTTGTTCACATTTCAGTCATACAGCAGCAGTCGTCCTAGTAACAAGTTACGGAACCACCAAAGAGGAAACTCAGTGGTTTTAGTTTAATACAAAGTAGAAGTGAAGGTCAATCTAACTTTATTATAACAGATAGATATTAACAATAAAGCAATAAGGTGGTGCAGCCATATGGAAAGAAGGTAAGCTGTGACATCACTAACTTAACAAAAAAACTGGGGACTTAAAATTTCTAAACCTAGAAAATGAGAAGGTTGAGATTTCCCTAACAATCAATACAAGTCAAAAGAAGCTTCATTCAGACTGTTATGGTGATTTAATCCCACTAAATGAATTCTTAGCAGGCAAAGTAAAATCACAAATGTTCCTCTATGAGGCGTTTCCAACGATGTGAGCTTACATCAAAGTTCTATCGGGATAGCACTCAAGGTCGGAGATCTAGACATTGTTTTCTTACCTTGGACTCACTGCTAGAATGGCTGCAAGATAAGGAAATAAAGAGGTTACATCAAACCAAATTCACTTGGTGTATCAGACTTCAGGGTCTCCAAGAAGTTTAGAATGGTCATTGGCAATCACCCTAGTTCAGATGAGATGAACTGGCCTAAAATCAGATTTAGATTGAAGCCCGGTGGTTACCTCTGTCCTGAAATACTGAGACAAGTTCAGATCTAGTATTACGGTTTCTGGGACAGCCGTCACCGGGGGACGGACCGACAGCCAGACAAACACAACTGTGCGTTGTTTGTAGACAATTCGTCTTTAAAATTAAGGACAGCTAGTAAATTTAGTGGACCTGACCTAACAGACCTGAATATCTAGTATAGAGTCACCATGACCCTATTTTTACATTTGCCCTTTGAAGGTTTTTTTTGTTTTTTTTTTTTACACTAAGATTAAAGGGCAACTACAGCCTAAACATTATCCCACCACAATCTAATTCTGCAGGATCAGGCATTTCTACCCCTGTTCTAAAGCAAATTAGAAAGCAGAAGTGTTGACGCTTTCAGGTCCCTGGCTGAGTTGTTACATATATAACATGTTGGGAACAGGCAGGGAAATTACTTACTCAACACTAATTGCATTAAACTCACCCAGATAGAAAGCTACAAAACCTCAGACTAAACTTCCAAAGCCAATTACAATAAAGCAGAAAGACAGGTAGGAATACTTGCTCCAACTCTTTATTTGAAGGTGAGAAACACGACATTAGGGTTCATTGTCAATAGATTATTAAGAACTGAATGTCCCTTCCCACAAGTAACACAAACTAACGGAGCACAATTAGCCGTGGGTTGCAAGAGAAGGAATTAGTATCAGCACTTATTTACATTTGTACCATTGTGGCCAACCAGACAATAGTGCTCTGTAGGAATATACAGGTTTAGGTTATTATCCACTCACCAGGGTCATGGAGCAGATTTCTATTCCACCGCAAACCTGAAAAGAAAATAAACACATGGTATAACGTGTGACTGGTAGGTTACATGTTATATAAATTCATAATAATAGACACATACACGTGCTGGACATAGGTACTCACTTCGAGATGGTTATATGCCCGAGTGCATTCCAAGACCACCCATATGTAAACCATGAAAAACGAGAGCACTTGGGTCGTCTTAAAGCAATTTATTTGGGTGCAAAATTCAAGGCTGTATGTGGCTTGAGAAGCGTCTAAGAAACAAGACAGAAATGTTGCACCAAATAAATTGCATATATATTATATATATTAAGGGGTGTTGCAATATGGTTGATAAATGCCCACGCACAGAGCCGAAACGCTGCCACGTTATATTTGATACAGGATTTTTTCAGCAAAATTCTTTGAGTGCTCCTATACCCAACGGAAATTGTATATGATAATTACATAGGAGGCACCCAGGTAATTACCTGCTTGGACCAGTGTTTCAAGTGCCACCCACATTTGTTGGATATATGTTCCAATAATTCATAATACTTGTGTTCCTGGACAGTTATTTCCCTATACAATTTAGGGGTGTTGCAATATTTACAGGCTTATAACTCACAGACCTTAACTTGGATACAGATGTGCAAATGGCAATTGTAACCATCTCTACATCTAATATTTTGGTCTTTCAACCAACAACAGAAGTGACACTTACTTATTAACTATGTATTTTATAGTAATATGTGCAAGTTTTGCCCATTGATACGTCCTGTTCCCTGATTTTCAATAAATTAAATGTATCCATATATTTGTATGTGTTTTCTGTTCCATCATGTTTTTATGTATATATTTGTTTTAGTGTTTAATATTCCTTCCCCACACGATCTGGGTTTGTCCTGAGCTTATTGGGTTAATCACTCTCTGACTATCCTTAATATCAGGTGCAGCTTGTTTCCCTTTATAAATGTGATTGTGTGGATGTACATAAAGTCCCTCTGATGAATTTGCTATGTTTTAGTTACACCCAACATGTAAAGTCCAATTATTAAAGTTCACCGTTACCAATCTATGGTGGCCGGACTTACTAGACATGTCATCTTTCTACAAAAGAAGATTACAATGATCTACCATATCCCATTCCAAGACCAGCTACATGGGTCATGTATAGACATCCCATTCACACTCACATCTGTTCTACCAAAGGCCAGATTGTGTTCAATATAAACACAGTAATGGGCATTTGGTAGAGTTTTCTTGGTCATGTCCAGCAAGCTACAAACGTCATTAATAGCAGCTTTGGTAATGACCACCCATGACACACCCTGAAATATTGTATAAAAAACAGACTATTTACCATTTATCACAAGAGATTTCCATGTTCATCACCTGCCTGGGAATTAAACATACAGATTAGACGGGATTCCGAACTCTGGGTGACAACATTAACATGTTCCAGCATAAAAACCAGGTTTAGAAACGCGGAGCTTCCAACCAACGATGCCAGTTACTGGGTTATTGTAGCACTGCCTATTGAACACCCCAACAGGAGTCACCATGGGTGCAGATACATCCAGTGCAAGGGGCGGATTCCACCACTTACCTGCTAGGTACTGTGGGCATTTTCAGATTGATATTCCCACCAATCAGCCAAGCCTGTAAATCAAATAGAGCCAAATTATTGTTAATACAAATCATTCTGCAGTTAAACCAAGATAGAACATGTTCAAAAAAGGCACTGGGAAAGGGCAAGTATTGTGAAATAGGGGTTTGGAGGGGGATTACTTCATGTTGGGGGGTGAAAATTCCTTTATCCAATTCCACGTTTGAGGATTTTATTACAAATTACAACAGAGGGATAATCAAACTTTAGATGAACAGAAATTTAAGGGCTTCTTATAAACCTGAACATTGGAAGTGGAGATTCCCCTATGTAAGGGACATTATTAACATTCAGACTGTTATGGTGATTTATACCCATAAACATTCTTAGCAGGCAAAGCAAACACAAATGTTCCTCTATGAGGCGTTTCCAACGAGTGAGCTACATCTATCGGGATAGACCTCAAGGTCGGAGATCTAGACTTTGTTTTTTACCTTGGACTCACTGCTGGAATAACGCAAAGAAGAAAAAAATTAAAATGTTACCCTGAACCAATTCCCTTATGTAAATGTCTATTCAAAGTGCGCAGAAAGTTCAGAAAAGCCATTTTCCAATCACCAGATCTCAGAGCAGTTGAACATTGCAAATTCATAGAAATTTCATAAAAACGCATCTGGGTTTTAAAATGTTGCCGACCCCTTACACTAAAACATTTAAAGGAAAATTTTATTGTCTGAGCCCCCCCCCGTCCAACATCTATAAAATGGGAAAGCTCTTCTTGCAGAACCTGTCTCCCACTGATCAGGCCCTGGGCACAAGGAAGGGTGGAGCTAAATCTGTACAGCTGTGCTTTAACATTCTCAAAGTAACAAGGACCTACACTGCCATATTCAATATTCAGACAGCAAAGCCAGGTATAATTGGGCAATACCTTTATTAGTCATGTAAATAGTCCACAAAACAAATTGCTGTTGCCACCTTACAACAACTTTGAGTGTACAGCATTAACAGGACCAGGTACATATTCAACAACTAGGAGTCTGCTGGCACTTTCTACTGACGTAGGAAGGTTTAGACAACTAAAGTGAAAACATAATCCCTTCACTGCACAAAATGTAACTTAGTTATGAACTATCCAATCAAAATGCTTTTTCAACCAATTGGGGTGGGGGAGGAAGTGGAATATTCCACAGTAGTGTCTAACAGTGACCTAGCAGTTCCATATTTGGGAACAAGCCTTTCAGCTTTTGCTATTTAAATTTACCGCCATCTACAAAATTGAATTTAAAATCCATCTAACATTTCCACAATTTATTTAACCATTTAGTCTAATCTCTTTTACCAATGTTTCCTAAGAACAGACGTTACCTTAATGCCAGATAGCAGTTGATCTTCATTCTAGAAGGAGACATGACATTAGGATCATTGTCAATAGATAATAAGAACTGAATGTCCCTTCCCACAAGTAACACAACTAACGGAGCACAATTAGCCGTGGGTTGCAAGAGAAGGAATTAGTATCAGCATATTATATTTGTACCCATGTAGGCCAACCAGACAATAAGTGCTCTGTAGGAATATACAGTTTAGGTTATTATCACTCACCAGGGTCATGGAGGAGGATTTCTATCCCACAAGACAAACCTCCCAGCGAATCATTTCACAACAAACCTGAAAAGAAATAAACACTGATCACCTGGTATAAAGGTGCGACTGTACAGCCAAACCTCCACTGCCCCATACAAACATCTCCCAGTAGGTCAGGACAACCTCATATCCACCCAGACCATGTGCTTCTACGATCACCACATTCACGGCATTGTAACAGGTCTCATTGTCATCTGTGCAAAGGAGTGTTTAGCATGATGGAGCAAAACCTGTACATTAATATCGCCTTTAGGTAGTGGGAGACACATTCATGTAGGAATGTATCAAAATATCACACAAGGCACCTAAAAGCTACACGGCCCCCAGACAAAACAATTGTAGATGGATTAGGGGGCAGTAAACGGGGGGGGGGGGGTGGTGGAGGATGCCTCATGGAAACTGAGCGGGCATGCTCAGAAGAGGCAGACGGGGATTAACATTCAGTCATTGGCTGTGATGTCAACCGTCAAATCCATAACCAACAGTAACTGGAAGAACCAGGAGCACAAACAGGGGAAACAGGACATTGTGCAGGATTTCAGGTAGACTGATATATTTCACATTTCAAACTTTATCGTTTAGGGTTTTGTGGGTGACTTACCTGTATGTAAGTTTGAGGATTGACTTGCCCTTTATTGTTCCCCCTCATTTGACAGCACTTTACTTTTCCCAGTATACCAGGAAATAAGATGAGGCATCCCCGCTAACAAATATGCAAAGAATATTTATGTCTGGTCACTGACCCTCCAACAATCGAATTCCCTCTCGATTCGCCATGTGGCTGTTCCATGTAGGTGGAATCTTAACAGATCTAGGCAATCACCTGTGGGAGAGAGAAATAAAATTAATATAATAACATCCCAGACTGGACCATGGACCATTTACCTGGGTCATGTATAGACATCCATTCACACTCACATCTGTTCTACCAAAGGCCTGATTGTTCAATATAAACACAGTAACGGACCATTTGGTAGAGTTTCTCTCTGGTCATGTCCACAGCAAGCTACAAACGTCATTTAATAGCAGCTTTGGTAATGACCACCCCATAGACACACCCTGAAATATTGTAAAAAAAACAGACTATTTACCATTTATCACAAGAGATTTCCTTGTTCATTACCTGCCTGAGAATTAAACATACAGATTAGACGGGATTCCGAACTCTGGGTGACAACATTAACGTTGTTCAGCATAAAAACCAGGTTTAGAAACACGGAGCTTCCAACCAACGATGCCAGTTACTGGGTTATTGTAGCACTGCCTATTGAACACCCCAACAGGAAGTCACCATTGGGTGCAGATCCATCCAGTGCAAGGGGCGGATGCCACCGCTTACCTGCAGGTTACTTGGCGGCCATTCGGTGAATTTTCCCATTAATCTTCAATATAACTATTCACTTGTAACTCAGACAAGCCTGTAATCAGATAAATCCATATGTTGGTTTAATACGAATTACTACATTACCAGCAACACAGCACAGTCCGTTCCCAGATCAGAGTTTACAGGTTTGTTCACATTTCAGTCATACAGCAGTTGAACTTGTCATCATCATTTGGAACCAGGACAGAAAGTACTGCACACATGCATGTGGACATGAGTCCTATAATTTAAAGGGACTTTTGCAAGTACCTAATATTTTAAAAAAACTGTTCATTGTCTAAGTCTGCTCAGAGAAAACAAATTGAAGGAAAAATGGCCAATAATGACAAAACTGTAAGACTCAGGGTTTTACCTCGTTGATGGGCTCAAAACAACTCATTGCTTGGCTGATGAACATCGCTTTTGGAGGTTTCGGACAAAAGATTACCAGTTGTCTGTTTAAAAGGCATCTATAGTGGGAAATTTAACATTTTTCTCTTTCCATGAGTTCTATAATTCCCCCCCAACCCCCAGAGTGTCTCTATTTTCTTAAGTTCCCTCCCTGTCCGGAGATACACAAATTAGAATACATTATTGCATTCCTCTACCTACTTGTACTGTCAATCAAATCCCTGTGACGTGATCCTCTTCCCTGCTCAAGTCCCCCCCTCCTCCATAACAGAGAAAAGCATTAGCAGGGGGAGAGAGGCGCTTTGACAGCAGAGATAAGGCTGCACCTGACCCCCCTTCTTGATAGATGTCACTGATTGATGAGGGTCACAAAGATCTTTATTTTAGCAGAACACATATCCATGTCTCCGGACAGCTTGCTTTCTATTGGCCACTGTGGTGCATGGGTGCGTTTTTCAGGATGTTGAACTTTACTCCTACTGCACATGATAGCTTGTCGGTTAGCCGGAGTTGGGACACGGAGGAGGTGCCAACAAAGGACTGACACCATGGAAAAACAAAGTCATGACAGAGGTAGGATAAAGGCAGCACAGAGTACATGAATTTAAAGGACAATTATACTCCTCACCCCTCTTCTCCATAGCTGCATAGTACCCAGGGTGAGGACCTAAATCGCTAAGTCCTCACCTGGGTACTTTCCCTAACTCCTGCACTACTTACCGCAAATCTGCTTCGCCGATCGCTCCATTCCTCCGCTCTTCCTGCTTCAGTGATAGATCGCGAGGCAGCCAATAGGAAGATACACTCTGCAAGGAGGCGTGTCTTCCAATTGGCTGCCTCGCGACTGTCACCTACAGTAGAAGAGAGGTGGAACAGTGTGGATCGGCGAAGCAGATTTGCGGTAAGTAGTGAGGAGTTAAGGAAAGTACCCAGGGTGAGGACTTAGCGATTTTAGGTCCTCACCCTGGGTACTATGCTGCAGTGGATCGGGGAAAAGGTGAGTATAATTGCCCTTTAACTTTGCAATGGGCCAATGTGCTTTTTTCACATAGATGCCCTTTAAGCAGTGA
Source organism: Hymenochirus boettgeri (assembly GCA_019447015.1). NCBI lineage: Eukaryota > Metazoa > Chordata > Amphibia > Anura > Pipidae > Hymenochirus > Hymenochirus boettgeri. The sequence continues at coordinate 16,116,782 of CM033470.1, forward strand.
AAGCTCATAGTGATCGAGGCAACGTACAATCAACCAAATGATCATTACCCATAGAAAGTATGGAAGTGGATTGGGATAGAAAAAAAAGCCTGCCTTCAAGGGGAACTATGAGCTCTATAAAGAGCACATTCCTACATTTAAAAAGTACTCCAGGATCATGCTTCTAGGTGCAATTATCCAACCTGCAGCAGTATAAAGAATGGTGCTTTATGCTTACATCGAGCAGTGGCATTACCAGCAAGCCCCTTTTTGTCACTCTTGGGGAAGGCTTATGACAGCTTGAACAGAGTGCAGAGTAGGAAGTGAAACGTTACAAGCCTATAAACTTTAGAGGACAACAGCAAGAGATTAGGCTTGTGAAAGGTATGAGAGTTCTTTACAATAGGTCATTTATAATAAAATGTTTTCATGTCATGACAACTTTTTGGGTAGAGGGTGAAAGTTCTTTTAAGTGCCAATTAACAAAAATACATAGTTTTAGTGCAACAGAAACCCAAGAACTCTAAGATGCAATTAGTAATTTAAACTCACTTTATAACCAAACACCGGGGGCTTTATAATGTGTAGACCTAGAATAAGAAAGTTGAGATTTAGCTACAGAAGTTAAAGCACAGTTATTGATTTCAGACTGTTATGGTGATATTGACCCACTAAACTTCTCAGCAGGCAAAGCACATACAAATGTTACTCCTATGAATGTAACTGTTATACAGACATTATGGGTAGGGTATAAAGGTTGGACTAGATGGATTTATGTCTGTATTCAACTTCCAATACTGTGTTAGACAGACATGATGGGTAGGGTAAAATGAACAAGAGACTTCAGGGTTATTTCCAGGTTAGCCCTTACAAAATTCTGGACCTGATTTTACAACATTCCACAAGCTAAATGCAAAACCAGAGACCAGTTTATAATAAATCCAGATCCTGTCTGGTTTGCGCTTTGGTTCTGCATTTAGCTCATGGAATGCTGTAAAAACCTTTTATCATTTAAAGCACTTTGTAAGGGCTACTATGGACAGTACCCATAAGTCTGTTCTATATTTGCACTAACTGAAATGGAACTGCAACGCCTAATCCTCTCCCATTTAATTTAGTAGTGACATAGGTAGGGTATAAAGGATGGATGTCTTTATTCACCTTCCAATACTATGTTACTATATAACTGTTATACAGACATTATGGGTAGGGTATAAAGGTTGGACTAGATGGACGTATGTCTTTATACAACCTCCAATACTATGTTACTATGTAACTGTTATACAGACATTATGGGTAGGGTATAAAGGTTGGACTAGATGGACGTATGTCTTTATACAACCTCCAATACTATGTTACTATGTAACTGTTAAGACAGACATTATGGGTGGGGTATAAAGGATGGACATACATCTTTATTCAACATTAATTACTATGTACAGCGTTGCATGCAAGGAAAAAACGGGAACCAATAAAAACTCCATGCAAATTAATTTAGAAAAACCCCCACCCCCAGGATACAGTATCCTATATACTAAAATAAACCTGTCAATATGCACAGACACTGGACCATCTACATGCACATGTGACATTATCCAGCTGCCAGTCACAGGTGAGTTGATAGAATGTCTGCACGCCCTGGGGTTTGCTAGTTTATAATAAGCCAAGATATAAAGAAACAACCATAGAAATGTTTTATTATGAGACACAATGATAAAAAGCATAGACGAGTCCATACAGCACTGTCAGTAAGGTGGTCAGGTGCTGGTTTCTTTAACACTAAGGGGTAAAAGGAAAAAGTTAGTTTAACTTACATCCTCCATAAAAAGCTTAACATTGTACTAGTCTGGCCTGGCCATTGTTATTTTTTAAACAGTAAGTAAACCTGTTGGATATGTTCCTGGTCCAACAACTATTGTGATTAAACCAATCTGTCTCCTCTATAATAGACCACGGAACACACCTTGTGCCCATAGTATCCTGTAGAGGATTATGTTTTTGGTCACGGCGTAAGAACAGCTGGTTAGTAGCCAGGTAAGTTCTCTTTGAAGTGACCACAAGCCCAATACCCTCCCCATTGGCCGTGAGGCAGTATCATGTTAGTGGTGTCTTACCATAGATGAAGACATTCACCTGTTGGGAGAGAAATAAATAATTAGGACACTTGGTCTAAGGTGCAGTCTGGGCTGTTATTATACCATTTACCTGGGTCATGTATAGACATCCCATTCACACTCACATCTGTTCTACCAAAGGCCTGATTGTGTTCAATATAAACACAGTAATGGACCATTTGGTAGAGTTTCTCTCTGGTCATGTCCACAGCAAGCTACAAACATCATTAAATAGCAGCTTTGGTAATGACCACCCCATAGACACACCCTGAAATATTGTATAAAAAACAGACTATTTACCATTTATCACAAGAGATTTCCTTGTTCATCACCTGCCTGGTAATTAAACATACAGCATTAGACGGGATTCCGAACTCTGGGTGACAACATTAACGTTGTTCCAGCATAAAAACCAGGTTTAGAAACACGGAGCTTCCAACCAACGATGCCAGTTACTGGGTTATTGTAGCACTGCCTATTGAACACCCCAACAGGAAGTCACCATTGGGTGCAGATACCATCCAGTGCAAGGGGCGGATGCCACCGCTTACCTGCTAGGTTACTTGGCGGCCATTTTCAGGTGCAATTTTCCCATTTATCTTCAATATAACTTCACTTGGAAGTCAGACAAGCCTGTAAATCAGATAAATCTATATGTTGGTTTAATACGAATTACTACATTACCAGCAACACAGCGCAGTCCGTTCCAATCAGAGGTTTACAGGTTTGTTCACATTTCAGTCATACAGCAGCAGTCGTCCTAGTAACCAAGTTACGGAACCACCAAAGAGGAAACTCAGCTGGTTTTAGTTTAATACAAAGTAGAAGTGAAGGTCAATCTAACTTTATTATAACAGATATAGATATATACAATAAAGCAATAAGGCTGGTGCAGCCATATGGAAAGAAGGTAAGCTGTGACATCACTAACTTAACAAAAAAACTGGGGACTTTAAAATTTCTAAACCTAGAAAATGAGAAGGTTGAGATTTCCCTATAACAATCAATACAAGTCAAAAGAAGCTTCATTCAGACTGTTATGGTGATTTAATCCCACTAAATGAATTCTTAGCAGGCAAAGTAAAATCACAAATGTTCCTCTATGAGGCGTTTCCAACGATGTGAGCTTACATCAAAGTTCTATCGGGATAGACCTCAAGGTCGGAGATCTAGACATTGTTTTCTTACCTTGGACTCACTGCTAGAATGGCTGCAAGATAAGGAAATAAAGAGGTTACATCAAACCAAATTCACTTGGTGTATCAGACTTCAGGGTCTCCAAGAAGTTTAGAATGGTCATTGGCAATCACCCTAGTTCAGATGAGATGAACTGGCCTAAAATCAGATTTCAGATTGAAGCCCGGTGGTTACCTCTGTCCTGAAATACTGAGACAAGTTCAGATCTAGTATTACGGTTTCTGGGACAGCCGTCACCGGGGGACGGACCGACAGCCAGACAAACACAACTGTGCGTTGTTTGTAGACAATTCGTCTTTAACATTAAAGGACAAGCTAGTAAATTTAGTGGACCTGACCTAACAGACCTGAATATCTAGTATAGAGTCACCATGACCCTATTTTTACATTTGCCATTTGAAGGTTTTTTTTTGTTTTTTTTTTTTACACTAAAATGATTAAAGGGCAACTACAGCCTAAACATTATCCCCACCACAATCTAATTCTGCAGGATCAGGCATTTCTACCCCCTGTTCTAAAGCAAATTAGAAAGCAGAAGTGTTGCAGCTTTCAGGGTCCCTGGCTGAGTTGTTACATATATAACATGTTGGGAACCAGGCAGGGAAATTACTTACTCAACACTTAATTGCATTAAACTCACCCAGATAGAAAGCTACAAAACCTCAGACTAAACTTCCAAAGCCAATTACAATAAAGCAGAAAGACAGGTAGGAATACTTGCTCCAACTCTTTATTTGAAGGTGAGAAACACGACATTAGGGTTCATTGTCAATAGATTATTAAGAACTGAATGTCCCTTCCCACAAGTAACACAACTAACGGAGCACAATTAGCCGTGGGTTGCAAGAGAAGGAATTAGTATCAGCACTTATTTACATTTGTACCCATTGTAGGCCAACCAGACAATAAGTGCTCTGTAGGAATATACAGGTTTAGGTTATTATCCACTCACCAGGGTCATGGAGCAGATTTCTATTCCACCGCAAACCTGAAAAGAAAATAAAACACTGGTATAACGTGTGACTGGTAGGTTACATGTTATATAAATTCATAATATATAGACACATACACGTGCTGGACATAGGTACTCACTTCGAGATGGTTATATGCCCGAGTGCATTCCAAGACCACCCATATGTAAACCATGAAAAACGAGGAGCACTCCTGGGTCGTCTTAAAGCAATTTATTTGGTGCAAAATTCAAGGCTGTATGTGGCTTGAGAAGCGTCTAAGAAACAAGACAGAAATGTTGCACCAAATAAATTGCATATATATTATATTATATTAAGGGGTGTTGCAATATGGTTTGATAAATGCCCCACGCACAGAGCCGAAACGCTGCCACTGTTATATTTGAATACAGGATTTTTTCAGCAAAATTCTTGGAGTGCTCCTATACCCAACGGAAATTGTATATGATAATTACATAGGAGGCACCCAGGTTAATTACCTGCTTGGACCAGTGTTTCAAGTGCCACCCACATTGGTTGGTATATATGTTCCAATAATTCATAATATCTTGTGTTCCTGGACAGTTATTTCCCTCTATACATTTAGGGGTGTTGCAATATTTACAGGCTTTATAACTCACAGACCTTAACTTGGATACAGATGTGCAAATGGCAATTGTAACCATCTCTACATCTAATATTTTGGTCTTTCACCAACAACAGAAGTGACACTTTACTTATTAACTATGTATTTTATAGTAATATGTGCAAGTTTTGCCCATTGATATCGTCCTGTTCCCTGATTTTCAATAAATTAAATGTTATCCATATATTTGTATGTGCGTTTTCTGTTCCATCATGTTTTTATGTATATATTTGTTTTAGTGTTTAATATTCCTTCCCCACACGATCTGGGTTTGTCCTGAGCTTATTGGGTTAATCACTCTCTTGACTATCCATTAATATCAGGTGCAGCTTGTTTTCCCCTTTATAAATGTGATTGTGTGGATGTACATAAAGTCCCTCTGATGAATTTGCTAATTGTTTTAGTTACACCCAACATGTAAAGTCCAATTATTAAAGTTCACCGTTACCAATCCTATGGTGGCCGGACTTACTAGACATGTCATCTTTCTACAAAAGAAGATCTACAATGATCTACCATATCCCATTTCCATAGACCAGCTACATGGGTCATGTATAGACATCCCATTCACACTCACATCTGTTCTACCAAAGGCCAGATTGTGTTCAATATAAACACAGTAATGGGCCATTTGGTAGAGTTTCTCTCTGGTCATGTCCACAGCAAGCTACAAACGTCATTTAATAGCAGCTTTGGTAATGACCACCCCATAGACACACCCTGAAATATTGTATAAAAAACAGACTATTTACCATTTATCACAAGAGATTTCCATGTTCATCACCTGCCTGGGAATTAAACATACAGCATTAGACGGGATTCCGAACTCTGGGTGACAACATTAACATGTTCCAGCATAAAAACCAGGTTTAGAAACGCGGAGCTTCCAACCAACGATGCCAGTTACTGGGTTATTGTAGCACTGCCTATTGAACACCCCAACAGGAAGTCACCATTGGGTGCAGATACCATCCAGTGCAAGGGGCGGATTCCACCACTTACCTGCTAGGTTACTTGTTGGGCATTTTCAGATTGATATTCCCACCAATCAGCCAAGCCTGTAAATCAAATAAGAGCCAAATTATTGTTTAATACAAATCATTCTGCAGTTAAACCAAGATACAGAACATGTTCCAAAAAAGGCACTGGGAAAGGCAAGTATTGTGAAATAGGGGTTTGGAGGGGGATTACTTCATGTTGGGGGGTGAAAATTCCCTTTATCCAATTCCACGTTTGAGGATTTTATTACAAATTACAACAGAGGGATAATCAAACTTTAGATGAACAGAAATTTAAGGGCTTCTTATAAACCTGAACATTGGAAGTGGAGATTCCCCTATGTAAGGGACATTTATTACATTTCAGACTGTTATGGTGATTTTATCCCACTAAACATTCTTAGCAGGCAAAGCAAAATCACAAATGTTCCTCTATGAGGCGTTTCCAACGATGTGAGCTTACATCTATCGGGATAGACCTCAAGGTCGGAGATCTAGACTTGGTTTTCTTACCTTGGACTCACTGCTGGAATAACTGCAAAGAAGAAAAAAATTAAAATGTTACCCTGAACCAATTCCCTTATGTAAATGTCTATTCAAAGTGCGCAGAAAGTTCAGAAAAGCCATTTTCCAATCACCAGATCTCAGAGCAGTTGAACATTGCAAATTCATCAGAACTTTCATAAAAACGCATCTGGGTTTTTAAAATGTTGCCGACCCCTTACACTAAAACATTTAAAGGAAAATTTTATTGTCTGAGCCCCCCCCCGTCCAACATCTATAAAATGGGAAAGCTCTTCTTGCAGAACCTGTCTTCCCACTGATCAGGCCCTGGGCCACAAGGAAGGGTGGAGCTAAATCTGTACAGCTGTGCTTTAACATTCTCAAAGTAACAAGGACCTACACTGCCATATTCAATATTCAGACAGCAAAGCCAGGTATAATTGGGCAATACCTTTATTAGTCACATGTAAATAGTCCACAAAACAAATTGCTGTTGCCACCTTACTAACAACTTTGAGTGTACAGCATTAACAGGACCAGGTACATATTCAACAATCTAGGAGTCTGCTGGCACTTTGTCTACTGACGTAGGAAGGTTTAGACACTAAAGTGAAAACATAATCCCCTTCACTGCCACAAATGTAACTTAGTTATGAACTCATCCAATCAAAATGCTTTTCTAACCAATTGGGGTGGGGGAGGAAGTGGAATATTCCACAGTAGTGTCTACAGTGACCTAGCAGTTCCATATTTGGGAACAAGCCATTCCAGCTTTTGCTATTTAAATTTACCGCCATCTACAAAATTGAATTTAAAATCCATCTAACATTTCCACAATTCTATTTAACCATTTAGTCTAATCTCTTTCTACCAATGTTTCCTAAGAACAGACGTTACCTTAATGCCAGATAGCAAGTTGATCTTCATTCCTAGAAGGAGGAACATGACATTAGGATTCATTGTCAATAGATTAATAAGAACTGAATGTCCCTTCCCACAAGTAACACAACTAACGGAGCACAATTAGCCGTGGGTTGCAAGAGAAGGAATTAGTATCAGCACTTATTTATATTTGTACCCATTGTAGGCCAACCAGACAATAAGTGCTCTGTAGGAATATACAGGTTTAGGTTATTATCCACTCACCAGGGTCATGGAGGAGGATTTCTATCCCACAAGACAAACCTCCCAGCGAATCATTTCACAACAAACCTGAAAAGAAATAAACACTGATCACCTGGTATAAAGTGCGACTGTACAGCCAAACCTCCCACTGCCCCATACTAACATCTCCCAGTAGGTCAGGACAACCTCATATCCACCCAGACCATGTGCTTCTACGATCACCACATTGCACGGCATTGTAACAGGTCTCATTGTCATCTGTGCAACGGAGTGTTTAGCATGATGGAAGCAAAACCTGTACATTAATATCGCCTTGTAGGTAGTGGGAGACACATTCATGTAGGAATGTATCAAAATATCACACAAGGCACCTAAAAGCTACACGGCCCCCAGACAAAACAATTGTAGAATGGATTAGGGGGCAGTAAACGGGGGGGGGGGGGGGGGGAGGATGCCTCATGGAAACTGAGCCCGGGCATGCTCAGAAGAGGCAGACAGGGGATTAACATTCAGTCATTGGCTGTGATGTCAACCGTCAAATCCATAACCAACAGTAACTGGAAGAACCAGGAAGCACAAACAGGGGAAACAGGACATTGTGCAGGATTTCAGGTTAGACTGATATATTTCACATTTCAAACTTTTATCGTTTAGGGTTTTGTTGGGTGACTTACCTGTATGTAAGTTTGAGGATTGACTTGCCCTTTATTTGTTCCCCCTTCATTTGACAGCACTTTACTCTTCTCCCAGTATACCAGGAAATAAGATGAGGCATCCCCGCTAACAAATATGCAAAGAATATTTATGTCTGGTCACTGACCCTCCAACAATCGAATTCCCTCTCGATTCGCCATGTGGCTGTTCCATGTAGGTGGAATCTTAACAGATCTAGGCAATCACCTGTTGGGAGAGAGAAATAAAATTAATATAATAACATCCCAGACTGGACCATGGACCATTTACCTGGGTCATGTATAGACATCCCATTCACACTCACATCTGTTCTACCAAAGGCCTGATTGTTCAATATAAACACAGTAACGGACCATTTGGTAGAGTTTCTCTCTGGTCATGTCCACAGCAAGCTACAAACGTCATTTAATAGCAGCTTTGGTAATGACCACCCCATAGACACACCCTGAAATATTGTATAAAAAACAGACTATTTACCATTTATCACAAGAGATTTCCTTGTTCATCACCTGCCTGAGAATTAAACATACAGCATTAGACGGGATTCCGAACTCTGGGTGACAACATTAACGTTGTTCCAGCATAAAAACCAGGTTTAGAAACACGGAGCTTCCAACCAACGATGCCAGTTACTGGGTTATTGTAGCACTGCCTATTGAACACCCCAACAGGAAGTCACCATTGGGTGCAGATACCATCCAGTGCAAGGGGCGGATGCCACCGCTTACCTGCTAGGTTACTTGGCGGCCATTTTCAGGTGCAATTTTCCCATTAATCTTCAATATAACTATTCACTTGTAACTCAGACAAGCCTGTAAATCAGATAAATCCATATGTTGGTTTAATACGAATTACTACATTACCAGCAACACAGCACAGTCCGTTCCAATCAGAGGTTTACAGGTTTGTTCACATTTCAGTCATACAGCAGTTGAACTTGTCATCATCATTTGGAACCAGGACAGAAAGTACTGCACACATGCATGTGGACATGAGTCCTATAATTTAAAGGGACTTTTGCAAGTACCTAATATTTAATGAAAAACTGTTCATATGTCTAAGTCTGCTCAGAGAAAACAAATTGAAGGAATAAATGGCCAATAATTGACAAATACTGTAAGACTCAGGGTTTTACCCTCGTTGATGGGCTCAAAACAACTCATTGCTTGGCTGATGAACCATCGCTTTTGGAGGTTTCGGACAAAAGATTACCAGTTGTCTGTTTTAAAAGGCATCTATAGTGGGAAATTTAACATTTTTCTCTTTCCATGAGTTCTATAATTCCCCCCCAACCCCCAGAGTGTCTCTATTTTCTTAAGTTTCCCTCCCTGTCCGGAGATACACAAATTAGAATACATTATTGCATTCCTCTACTCCTACTTGTACTGTCAATCAAATCCCTGTGACGTGATCCTCTTCCCTGCTCAAGTCCCCCCCTCCTCCATAACAGAGAAAAGCATTAGCAGGGGGAGAGAGGCAGCTTTGACAGCAGAGATAAGGCTGCACCTGACCCCCCTTCTTGATAGATGTCACTGATTGATGATGGGTCACAAAGATCTTTATTTTAGCAGAACACATATCCATGTCTCCGGACAGCTTGCTTTCTATTGGCCACTGTGGTGCATGGGTGCGTTTTTCAGGATGTTGAACTTTACTCCTACTGCACATGATAAGCTTGTCGGTTAGCCGGAGTTGGGACACGGAGGAGGTGCCAACAAAGGACTGACACCATGGAAAAACAAAGTCACTGACAGAGGTAGGATAAAGGCAGCACAGAGTACATGAATTTAAAGGACAATTATACTCCTCACCCTCTTCCTCCATAGCTGCATAGTACCCAGGGTGAGGACCTAAAATCGCTAAGTCCTCACCCTGGGTACTTTCCCTAACTCCTGCACTACTTACCGCAAATCTGCTTCGCCGATCGCTCCATTCCTCCGCTCTTCCTGCTTCAGTGATAGATCGCGAGGCAGCCAATAGGAAGATACACTCTGCAAGGAGGCGTGTCTTCCAATTGGCTGCCTCGCGACTGTCACCTACAGTAGAAGAGAGGTGGAACAGTGTGGATCGGCGAAGCAGATTTGCGGTAAGTAGTGCAGGAGTTAAGGAAAGTACCCAGGGTGAGGACTTAGCGATTTTAGGTCCTCACCCTGGGTACTATGCTGCAGTGGATCGGGGAAAAGGTGAGTATAATTGCCCTTTAACTTTGCAATGGGCCAATGTGCTTTTTTCACTATAGATGCCCTTTAAGCAGTGAAAGCTCATAGTGATCGAGGCAACGTACAATCAACCAAATGATCATTACCCATAGAAAGCATAGGAAGTGGATTGGGATAGAAAAAAAAGCCTGCCTTCAAGGGGAACTATGAGCTCTATAAAGAGCACATTCCTACATTTAAAAAGTACTCCAGGATCATGCTTCTAGGTGCAATGTATCCAACCTGACAGCAGTATAAAGAATGGTGCTTTATGCTTACATCGAGCAGTGGCATTACCAGCAAGCCCCTTTTTGTCACTCTTTGGGGGCAAGGCTTATGACAGCTTGTAACAGAGTGCAGAGTAGGAAGTGAAACGTTACAAGCCTATAACTTTAGATGGACAACAGCAAGAGATATAGGCTTGTTTGAAAGGTATGAGAGTTCTTTACAATAGGTCATTTTATAATAAATTGTTTCATGTCATGACAACTTTTTGGGTAGAGGGTGAAAGTTCTTTTAAGTGCCAATTTAACAAAAATACATAGTTTTAGTGCAACAGAAACCCAAGAACTCTAAGATGCAATTAGTAAATTTAAACTCACTTTATAACCAAACACCGGGGGCTTTATAATGTGTAGACCTAGAATAAGAAAGTTGAGATTTAGCTACAGAAGTTAAAGCACAGTTATTGTATTTCAGACTGTTATGGTGATATTGACCCACTAAACATTCTCAGCAGGCAAAGCACATCACAAATGTTACTCTATGAGGCGTTTCCAACGATGTGAGCTTACATCAAAGTTCTATCGGGATAGACCTCAAGGTCGGAGATATAGACATTGTTTGCTTACCTTGGACTCACTGCTGGAATAACTGCAAGAAAAGGAAATAAAAAGGTTACGTTAAACCAAAGTTATTTTTGTATCTAGATTCAGAGTCTACAAGAAGTTCAGAAAGGCTATTTTCACTCAAACTGGTTCAGAGCAGTTGAACATTGCCATTCATCAGAACTTTAAAGTCAGGATGTGAGTTAAACATTAAAGGACAACTAAAGCCTCAGAATAACATTGAATCAAAAGGTAGATCTCCTGGATATAAAAGCAGTTATCCGTCCTCTTATTTCGGTATGGTTATTGAGAAATTGTAACTTTAACATGGGGTTTGGGTTTATTTCCTAGCATCCCAGTGTGGTCAGTGACCATTACCATATATACTAGACAGGGGATTAACATTCAGTCATTGGCTGTGATGTCAACTGTCAAATCCATAACTGACAGTTACTAACTGGAAGAACCAGGAAGTAGAAACAGGGGAAACAGGACATTGTGCAGGATTTCAGGTTAGACATATATTTCACATTTCAAACTATTACCGTTTAGGGTTTTGGGGGGGGTGATTTACCTGTACGTAAGTTTTCATTTTAGGGCTGGACTTGCCCTTTAAAGCTAAGTTTTAGCTTTAATCATGCACTAAATTATGTTGGTTATGCACTCATCGTAGCTTTTAAACAAGTAGCGGTATTGTTTTATATAACATGACGTCACATGGTTTTATGTAGCCAATAATTTTATTATAAAGTTGTTGCACTGTTCAAATCGCACTTTAAAATGTAGCACTTTATATCTTTTGCACATTAAATAGTATATGGGCTAGGAGTGAGCTTAAGGGCTAGGAGTGACCTAAGAAGCCTCATTTTGGCCCCCATCACTCAGCTGTATACATCACTGGTAGGAGGGGCTTTAAGGGTATAAAATGTTTGATGGGTGAAGACAGATTATACCTGAGGAAAGGGGCAGTAAGCACCCCAAAACATTGTAGTGGTTTTGTTTTGCACTAAATAAACTGAAATTCACAAGAAGTAGTGTGCTCCTCTTGCCATTATATTCGTTTTTAGCAGGCTTGACAGTTTGTTTGTGTGGAAAAAGTCAGGCCAGATGGAAGTGGGAGTGGTTAAGAGTGAGGGGGGATACTGCTCCTAAACAAAATGTGCTGATTGAAGGCATGCAGCAACAGACAAATCAGAGTAAGTGCTACTTACATGCATTCAATTATAGATTAAGATGAGGCAATCATTTTTTCAGTATAGTGTCCCTTTAATGCCATCAAGCAAGTTGATCTTCATTCCTAGAAGGAGGAACATGACATTAGGATTCATTGTCAATAGATTAATAAGAACTGAATGTCCCTTCCCACAAGTAACACAACTAACGGAGCACAATTAGCCGTGGGTTGCAAGAGAAGGAATTAGTATCAGCACTTATTTATATTTGTACCCATTGTAGGCCAACCAGACAATAAGTGCTATGTAGGAATATACAGGTTTAGGTTATTATCCACTCACCAGGGTCATGGAGGAGGATTTCTATCCCACAAGACAAACATCACAGCGAATCATTTCACAACAAACCTAAAAAAAAAAAAAAAACCTAAAACAAGCAAAAATGTATTTATGTATGGTAGTTAATATACAGGGCTACAGATTACACAGTTTTACATTTAACCCATTGACATGAGCCACAGCTCTGAACCTTACAATCTAATCCCACACATACAATCAGTGCGTCTTTAGGATTGTGGGGGAACCCAGCGCACTGGGAGAAACCCCACCCAAGGAAAGGGAGAACACAAACTCCGTGCAGATGTGTCCCAGGAAGGTTTCTAAACCAGGACTTCAGTGCTAACTAATAAGTTTACTAAAGTAATCAATCCTACTGTCAGACTAATAGTAGCCATACATATACCCGAAATTACTTTCCCGACTGAGCGCTCACACGACATCCGTTCGATTCTGCAGGAACCGCTTCTCACATCTATGCGACAGACATGTGATCGCAAAAGCCTATTCATTTTGTGATCGCATGTCGGTCACATAGAAGATCAGGAGAAGCGTTTCCGGCAGGATTTGACTACCTTCGTGTAAGCAATATCGGGTGTATGTATGGCAACCTTTAGAGCAAATTTAAATGTGAGCCTGTGCAGACAGACCATAATAGACAGGATGGCTTCTAATCTTGTCAAATCTAAACAAATATGGGGGTTTTCCTAAAAATTTGCATGCACCGAAATTAGTACCGGTAACGGTTTAGTTAATTTAGACCATGTGCTTCTAAGGTAACAGCATTACATCTGTATTGTATCAGGTCCAATTGTCCTCTGGGCAACATTGTTTAGAATGAACATACAAATTCTTTGCAGATGTGTCCAAGGGTAGAATCGAACTCAGGACTTGCAAGGCATCAGTGCCAACCACTGAGCCACCTTGCTGATTATTCAGTGCCATGGCAGATATAACAAGATGCCAAATGACCAGGATTTCTTTACAGACAGTTTCTAATTTACAACAATAAACTAGATTAAGGGATTGGATATAGTTTACTGTAAGGACCCAAACCCATAACTTGGTTCCAGACAAAATCTTTTTAACAAATTATACCCCAACATGTACAGGTTCAATAAAAAAACCAAACCAATGCAGACGATAATTAAGGGTATGGTCCACCTATGTGCGTTGCATTTTCCACACGTTCTGCGAATCGCAATTTAAACTATAATGGAAATCGCGAGACTGTTCTACTGTATAATTTGCCTTCCGAATCAGAGGTCCGTTTTTTATCCGCACGCATGACTTTATGTCGGGAACGCAAAAAAAAAAAAAAAGGATATTTACCTTTTTTAGCGTATTTCCTATTGATTTCCCCAAAACTGCACACGAGCAGACTAAACGCACACGCATTGAGAAATTGCATGTCTGTTAAGCCGCAAATGGACCAGATCGAGGACAAGCGCATTGTCTACAACACACAGCACAGTGGGTCCCTCTGTAACAATGTCAGGGAACCAACACAAACCCTGTGATCTTTCTATGGTCACAAACAGGAACAAGGTCTACAGCAGGGATTCTCACATTGTGCCAATGGGTGTTTATAAAACTACAACTCCCAGCATTCCCTAATCCCCCTCTACTAGCTAAGGAAAGCTGGGAGTTGTATTTTTTTTTAACCATCTGGAAACACCGTTCTATAATCCCTCCTGTACAGCACAAACCCCGTCTAACCATAGACATTGGTATAATGTACACCTATCTGTAATTTATAACCAATAAACATTATATAATGTACAACTCCATGTAATTGTATACTATAACATATAAAAATATACCATAGGTCTCCCCAATCGCTCAGTCAGCGGGGAACCGTCCAGATAACCACAAGTTCCCAGATCCCCAAGCGACCAGCGGAGCCACGATGTCGACAGCATGGCAGGGAGGGGGAGAGAGAGAGAGAGAAAGGAACTGGAAGAGGCGTAACCTACGGCACATGGGGCCCTTGTACCACACGACCGGAAGTAATAAGCCGGAATCACTGTACGCGGTCCTGGTGTCTAGCGTGCAGGAAGCCGGATATGACGCATGACGTTAAAGTCGCCGTAGAAGCTAAAGCTTCCGGCCACGAGGTAAAGGGTGTACACTTGCTGTGGGTCTGTCACTTCCGTGTTGTATTAATGTCTTGTGAAAACCATCTAGATAAATGTTCAGCTGCAGGTACCAGAACATGTTCTCTACTGATTAATTGGCAATGACTATATATAGATAGTTATATAATAACAATATAATATGGAGGATCTAGTTATATAATAATATATATGGATATATCATGGAGGATCTAGTTATATAATGATTATATATATATATTTATATAAAATATAATAATATATATAAATAGATGGTTATATATAATATATATAGATCATGGAGGATCTTGTTACATTAAAAATATAATTATGGATTTATATAGCACCGTCTTCCATGGCGCATTACATAGTCATACATTACATACAGGGTAATACATGTTATACAAAGTCATACTTATTACATACACAGGTAATACATAATATAAGTAAACAGAATGATAAGATTCTTACAGCAATAACGTGATACAATAGGAGAGAGGATCCTGTCCAAAGAGCTTACAGATTAGAGGAAATGGGGATGAGACATAAGGTGATGGGAATCGGTAGGCTGTAAATAGATTGGAGTGGATCATATTGGGTAGTAAGAGGGGTAATCTCTAGGCCAGGTTATATGCTAGCCTGAAGAGGTTTTTAAGAGGGTTGTAAGGTTACATTTGAAGGGACGGTGAGTGACAGACAGACGGAGGAAGGGAGTTCCAGAGCTGCAGAGGGGTAGCACAAGCCCTCAATGTGGGCATGGGAAGAGGTGACAAGGGTGGATGAGAGGAGGATATAATTTGCAGAGCGGAGGTTGCTTCTGGGATGGTGTCAGTGGATCAGCTCTGAGATGTATGGAGGGGCTGTATTGGATAGTGCTTTATAGGATAGGGTTAGCATATATATATATGGATACATCATGGAGGATTTTATAGTTAGTATTAAGTGAGGGCAGCAGTAAGTATATAAATCTGTTCTATAGGAGAGAGAGATGTATAATGTTATTATATAATAATAAATATAGATAATAGGTTCTATAGTGTAGTTTTTATTAAGTGAAGGGAACAGAATCCAATGGATTCATTGAACTGATCACAATGAAGTCTTGCAATTTTTAAATAGTTGCTGTATTCACTAAGGAAACCGTCTAGGTTTAGCTTCAGTCTGTTTACTTTAAAAAATTATTTATAAAACAGTGTGAATTTACTTTACTTTTTTATTTTCTCAGAGCAAATGAGGGTGAAATCAGTTTGCAGTAGGTAGAAGGTGCGTGGAATGTAAGGATTATGTGGGCACTAGAATACGATGTCTGAGCAAACAAATCCAGCAGAGGGTTCCGACTATGATTTCATCCAAAGCCAGGAGCTTTTTAGTGAAAACGACTTTGACAACCTTACAAATCCCACAGAGAATCAGCATGGCAACCAACTCAACAGGTAAGGTCTGGATGAAGGTTGTTTTAGTGGCTAAGAAGCAGGTATTCTATTAATAGGGCATGTTCATCCTCCACACAGACTATTATATTCAGAGTAAAAACCAACCAAAATCTAGTTTTTGGTAATACTTCCCTTTCTCCTGGGGATCCGGAGTCCTGATGTCTTACCCCTGAACCCTTCTGTCCCTTGCTGGTTTCTGCAGCACTTCCATGTTGCAGACGTCCATGACATGACTATTTTTGATATAGAGCCAGCTTTATATTAAAAATAGTGGCGTACCCATGTAATTACTAGTCTGTTGATTGATAATATACAGTGAGCCCAATGTTTATATTATTGGCAAGTGCATTTGCAGGATAGGTTGCAAGCTCAAAACACAGTGATACAAATATTAGTGGGCTCTACTTTTAAATACAAGCTACTCAGTAATTCCTTACTTATGATAGTTGGTGACTCGGGTGTACAAACCCAGAGTCCCGCACTTCCACACTTTTGTACACAGACAAATGGTATATCAAAACACTTATGTATAGGTTTCTCCTCTCTTACCCATCAGCCTCAGTGGCCCGGGTGCCAAACGCCCCAAGCCCGTCTTTTCATGGGGGTTACATCTTTTAATGGTAAGTTTATAGATAGAGGCAAAGGCAATGTAGGGCCTTATCCAATCTAGCTAGACTGAAACGGATTTAGATTTTGCCCTTCTATCCCTTTTAAGAGGCAGAGTACCCTACATAGGAGAACTCATTCATTATGGATTATTAATTTGAACTTACAGTAGACTCTTTGCACCTAGTGGTGTGCTGAACCGTGTGTTATGGGACCGCCCCTTGGACAGTGCATTATTATACAAAACCCTTGTCATGGATGGTATGGTCAGTCATAACGTGCAAGTGACCTTTCTGCATCAGAAAAGGTAATTGCCACATTAACCCTTCTGTCATTCATTATTCAGCTGTCAATATTTATTTTTTTAGGCAGATTAACTGGAAATAAACACCAATTGTTTGAAAATAGGAATCATCTTGCCCGGTATTTTCCCCTGGTTTGTTTGGATGTGATTTCTATCCAATAAAACGATTGTAGAATCATTCCAAGTGCTGTCTGGTCAGGAATTCACATGCACATCCCAAGGCCTCAATCAATATCGTACCCTCTGCACTTGCATACGTTTCAAACAAAAGCAGTTGTAACTAAAACAGCTGTGTTTATAATATACCCAATATTATGAACAGTCGGGCTTAGATATCATCTGTCTGTTCATAACTATACTACATCCCATAAATATCTCTTTGCATTTCCTAGTTAATGGCATCCCTGCTTACCGGTATGATAACTGCTTTGCAGTGATACATTAGTTACCATCTAGTTACTGATAAATCGTGTTTTTAATGTTTTATTCAGCTGTTGCAGTTTTGACTCTGATACCAGCTTATTCCACACTGAGGATGTCCATACTCCCTTAAGGACCAGGAGGCAGCGGGTTCCTGATAAACTTAAAGTCCCATCAGACATAAGGTCCTCATCTGACTCCTCGGATTATGAACCACCCAGAAAGCCTTCCTTGAAAGAGATCTTCGAATGCCATTTTGGCAAAAAAAATAAAAATAAAAAGGACAAGAGAAAAAAGTACAGAACAGTGACTGAAAAGAAATCTCGAAAACCTTCAAAAACATCAAGAAAAATCCCTACTGCGTATCTGCAAGAGAGGAGAAGGCGATTAAGGGAGAGAGCGATTAAGTTTCCATGTACAGCCCCCAGAAATCTGCAGCTAAACCGATATTTTGCATTTGAGGTAAAATGATAGAAATCACATCTTACAGAAAATGAAGTAGCCATGCTGGAGGAAGCAATGCCGGCAGTTGAATAAAACCAGTTGGTATCCACGACTGTCTACTTACCTTCGGCGCTCTTCTTCCTTCCGGGTTCTCGCGATGCAGCACTCGCTTAGAGTTACTAAATTGTGGGAACGAGGCAGGTAAGGAGAACGGAAGGTAACGCTGTTTTCGTGCTATTAAGTAGGTTATTTGTATTGCATTGTGCATCTGTACCGTAAGGGGAAACTGCAGGCCCATGAATAATGGAGTTTAACACATGCTAACCTGAAATTAAACCAGGAAGCGTGTGTTTAACTTTATTTCTGAATCAGGGCTATTACGTTTCCATGTTTGGGTCCTAATAATACAGCCTTTGTGTTACTTAATTCATTAGCAAACATGTTGGTATTTCGCAGCACAGATGTAAAATAACTATGTGGTCTTTAAATACTGATCAATGTCTGTATTTTAAAGGACGCTATATATGCAATAACTGACAGCTCTTGACTCCACCCTCCTCTCTATTTACAAATCCTTGCCTATGTCAGAGATGGAACACTAACTGGGAGAGCCTGTAAGCAGTCCGTTATTGTACGAGTAAAGGGCCCCTTTAAGTTAGTAATCATACACTATGGCAATTTGTTGTTGAATAGGGAAAATATAGAAGGGATTCAACAAATCACACTTGTTCACAAACTGTGTTGTCACTACACTAAAAATGAATATCTAAATATTACATTTCGCATCTTTTTTTATTCCCCTATTTAATGATCTCCTTAAAGGAGAACTATAGTGCATGTAACACTTTAGTACCTGGGACAGGGAGGTAGGACTAGTAATTTCTTACTCCCAGTATTGTTGGCTTCTGCCAGTCTTTCTCTGTGCTTCAGCACTATCTCTAATACAGAAAATCCCAGGACATCCTGGCAACCTGTGGCGCTTTACAATTACATAGATACATTCATTTTTCAATCCATTCTCAACTCTTCTGCCCGGCTCATTCATTTCTCTTCTTGCTTCTCGAATGTCTCTCCTCTCTGTCAGTCCCTCCACTGGTTGCCCATCACGCAAAGGATCCAGTTCAAACTGCTTACCTTATCCTATAAATCACTATCCAGCACAGCCCCTTCATATATCTCAGAGCTGATCCACCGATATCGTCCCAGACGCAACATCTGCTCTGCAAACAATCTCCTCCTCTCATCCACCCTGGTCACCTCTTCCCATGCCAGTATTCAAGACTTTACTCGTGCTACCCCTCTACTCTGGAACTCCCTTCCTCCGTCTGTCCATCACTCACCGTCCCTTAATACCTTCAAACGTAACCTTAAAACCCACCTCTTTAAGCACCATATAGCCTGGTCTAAACATTACCCTCTTACTACCCAATATGATCCAACCCGCCTTTCATGCACCACTGCCAATCTATTTACAGCCACCGATTCCCGTCACCTTATGTCTCACCCCCATATCCTCTAGTCTGTAAGCTCTTTGGGCTGGGTCCTCTTTCCTATTGTATCACAGTATTGCTGTAAGAAACCCATCACTGTTTACTTATATTATTTATCTGTGTATGTAATTTGTATAACATGTATTACTCTGTATGTAATGTATGACTATGTAATTGTAAAGCGCCACAGAAAATGTTGGTGCTATATAAATCAATAATAATAAGAAGAAGAATAGCCAGAGTTTAGAGGCAGACTTTCTCTGTATCTTTTAACCCAGATCACATTGGAACTACAGAGGTTGCATGCATTATATGAGCCAAATCATACACAGACATTACAGAGATTGCATGTTTTCTCTGAACCAGATCACGTAGACACTGCAGATTTTGCATGTGGCTTCTAAACCAGATCACATAGACTGCAGATTTTGCATGTGGCTTCTGAAACAGATCGCGTAGACACTGCAGATTTTGCATTTGTTTTCCTAACCAGATCACATAGACACAACTGTTAAAATATACAATAATGGATGATAACTTCACTTTATTAGGTTTTTAATAAAATATGTATAAAAAAGAGAACATTAATTTACATATAATGACACAGATTGTAATTACCATCATTTTCCAGCAATCCGTTTTTGGTGGATTTCTGTTATACCTAGAAAAGTTAAAGTTTGATCGCCATCTCCAGAATTCCCTGAAGGTAATGGATTTAGGTGAAGATATCGAGGATGAAACTTTAGAAACTCGCAGATATGGCTACCTTGATGATGACGGCCCTATTTCCCCAATCTCCGAGCACAGGTAAGATTACCTGCCGTTTATTCAGTTTCTAATTTAAAATACACATTTTAAGTGTGCTTGTCATTGACTATAGAGCTGTATAAACAATCGTTATCTGCAATGTGCAGTTGTGCTAATTAGGCTCATTCGTACAACAATTATTTCTGCCAGGTACTGATCCAGCACAAATCATTAGATTCACAGTTGTGTTCTTAATTTGCAAAGCTCATGGTGCAGTTGTGGAGTATTAAGTTAATTGGTGATATTTACCTGAGCTAGCCAGACATGTGCAGATGTTCTAACTTTAATTCTGTTACACTAGTAAAGCACCCTGCAACCCGAGATCGTTATAATCTGTTTCCCCCAAATGCTTGTAAAAGAAGATATTAACTTCCGATGTTCCGCCATACGTCTTTGCTTTCCACTGAAAGCTGTGTGAGTTCAAAGAGATCAACCCGTGTTGAAGGGAAGAGAATCCCTAGGTAGACCCTGCAGTTATTGTCCCTGACGTTATCTGTCACGGTCATGATTGACGGTTTTATCCGTGGGGGCGGAGCGAAAACCAGCAGAGGAGGAGAAAGCCAGAAACTTTCAAGGTGTAACGGTAGGCTATGGGAGGGGCATAGAAAAAAAATAGCCACAGCTATCCAATAAGCTAAAGTTGTTTTTACAGTGTACGTATCCTTTAAAATAGTAGTAAAAGTACTAATATCCAGTTAGACAAACATAGAAAAGATAATCAATGCACATTCCTGGGCCCCATACAATATCATATTATCTGCACACTGGCATACTTTATAAACAAAGGGGTTTTAGTATACATTACTGTGATCACATGAAGAAAAGCCTTCCAACCACGTCAAGGTAACCCCAGTCCTGGAAGGTCCTAACGTCTAACTCTTTTCAATTTCTTTTACTTCAATTACAATTAGCAAACTTTTGCATTTCTCATTCTTACACACGGATCATATAACAGGCTCTCTCCCTTCCCCCTCAGCCCTTTGGCTTTAAAATGAGGGAAAGGCCATCCAGTGCTCCATATTAGGCAGAGGATCCCATTTAAGGGGGCGTGTTGGGGTGCTCTACCACATGAGGCTTGACCAAGCCCCCAATAAATACATACAATACAAGAATTGTGGAAGCACTCCATTTAGGCTAATTTACAACTACATTTAGCGGAAGTGCAACTGATTGGTCAAACATTTATACAAAACATAGAAAGATAATCAATGCACATTCCTGGCCCCATACAATATCATATATCTGCACACTGGCATACTTTATAACAAAGGGTTTTAGTATACATTACTGTGATCACATGAATGAAAACGCTTCCAACCACGTCAAGGTAACCCCAGTCTGGAAGGTCCTAACGTCTAACCTTTCAATTTCTTTTACTTCACTTACAATTAGCAAACTTTTGCATTTCTCATTCTTACACACTGGATCCTATAAACAGGCTCTCTCCCCTCTCCCCCTCCAGCCTTTGGCTTTTTAAAATGAGGGAAGAGGCCATCCAGTGCTCCTATTAAAGGCAGAGGACCTCCCATTAAGGGGGCGTGTTGGGGTGCTACTACCACATGAGGCTTGACCAAGCCTCCCAATAAATACATACAATACAAGAATTGTGAAGCACTCCAATAAGCTATTTACAACTACATTTAGCGGAAGTGCACTGATCTGGTCAAACATTTATACAACATAGAAAGATAATCAATGCACATTCCTGGGCCCCATACAATAATCATATTATCTGCACACTGGCACTTTATAACCAAGGGGTTTTAGTATACATTACTGTGATACATGAATGAAAAGCCTTCCAACCACGTCAAGGTAACCCCAGTCTGGAAGGTCCTAACGTCTAACCTTTTCAATTTCTTTTACTTCAATTACAATTAGCAAACTTTTGCATTTCTCTTGGTCAAGCCTCCATGTGGTAGTAGCACCCCCAACACGCCCCCTTAATGGGAGGTCCTCTGCCTTTAATATGGAGCACTGATGCCGCCTTCCCTCATTTTAAAAGCCAAAGGCTGAGGGGGAAGGGAGAGAGCCTGTTATATGGATCCATGTGGTAAGAATGAGAATGCAAAAGTTTTGCTAATTGTAATTGAAGTAAAAGAAATTGAAAAGGTTAGAAGTTAGGACCTTCCAGACTGGGGTTCCCTTGACGTGGTTGGAGCTTTTCATTCATGTGATCACAGTAATGTATACTAAAACCCCTTTGTTTAAAAGTATGCCAGTGTCCAGATAATATGATTATTGTATGGGCCCAGGAATGTGCATTGATTATCTTTTCTATGTTTATAAAAGTATGCCAGTGTGCAATAATGATATTGTATGGGGCCCAGGAATGTGCATTGATTATCTTTTCTATGTTTGTATAAATGTTTGACCAGATCATTGCACTTCCGCTAAATGTTTGTAAATTAGCCTGATTGGAGTGCTTCCACAATTCTTGTATAATATCCAGTTAGTCACTTCAGCCAGTATCTGAGTGTCTAGGTAAGATATAGTCAGATCTGTGAGTTTGGCTATTCCAATCATAATCGTCAGGTTTCATGAGCAGGTTTGGGCCCGACAGGCCGATAAAGCACATATTGGTCGGTTGGGCTAAAAAAATCTGCTTGTGTCTACCTACCCTAAAGCTGGGAACACGCAGTACAGATCACGAAAGATGACAGTTCTCCCTATAGGAGAATGCTCAGGACTGGTGTCCTCTATAGGGAGTCTAGCACGGCTGATGGAAATTTTCGGTCTTTCCCGAACAAGCGGCCGATCATTCAGCGGCCACACGCTCATTCGGAAAACGAAGGTACACCAGTACCGATAAAGCCCCAATATCAAGGCTTTATCATTACTGTGTGTACCCAGCTTTATTTCAGTCTGTCCCGCTTCCTAATAATGTAAGCGCATCAGATAAGACCTTAATCCAGCACCCAGGATTGCTGTGATTGCTTGTTCTGTGGCACTAGTGCTTGGAGAGACTGGACATAAGTCCACTCCCACCAGCATTGGGGGGTAAATGATTTGGTTTGCAGATGCCCTATGAAAGATGGTGGAATGCCATACCATGGTGACCATATGATGTCTCTCCACCGTGCAAGAATGATGGAAATTTTTCGGGGGAGTTATTCCGACTGCCCTATTTTACTCACAATTAATATTCTAACAGGAGATTCATAAAAGTTCTTATCGTTTAAAATGGTGCTAATTTGGCCCCAACCAATCAGATCTTATTTAACATTTGAAAGCTAACATCTGATTGGTTGGGGCAAAGTTAGCACCATTTTAAACGATAGAACTTTTATTGAATAACCCTGTTAGTTTACCAATTTAAAATGCAGAAAAGCTTTATGTAATTTTTCTTGATGTTCTATAGTACAATTTAAAGGTTTGTCCAATTGGTCCATCAGCACTCATATTGTGTTCCTTTTTCATTTCAGCGAGAGCAGCAACATTATGATGGAAACAACCAAATTATGATGCAAAAATGTGGTAAGTTACAACAAGCTGTTGTTATATATATTTTATATATATATCGGCATAATGAATCCCGGTACAGTCCTAATTAGCTTCCCGTGTCCAACATCTGATGCCCTGTGACCCCCAGAAATGCCCGGGAGGGTACAGCTCCGTTTTTATTGTGTTTCTGTTTATAACAGATGTTGGTGTCCTGTGAAATATTATCCCTTTTCTTTCTTCTTTAGGAAAATGGATCTTTTATATTAAACTGCAATGTCCCCTCCAAGAGGAAATGGAACCAAAGAAGATGATAAACATTTAAGCATCATAAAGATGGACAATTTAAAGGGCATGTCCACCCATCCCCCCAAAGATGGACAATTTAAGGGCATGTCCACCCATCCCCCCACTTCAAATTTTTTTCCCCACACAAGAGGTTCCCCTAAAATCCTATTATCGAAATACCCAGCTCTGCGCGCATTACGGGAGGAGATATTCACTTTTAAGTTCACTATATAGTGAAGGATGGCGATATTAACGGTGAATATCTCTTCTGGTAAGTATTGCAAAAATTGGGTCGGGGAAAAAAATCTTCGGGGGTCGGTGGACATGACCATTGCCTGCTAAGACGGGTATTTTTATTTCTAAATAGGACTGGGATCTCTATGTTGCTTCAAATATATCTGGCGTTTGAAATAATCAATGGAATGCAATATATTTTATTATTTTCTCAATGCAATGTTCCCTGTTAATGCTTTGGAATGTAATCCATGAATGAGAATATGTACATATAATGTTATTGAGATTGAATGGGTGAGTGAGTTTTAATTGTGTATTGGATCATTCTTTATAAACACAGCCTTTCCTTATGGACGTTTTTACCAACCCTATGGAGGAATCCAGTGTTACTTTTTTCCACATGGATCAATTACATTACCGATTATTTGCCTTTGAGAGTTTGGTGTCTATAGACTTCAGTGGACGAGAAATAACAAACTGTATTCACAACCATTGTGTCTGTTTTACATAGACAGAAGCTAAACACGGCTCATAAACCTGAATGTAAATCCTGTGAGAAATTAAACCTACCAAGAACATTAATGGACAACTGTAGTGTAGTAGCTCCACCCACCTTCTAGCCCAGACCACCACATGGGACACACTTGCATCACAGACGGGGGGGGGGGGGGGAGATCTTGCAAAATACAGTTTGATTGGATTGACAAACCTTTAAAAGAGCAAATATGTACAGAATGTTTAAAAAAATTGAACATTAAATAATATATGCTTATTTATTATTCACTGTAAATAAACGTTCAATTTTGGCACCCTATGTACACAGTCTTCAATTATATTTTCTTGTCTGGAAATCGGTTTCACTACAGAAATATTACTGCCCTGGAGTAAACATATTCGAACATTCCAGTGTCCTGTGTCTTGCGTTCTTACCTACGCATATCGCTTATTTTCTTTGGATATTATTTTAAATACATTAATAGTGGAAAAAAACAACTAAATGGAAATCCAGTGAGTGCTAGTGATTTGCACTCCATACCAACTCACACTCATAAGCAATCTGTTTTTCCTTTGTATTAATACAAACGAACGCATGCTTCTCCAGATACCAATGCTTGCAGCACTGTACTGTACCGTAAACAGACCGCACAAGCTAAACGCTATAACGCTGTATTTTGGGAACACGTTTATGAATTAGCCCCGACAAAAAACGGTTTAATAACCTTGCTTACATCAACAAAATTCCACCTGCAGAAACCGCAATGTTAAATGGTCTTAAAATCAAGAAAACCTGACTTCACGAAGAACTGATACATGTGCCATTTGATCCTAGGGGCACTGTCTAGTTATGTACTGAACAGGAAATAAATATAATGTATGGACACACCTACAGTACATTATCAGGTTCACTACGAAGGTTTCATTTTTCTGTGAATCGACACTTAAGTTTACTAGAAATAGTCCTTTACAAGTTGTCCTATTATTTTAGTTGTTATAACACAATCCTTAAGGACAACACAATTTAAGGGAATCTTTATGTTGTGTGCCCAGTAAACTAAAGGTGTTTAACCGGCCATGGTCAATACTGTATGAGAAACATGTCCTTAGCCAATCTGTGTTACCCCACTTTCACAATGGAATTGGGGGACAATACATATTACAGGGCAGGTCCCTTACATGGATCTAGGAAGCCATCCATTTGGGGGTCTGTATGCATTATCCAGGAGCTTACTGACCATTACATTATTAAAATAAATCACTTTATATCCAATTTGTGGTTGTTATTAAATACCTGAGATAAAGAATAAAATCTATTTAGATTATAAATTATAATAGGAAAGGGCCCTCGCGCTCTCTTGGGAAAAACTTGGTTGTATCCACCAACTTTTCTCTTTAAGTAAATACAAATGGCGAAGCCAACAGGCAAGTAGAAGAGCCAACGCCCAGGAGAACGCCGATGACAATGGTGGCCGTTCTCCATCCGTAGTCCTGGCCGGAACTGGCTGCAGCAGTTGGGGTGGTATGATGTTGACGTATGAATTTGTTGGTACTGTAATAGAAAAAGATAAATGTGAATGGGAATCCCCGGACAGTGCCAGTGTCTATGTCCGTGCTGTGGTTCGCCAGGTGTGATGTGGACCACAATAGTGAATTTTCTATTTGCTGTAGGTTCCTACGACGGGGCTGCTGCATCTGGGCCACTTGGCTACGGCAGTAAGTGGATGGCAGGTGCTACCTACACCTCTCTATAACTATATAATAATAAGAAATTCTGGAAGTGTACCTATAAGGATCTAGTGAAGGGCTTGTGGCACCTTATTGCACTGACCCTCACTATTAGAAGTGTGTTTTTATGTGTGCTACTTTCGTTACTTTCCCCCACACTTTCTTTAATATAGACCACTACACAGGCAAGAGTAGCTCTCTGTTGTGATAGTTATTGACTGCGTGGTTATTATGAACTGTATAGTGTTAATTTCTACCATATGGTGTTAATTATCGCGGTATGGTGTTGGTTATGTACCGTTAGTGTTAATATCTGCCATATGGTGTTTGATTATGTACCGTTGGCGTTATCTACCCCATGTGTTAATTATTTACCGCTTTCGAGCACTTTCAGAGCTGCATAGAGGCTGTCTTGTTAATGTTGGTTGGAGCCAATCAGATTACTCAAGGGACAACCTGGACCCCCAATCAGTTGGATTTACATAGCTTCAGCCCCCATCCACACAGCCTTGTAGGATATTCCATGATAATTCATGTGGTGATGTTCAAATTAATGTGATTAGTTATAGCAGTGATAATATTAGATAAAAACATAAATGATACTCCTATTACAGGCTTAAAAGCATAGCTAAGGCAGTTTCTGGGTATAGAATGAGGTTTTATAGCAGGAAAACGGTCTGTAAAGAATGGTTGAAGGTTATTATATACACTAATGTTTTATATGGGGGGACTGAGGGAGATTTTCGCGTAACTGTAATGGGGTTTCCACTGGAAAAAATTGAGGAAAATTCTTTAGGGGAACAAATAAAAAATCAAATAAAAATCAAACTTAAAGGGGGAAATGTGTCTCCAACCAAATTAGTTTCCTACCTTAAACGACCATCAACCACCTCTCTACGTGCTCCACAGCCCAAGATTATAAATGACTGCCCAGAAGTTAATGGGTGGGAGGCTGTCATGTGACATTCCTAAGGTTCTCCTACCAGTGCGCTGTGAGCACAACCCAGACTCCCTCAGTGTGTGAGGGAGACGGGAGGTAGGGAATCTACAGCCTTTCTTTCCCGCTAGCATCACTCTGCTGAAAAGGCTGTTTTCCACAGAGTTTTCTGTGGGTGGGGTCCCAAGTGGCCCACAGCACCGTGAGTAGTGGAGCTTATGCACCCACACGTGGGCGGGGCTTGGCACCTGGAGTGGGTGGGGCCACATGGGGCTGTAAGAGAATGGGCCAAGGGAGCCTGCAACTGAAGGAACATGGGGTCCATAGTGGGGAGGGACCAGGGGCACTGCAAAGGGGAGGAGGAACACAGAGCATATTGACTGACGGTTTTCAGAGCAGGAAGCAGAAGTGCGGGGACCTGGTGATGTGCTGTCATATCACACAAAAAAATGTTAAATATCTTCAAACTATGCAAAATAAACAATGAAAATGAATGCAAAATTCTCAGGAGAGCAATTCCTATCATTTACCTACAGTCATTTTGGACCACAGTTCCCCTTTGTTTTACAAAGTATGTATTACCAATGGATTCACTGAATGTAATCATATAACAGCTTCTGTACTCACCGATACTTGATTCCCGTGTTGGATTAGTTTTTATATAGGACAACCAAACTGGACAATTAAAAAGATTCCAAACAAAAATGAAAATAGTCAGGAAGCTCTAGGGTCGATCTCCCATAACGTGATTCATGTCACATGTGGCTCTGGGTTAACCGCGAACAGACTTTCCTACCTGCATGATTTAGCTGTCCATGAAACTTGCAGTTACATCCACCCTCGTGTCCTATATTGTGACCTAACCTTTCATTTATATATTGCAATATAAAGTAATAAGAATGGTAACAGTTTAATGAAAATGTTTCCATATCCCACAATAAGAATCATACAGTTGTACCTGTGACCACATTAGCAGTGATGTCGCTATTGTTTGTTGGACATGTGATTTGCTTTACCGTGATGAGATATTGAACACAACGGAGGCGTTATTAAATTTAGAACTATGGTCCCAAAATTCCTTGTTTTAAAATTAAGTGTGTCCTGATTCTTTTTGCAATATACTTTTATTATTGGTTTTGTACTGTTTTCTAGATATTTTCCTTTGAATGTTGTTTTTATAGAGGCAGCCATTGCTTTCTCTTCAAGTGGGCAGAAGCGTAATCTCTTTTCTGAATTCTATTAAATATGTCCACCATTTGGAAGGTTTGCAAAATGATCGTCATGTTTCTTCCTTGTCCAACCTGTGATTTTATCATTTATCCTTTTATTCCTCCTAAAGTTCAATCTGGCTCTTTCAATATTATACCCAACCCTAACGCATGTTTAAAACTAAAAATTGCAGAGAACTAAATTAACTTTGTTCCCTCAGCCTCTGTCCTTCATGCAACATCCATGGAACAGAGCAGCATTAGGGGTCTTACGGCATCCGTGTCCGTGATTGTCCTGAGAGTATATTCTCCCGCATGGTATTGTACTATTTATCTGACGATACATTACAGCCACCGTCAGACTTTTACAAACCACGGTTAGAATATGACTCTTTACGGCCACGGTGAACATATGACTGCATTGTAAAATACTGATACCGGCATTTATTACTTTCTGCGCACAGTTAGATCTTAAAATGATGGTGACTATTATATCGAAAAATTTACCCCATTTTGTGAACCCTCCGTGAAATTAACCAACAGATTCTATATAAATCTTTAAGACATTCCTGTCTCTCTTAGGCCACACGTTGCCCATAATAAACTTTATAACTAATAAAGACAAAACCCTTAAATGATCCCTGATTAAATTTATACATTCGTTTGAACGTTCATTTACTGTTATACTATAACTTGTAATCGAATCATACCATAATTTAATCTTATATACGCCTAATGTAATTTTATATACCATAATGTATACTATACTATAATGTCCTATTATATACCTAATTAATATTATAATACCATAATGTATAATATACCATAATGTTATTCTATATCTCAACTGTCATATTTAACCATAATGTATATATTACATAATTATATTATATACCATAATGTATATTATATCATACTTCTATACAAATGTCATATTATACCATATATGTAATATTATTCCATAATGTATTATTATATACCTATTGTAATATTATACAACCATAATGTAATATATATAACCTTAATATTTATGTATGATACGACATAATTTAATATTACGTACCATACTGCACTTATTATATAACCATACATGTCAATATTATGATACCCATAATGTAATATATACCATAATGTCCATATTATATACCATCAAATGTCATATTATAATACCCATAATGTCCACTCATTATACCATACATGTCATATTTATATACCATAATGTCAATTTATATCCATAATGCATTATTATATGCTATAATGTCACTATTATAATCATACCATAATGTAATATATACCATAATGATATTATATCCCATAATGTCATTTATATACCATAATGTAATATTTACTACCATAATGTTCATATTAATAATACATAATGTCATATTATCATACATAATTATATATACCATAATGTAATATTATATACCATAATGTAATATTAATACCATATGTCATATTATATGCCATAATTAATAGTATTACTATAATGCATTATTATATCTATACTGTATTATTATATACCATAATGTCATATTATATACCATAATTAATAGTATTATAAATTAATAATTATATACTGTATACCTTATATATATTTATAGACTAGATAATTAAGTAGCTACAGTCCTTATCCCGTATTTTTTTTTGTAATTAATGAAAAAGAAGGACACTTATGGCCAAAATAGATGAATAAATAATAGACCCATCTTGCCATCATGATATTTTGTCTCCAAAGACTTTAGTTCCACCAGTCTCCTCCGCTGTCTTTGGGGTTTAAGAAAGCTGTGACACTGGACAGTGAAGTTCCTGGACTATGTAAATTACGAATATAAAAAGGAGAAGAAAAAAGCAGCACACTAGTTCATTCCCAAGTGTTTTATTCCAATTCCTTTGGTTCTCAGCAATACCATAGTGAGTGGAGAGCTAATCACATGACAATGCAAGATTGTATGTTTGCGAGAGTTCCTGTTCCTGCTGGTAGGACTTCTGATCCTGTTCGTCATCTTCCCTTAAGTTACCCACGTTGCGCTCTACTTTTGGATGCAGAAGGGAAACGATTAGCCGACAACCTGGCACTCAGTTGGAAGGGAATCGAGAAAGTCCAGTGCAAACGTTCAGTTTTTATTCTATTTAGGAGTTTCGTATCGGCTCAATACTCCTGATTCTCAAAAGAATTGAAAATCCAATCACTTGCTATTCTTGACGAGGTTAGTTTTAATTTAGCCTTTTTCTCTTTTTCTCCCGGCTTCCTGCAGTTTTATTAAGAACACGGAGATAAGACAACCATGCTCTTACCTACCAAAATCCTCTGCACTTAAAGAAACCAACCAATACTTTTGACACGTTATGTACAAGGTATGTAAATACTGTGGCTGCCAAATGTGGCTGCCATCAAAGTGCTTTAATCTATGTTTTTAAGCACTGACTGACTAACTCTGTGCTGACTAACTCTGGCTAAGGAGGAGGAGATGACTTCACTGCTAATGAACTGGAGGCTGAACTACACACTGGCTAATGAACTGGAGGGCTGACTACACTGGCTAATGAACTGGAGGGCTGACTTACACTGGCTAATGACTGGAGGCTGACTAACACTGGCTAATGAACTGGAAGGCTGACTTACACTGACTAATGACTGGAGGCTGACTTACACTGCTATGACTGGAGGCTGACTAACCCCTGGCGAATGAACTGGAGGGCTGACTAACGTCTGGCTAATGAACTGGAAGGCTGACTTACACTGCTAATGAACTGGAGGGCTGACTAACACGGCTAATGACTGAAGGCTGACTTACACTGACTAATGACTGGAGGGCGACTAACACTGGCTAATGAACTGGGGCTGACTAACACTGGCGGGGAGAGTTGTGTGGGTGAAGACGCTACTCACCTGTGGAGATACTTGGCTTGGATCACTTGTTTGGGACGAGATTGAGGGTCTGGTCGGCCATCGAAACCGGCATTGGTGAGACTGTTCTTATTATTCGCATTCAGCTTCATTGCCGCATAGTATATACTGGGCATTTTACTTTTTAGCTGGACTCAGTGGTCTTTCTGCGCATTCTTTTTGCACAGGACTGATTAAGTTGTGAACATTTTTTTTTCTAGGCACCCTATTTGGTTTTATATGTGTGTACTATATACATATTGATATATGTTTTTATGATGGTTCCTTTTTGTTGTGGGAGGGGGTGTTTGGTGTTATTAATTTTTAAAGTTGTGAATAAAGCTCACATGTTATAGTTTAATCCACCACAGATTTAATGACCATTTTTTTGTCGGGTTGATTTTAGTGTGTACGCTAGTTTTTATATAACACGTGAGTTCCCATATCTTCCTAGGTTTGGTTGCAAAATGTTCTTTTCTATTTTTCTTTGGGGGCTATTAACTCTGACTAAGGAACTGGAGGGCTGTACTTACCCTGGCTACATGAACTAGGGCTGGCTTACACGGCTAATGAACTGGACGGGCTGACTACACACTGGCTAATGAATTGGAGGGCTGATTTACCTCCCATTTGTCAGTTAATGGATTAAAGTCATAGTTCACTTTTTTCAGTAAACTATTTCTTTTAAACTCTTTTTTAATAAGCTAGAAGACACTGGCTAATGATCTGGAAGGGCTACTAACACTGGCGAATGAACTGAGGGGCTGATTACACTTGGCTAATAACTGGAGGCTGACTAACACTGGCTAATGGAAAGGAGGGATGACACTACAGGCTAATAAACTGGAGGGCCTGACTAACTCTGGCTAAGGAACTGGAGGGCTGACTTACATTGGCTAATGAACTGGAGGGCTGACTTACACTGGCTAATGAACTGGGAGGGGCTGACTTAACACTGGCTAAACACTGGAGGGCTGACTACACTGGGCTAAGTGAACTAGGGGGGTTGACTAACACTAGCTATGAACTAGGGTTTACTACACTGCTAATGACCTGGAGGGTTGGGTAACACAAGGCAAATAAATTGAGGGATGAACTAACGTGCAATTAACTGGAGGGCTGACTACCACCTGGATCAAGACTTGAGGGCTCTACCCTGCAAACAGGAAGGCTGATTAACAGTGGTTAATGAAGGGAGGACTGACTAGCACTGGTTAATAAACTGTAAGACACTGTCTAATGATCTGTCAGCTGGCTTTAATTAATTAATACTGGATAATGAACAGAGGGAAACTAACAATGGCTAATGATCTGGAAGGCTGACTAACACTGGCTAATGATCGGGAGTGCTGACTAACACTGGCTAATGATCGGGAGTGCTGACTAACACTGGGCTAATGATCTAGAGGGCTGAATAACACTGGTTAATGAACTGGAGGGATGACAATTCTAGCAAATGAACTGGGGGGGGTTGGTAACACTCACTAAGGAACTAGAGGACTGACTAACATGGCTAATGACTGGAGGGCAGATATTTTGAAGGTAAGGCATAGTCCTTTACCTCATTTGTCAGTTAATGGATTAAAGTAATAGTTCACTTTTTCAGTAAACTATTCCTTTAACTCTTGTTAATAAACTTTGAAGACACTGGCTAATGGCTGACTACACGGCTGACTACACTGTCCTAATGAACTGGAGGGCTGATTACACTGGCTAATTAACTGGAGGGCTGACTAACTCTGGCTAAGGAACTGGAGGGCTAACTTACACTGGCTAATGAAACTGGAGGGCTGACTAACACTGGCTAATGAACTGGAGGGCTGACTAACACTGGCTAATGAACTGGGGGGGTGTTTGGTGTTATTAATTTTTAAAGTGTATGAATAAAGCTCACATGTTTAATCCACCACAGATTTATGACCATTTTTTTGTCGGGTTGATTTTAGTGTGTACGACTAGTTTTATTATATAAACAACGTGAGTTCCATATCATTCCTAGGTTTGGTTGCAAAATGTTCTTTTCTATTTTTCTTTGGGGGCTATGTAACTCTGACTAAGGACTGGAGGGCTGACTTCACTGGCTAATGAACTGAGGGCTGGCTTACACTGGCTCAATGAACTGGGGCTGACTAACACTGGCTCATGAAGTGAGTCCTGATTTACCTCCCATTTGTCCAGATTAATGGATTAAAGTCATAGGTCACTTTGTTCAGTAACTATTTCTTTTACCTTTTTAATACACTAGAGACACTGGCTAACTATTCTGGAGGGCTGACTAACTGGCTATGGAACTGGAGGGCCTGATTACACTGGCTAATTAACTGGAGGGCTGACTACCACTTGCTATGGAAAGGAGGGATGCACATACAGGCTAATAAACCTGAGGGGCTGACTCACTCTGGCTATGGAACTGAGGGCTGACTTACATTGGCATAATGAACTGGAGGGCTGACTTACCTGGCTTAATGAACTGGCAGGGCTACTACACTGACTGGCTAAAAGCACTGGAGGGTGACTAACACTGGCTCATGACACTCGGGGTTGACTAACCACGACTAATGAACTAGGTGGTTTGACTAACACTGGCTAATGAACCCTGGATGTTTGGGTACACAGGCAAATAAATTGGGGATGACTAACAGTGGGCAAATTAACTGAGGGCTGCTACCACTGGATAAGAACTTGAGGGCTGACTTACAACCTGGCCAAACAGGAAGGCTGAATTAACAGTGGTTAATGAATGGGAGACTGACTAGCACTGGTTATATACCTGTAACGAAACTGTCTAATGATCTGTCAGCTGGCTAATTAATTCATCACTTGGTAATGAAAACGGGATACCACCTAACATGGCTCATGATGCTGAAGGCTGACTAACCTGGCTAATGATCGTGGGTGCTGACTAACACTGGCTATGAATCTAGGGGCTGATCACGGGTTAATGAACTGGAGGGATGACAATTCTAGCAAATGAACTGGGGTGGGTTGGTTTACACGCACTAAGGACTAGAGGACTGACTAACAATGGCTAATACTGGAGGGCAGATATTTTTGGATAAGGTAAGGCATAGGTCCTTTACCTCCCATTTCTGTCAGTGTAATGGCTTAACGTAAAGGTTCACTTTTTTCAGTAACTATTCCTTTAACTCTTGTTAATAAACTTGAAGACACTGGCTAATGGCTGACTACACTGGCTGACTACACTGTCTAATGAACTGGAGGGCTGATTACACTGGCTAATTAACTGGAGGGCTGACTAACTTCTGGGCAAGGAACTGGAGGCTAACTTACAACGTGGCTAATGAACGGAGGGCTGACTACACTGGCTAATGAACGGAGGGCTGACTAACCTGGCTAATGACTGGAGGGCTACTACCTGGCTCTAATGAACGGTGGGGTTAGACTAACACTGGCTAATGCTTGGAGGGTGGTGTGCACATGGCAAATTAATTGGAGGTTAACTATCAGTGGCATATTAACTGGAGGCTGACTAACCACTGTTATGACCTTGAGGATGACAGTGGTGAGAGAATGCTGCGGGATAGTGGGGGGAAGGTGTGTTATATTTCGCCCCAGATTTCGTCTTCTATATTTTATTGGAGCTCCAGGTATAGCGTCCAGTAGTGAAGGGGTGTTCTTTCATTGCCAATTTGGCTTTTGTGAAAAGCCGGTAAAAGGGGCCCTGGAGCGAATGGAGTGAGCGGGTGTGGACTGGTCATTCAACCAGACTATCCAGGCTTTTGGTGATCCTGGCTAATTATAGAGCCTCACTTAGGCTGCAGGGGAAAACCTTTTGCATAAGGTGTCGCCTGGAGGTTTTTTTTTCTCTCTCTTCCAGGAGGCTGGTCTGATGCAGTAGGAGAGAGCCAGACACAAGTTGAGAACTAACTTTTATAACGGTGTTATTCAGAGTTGATATTAGGTCCTCTCCGTCACATAGAGAGGAATTCTTATGTTAGTTAGAGCCGAACAGGCTAGGATTTATTTTATATGTTTTGTTTATGGATGTCCACTGTGCTCCCCCCTTGGAAAATGTGTACATAAAGCTGATTGTGCAGTCAGCTTAAACTGGACTTGTTTGTTTCCCAAACTGTTGTTTTTTTTTGTCTGGAAGTCATTCTGGTCCCCTGCAATCTACGGCAACCCCCTAAGAAACTGTACCTTTTGGGCAAGCCCCCTTACAGTGTGTGAGGATGTTTTGGCAATAAAACCAGCAGCAAAGAAAAAGAGAATAAAAAAAAAAAAAAAAAAATTCGTTTTTTAAAAGGACAGAAACCCAATCTCAAATCTTTTCACAATAAAGTTTTGCTGTGTGATGTTTATTGGAGTGACTTGTCCAAACCCTAATAACCAGCTCACAACACAGCAGAAGGCACCAGAGTTCAGCATCAACGCTGGTGCAAACCCAGAGGCACCGTGCGACAAGACCGTGAACTCCTCAACAGGTAGTGCCAGCAGCTGGCTGCAAGTGCATGGGAACACCTCCTACAGAAACGCCTAAACACAATGCTATACGTGCTAGCTAACTATCTTCAAAAACTGACAACACTGATGACTTGAAGCCGTACTTTCACATTTGAAAGGATACGTAACGAGAGGACTTGCCTAAGCAAGAGTGGGTGGCGAGCCTGGAGCCCCAGCCCCCCCCTTTTTTATCTGGATAGTCCACAAAAAGCCTATTTTAATCTGGATGCACTGCAGCTGCCAATGATTATGAACAATTAAAAGCGGATGATTTGGCCAGGCTGGGGGTAACGGCTTTGCAGTCCGCCCACAGCGTGTTCATCAATGGATTTCTTAGCAGACAACCTAACTCCACGCTCCCCAGTATGCATGACTAATTCATCAACTAAAAAATGGCTGCAGCCGGAGACTCTCACAGCCACAGTCGATGGAGAGGATAGTGATGGACAATACCTAGGTCCCCTACCTGCAACTTTTGCGCAAATGGGTAATCCCTGCTGAGCCAACACGCGGACCGCTTGTGAATGGTAGAGAGGTCCACTTGGCAGAGGAGCTGCTAGTTCTCACCTTAAGCGCCCCACGCTGCATTGCAGAAAACTTCGGGCGCATACCCGCAACTCTGCAATGGAAAAAAGGAACTTACAGCGATAAGAGTATGCCCCCCCCCCCCCCCCATCACAACCTAGAGTCTACAGGTGCTAGACCCAACCAGAGACGTGCCAAGAATGCACTCAGGGGGAACCCCTCCCTCGCAGGGGGCCTATAAGGACTTGGCTGGTTTTTCAGGTTGTACTATGTTTGGGATTTTGCTGCAGTACCTGCAGCCAACATATACCTATGCAGTGTGACACTGCTTTCACACATAGACCTATGTCAATTAATTCGCTCGGACTGTGTGTACTGCCATACTAAAACAAGGGGTGATAACTCTATGTCATATTCTTGTGCAAGAAAGTCTGATGCATTGTTGGATTCTGGCATCCAGGTTACCCTACATGAAATCTATGTTGGGTGATACTCTTCCTCAGGGCAGCCTGATCTATAGGGTGCACATGTCATAGACATGGGGACGACTCGCGATATTCTATGGCTAACGTGGAAATCGAACTTCCTACGGACATTAATGTACCACCTTAGGGTTTGGTTCCCACTTTATACCCGCATGATGTATATTTGGGGATGAATTTCCCACATTTTTTGGAAAATTGTGGGAGCGACAAGGTTATATACCCAGCTTGCCTTGAAAGAGGCGACCCCCAAATCCAGAATATAGTGTCCTGAACAGAGGGTGTCCGCTACGATAGATTTTCCCTTCTTCTGTTTGAAGCGGGGGATCTGATGACGTAGACGGGAACCCCACAGACCCACGAGGGTACCAGATGGTGAAGACCATGAAGAGCCGATGGGCAGATCAATGACATGCCCTGACTTAGAGATTAGGAGGGATAATTTTTGCTCTGAAGCAGTTAAAAGATCCACACTGTCCAGGCAAGGGGCCATGTAAATTATAGATGGGAAACCCTGACCCTGGAAACTGCCTAGGCCGTTCTTGTCCCTCTTGGCCCTGCAACATGACCCTACTATTCAGGTTGGTCAAAAGGGCAATATTTATTTGAGCAGCGGTTTGTTCCTAAACCTTACCAGCGTATGGTCACTTGACCTGCCCATAAACATGTGATTGGGTGGACATTTGGGGATAGAGATCTAAGGAGCGAATTTTGCAACGTTTTTTTCGTGCGGCAGGAACTCCATAGAGAATCGAAGAATACTGGTGGTCCTGTCCAGAATGACAGTTCACCCCTAGCCCCCATTTTCGTACCCCTTGGTCCCTCCCCTGTGATGAGAGACACACCATTTGAGAGGATAGCCACGGATTTGTGGGCCCGATAGTAAATCTTTGCCCGGGGGCATAAGCATATAAAATGTAGTAATAAGGATTATGCTACCCGCTACCCCCACCCAGTGCCATTCTCTACGTAATACCACCTCCTCAATCTATTGCTAGAGAGTTGGGTACATGTCTTTAGTCGGTAGGAATTTCCCCAGGAAATACTTCACCGACCAGGGCACACCTTTTATGTCCCGGTCATGAAGGAGCTGTGCAAGTTATTCAAAGTGGTCCAACTTCGCACCTCGTTATACCACCCCCAGACCTGATTGGTTAGTGGTAAAGGTTAATAAAACCCTCAAAAATATGCTCAAAAGAGTGTGGACAAAGTACGGGAAAATTGGGGATTACTTGCTATTCTACCATACTTAATGTTTGCCATCAGGAAGGTGCCTCAATCCTCTAACGGGGTACTCACCTTTTTGAAATTGTTGTATGGTAGACCCCTAGGGGCTTGTTGGACATAGCAAAGGAAGACCTGGAAGGACACCACCCCTTTTAAAAGTTTCCATTGAACATATATGCCAAATGCAGGACAGATCACATGCAGTACTTCCCATATTGAGGGAACACATGAGCCAGCAAGAGGGCCAACGGAGAGTGTACATAGATGGTGGCCACAGTACGCAACTTCCTCCGGGTGCATCGAGTCTTAGTGCTTATACCCACGGTAAAAGCAAATTTTTGGCAAAGTGGGCAAGGACCCTTTGAAATCCTTGAAAAAATGGTGAGGTTAAATTATAAGTTTAGGCCACACCAGTGTAAAAGAACCCGGGGCGTGGCCAGCTATCCTGGAGGAGAGTGTCTGCATGGAGTAAGAGCTCCCTCTTCGTCTACCAGGAAAACGCTCTTACTGCAACTTAAACCGGACCCAACAAACTTAAAGAAGCAGCAACTGGGTCTAAAATGGCAAGACACAAATCCGCAGTCTAAACAAACCGAAAAAAACTCACCTTTGCTTTCCCAGGCACACGATTCGCGTGGCCCGAAATCCAAGTATGGGTGGCGCCCTGGAAACCGTGAGAGCCGCACCTAACAGGGAAAGATAAGGACGAAAAATTAAGGAAAAAGAAAAAAAACCCCAAAAACAAACTAGTATTAACAATACAGACAGAGTAACCTGACCAGAAACAAAAACGACTTACAAACATCTAATACAGACCATGCGGGGACCTAGGAGACGCCGATCTCCCCTCCACCCAGGCTCCAGCTCACAAGACCCCTGGGAGCCCAACCAAGCGGGGAACCTATAAAAGACACAGAGAAAGGGGAGTGGAAGGAGAGGAAGAAACAACACCTCAAAACCACACAAGGCCAAAACCCCTTGCATAACTTCCCCAAACAGATACCCCAGTGTCGAAAAAATTATTAAAAGACATGCTGATTTCTCACATAAAGCCTTCAAAATGGAGTTACAAAATGGCCATCACTATTAAAAAGATATAAGAGACATTGCCAGAAAGAACCAACCATATAGAAACACAAAATGTCAGAATTCACTACTCAATTTAACGATTAGCAGAGCGCCCATTACAACCTTGGACGATAACGTACCACTCTCCAAAACAACATCAACTGACCTCAGAGAACAGATCAAGGAGAAATAACATCACAATCAGTGGGCATCCTGAGACTGTCCTCTCAACCCGAACTTGATCCATATCTAGAAAATTATTAAAACAATCCTGCCAACTCACAAACCAGAAAGAACCATCGACAGAGCTCATAGACTGATGAAACAAAAAGTGCCCTCAAACAGCACCAGAGAGTGTAATAATAAGATTCTTATTCTTTCAAACTAAAGACAAGTGACTGTCACTTTCAAGAACCAAACACCACCTGCCAAGCCAATCTACCCATATACAATTTTTTCGCAGACCTCTCACCCCAAGACCATCATGCATTCAAAAACCTTTCAAGAAGCTACGAGATACTCGATATAACGCTATAAAATACAAATGGGTTTCCCAGTCCGCCCTGATCGTAATGCAAGAGAGAAGATCATATGTCTTCAATCCCAGAAGCTATCCTCAAAGCCAGGAATGGCAATCCCGCTAAACATCTCAACCATTAAAACCGATGAAGACCACCAAAAAAAGAAACTCCAAAAAGAGTGTAACTCACACTGAGACACATTTGAACCACCCCCGACCACAAATCAAACACACATATTAGGCCAGGACTAATACCTTGAAACCCTAAATAGAGACGAGAGCATTTTCATTTGCACCCAGACTGACTACTCTAAACTCTTACCGGCTGCAGGGAGTCCTGGACCGGAGCCTCTTGCAACGAAAACGGTTTTGAATCCTCTGAGAGGGCTATGTCCTAAATGTTTTAATATGTTAAGTTGTATATGTTATGATGTTTTATATGCCTAATGTTTTAAGCTTTAAAGTTTCAGAAATAGAGGAGACACTTTACTTTGTCCCCGTAATATAACCCCACGTAAACATCCCTGATCATACCAGGGCTTCCCGGGAGATAGTAGCCTAAACATAAATATAGAATACAACCTCACGGATTTAACCTATAAACCGCCCAATAACAACCAATCAGACTGACCATCCATCATAAACCTTGGCCTGGGTCCCATACCCCAGAGCCTAGATAACACTAATTTAATTCTCCGTAACCTCAGAGCCTAGTTATTTCAGCAAGAATACAAAAGTCTATCTCCAAAATCAAGACGATCCATACCCGACCTCACTTGGATACAAACCTATAATAGCTAAAAACAAAATAATCTAACACGTCAATTAAAACAAGGACTTTTTAAAAATAAACCACAGCATTGCCAGGTGGCAAACAGCCCTCCACAAGTCCTAGATATCCTATGGTAACTAGGAAGGTGTTACTGACGCCATTGTGGTCCCCTATGATCCCTGATTATTGAAATGTCTGCCACTTAACTTAGTGTCTAGATGTTTCTCATGTTTTTTTAATGTTATACTATGTTGTATATTTTTTTGTCTCGCTATGTG
The DNA here is from genome assembly GCA_019447015.1 of Hymenochirus boettgeri. Classification (NCBI taxonomy): domain Eukaryota; kingdom Metazoa; phylum Chordata; class Amphibia; order Anura; family Pipidae; genus Hymenochirus; species Hymenochirus boettgeri. The sequence continues at coordinate 16,157,696 of CM033470.1, forward strand.
TGCCCGTACCCAGTTGCTTAACCCCCACAACATCCCCTACAAATTAATACAAACACCTCGATGATCCAATGTACTCCCCAACAAGAAGATCTATATAAAACACTACACCACAAACCCCTACACGTCTAATACCAAAAAACAACCATAACACATAACAACACTACACAAACAGTGCATTATTTACAAACCCTTGTCATGGATGGTATGGTCATTCATAAGGTGCAAGTACCTTTCTGCATCGAAAAGGTAATTGCCACATTAACCCTTCTGTCATTCATTATTCAGCTGTCAATATTTATTTTTTAGGCAGATTAACTGAATAAACACCAATTGTTTGAAAATAGGAACATCTTGCCCGGTATTTCCCCCGGTTTGTTTGGATGTGATTTCTATCCAATAAAACGATTGTAGAATCATTCCAAGTGCTGTCTGGTCAGGAATTCACATGCACATCCCAGCCCTCAATCAATATCGTACCCTCGCCTTGCATAACTTTCAAACAAACAGTTGTTAACTAAAACAGCTGTTTTATATTAACCCCTATTATGCACCGGTGGGCTTAGTATCATCTGTCTGTTCATAACTATCACATCCCATAAAATCTCTTTGCATTCCTAGTTAATGGCATCCCTGCTTTACCGGTATATAACTGCTTTGCAGTGATACATATTACCATCTAGTTACTGATAAATCTTGTTTTTAATGTTTTATTCAGCTGTTGCAGTTTTGACTCTGATACCAGCTTATTCCACACTGAGATGTCCCTCCTCCCTTAAGGACCAGGAGGCAGCGGGTTTCCTGATAAACTTAAAGTCCCATCAACATAAGGTCCTCATCTGCTCCTCGGATTATGAACCACCCAAGAAAGCCTTCCTTGAAAGAGATCTTCGAATGCCATTTTGGCAAAAAAAAATAATAAAAGGACAAGAGAAAAATCCAGAACAGTGTGAACGAAAAATCTCGAAAACCTTCAAAAACATCAAGAAAATCCCTACTGCGTATCTGCAAGAGAGGAGAAGGCGATTAAGGGAGGAGCGATTAGTTTCCATGTACAGCCCCAGAAATCTGCAGCTAAACCGATATTTTGCATTTGAGGTAAAATGATAGAAATCACATCTTACAGAATGAAGTAAGCCGTGCTGGGAGCGCATGCCGGCAGTTGAATAAAACCAGTTGGTATCCACGACTGTCTACTTACCTTCGGCGCTCTTCTTTCCTTCCGGGTTCTCGCATGCAGCCACTCGCTTAGATTTACTAAATTGTGGGAACGAGGCAGGGTAAGGAGAACGGAAGGTAACGCTGTTTTCGTGCTATTAAGTAGGTTATTTGTATTGCATTGTGCATCTGTACCTGTGGGAAACTGCAGGCCCATGATAATGAGTTTAACACATGCTAACCTGAATTAAACCAGGAGCGTGTGTTTAACTTTATTTCTGAATCAGCTATTACGTTTCCATGTTTGGGTCCTAATAATACAGCCTTGTGTTACTTATTCATTAGCAAACATGTTGGTATTTCGCACACAGATTGTAAAACTATGTGGTCTTTAATACTGATCAATGTCTGTATTTTAAAGAGACGCATATATGCATAACTGACAGCTCTTGACTCCACCCTCCTCTCTATTTACAAATCCTTGCCTATTTCAGAGATGGAACACTAACTGGGAGAGCCTGTAAGCAGTCCGTTATTGTACAGTAAAGGCCCCTTTAAGTTAGTAATCATACACTATGGCAATTTGTTGTTGAATAGGGAAAATATAGAGGTTTCAACAAATCACACTTGTTCCACAAACTGTTTGTCCACTACACTAAAATGATCTAATATACATTCGCATCTTTTTTTATTCCCCATTTAATGATCCTCTTAAAGGAGAACTATAGTGCATGTACACTTTAGAACCTGGGACAGGGATGTGGACTAGTAATTTTCTTACTCCCATTATTGTGGCTTCTGCCAGTCTTTCTCTGTGCTTCACAACTATCTCTAATACAGAAAATCCCAGGACATCCTGGCAACCTGTGGCGCTTTACAATTACATAGATACATTCATTTTTCAATCCATTCTCAACTCTTCTGCCCGGCCATTCATTTCTCTCCTTGCTTCTCTAATGCCTCTCCTCTCTGTCAGTCCCTCCACTGGTTGCCCATCACGCAAAGGATCCAGTTCAAACTGCTTACCTTATCCTATAAATCACTATCCAGCACAGCCCCTTCATATATCTCAGAGCTGATCCACCGATTCGCCCAGACGCAACATCTGCTCTGCAACAATCTCCTCCTCTCATCCACCCTGGTCACCTCTTCCCATGCCAGTATTCAAGCTTTACTCTTGCTACCCCTCTACTCTGGAACTCCTTCCTCCGTCTGTCTGTCACTCCACCGTCGGGTAAACAATGGTGGAGGTGCACTCTACCAACTGTGGGTGCAGACGCCTCTTTAGGTTCTTCCTTAGGAACCAGTGGCTTCGCAGGAAAAAAGAGTAGCTGAGGGTCGCACTCCAAAATCATAAAAAATATTTATTATAACCACACATATTCATGTCACAACGTTTCGGGGGATACCCCCTTCTTCAGTGAAGAGGGGGTATCCCCCTGAAACGTTGTGACGTGAATATGTGTGGTTTATATAAATATTTTCTTTATGATTTGGAGTGCGACCCTCAGCTACTCTTTTTTTCCTGCGCCGTCACCACCGTCCCTTATACCTTCAAACCTAACCTTAAAACCCACCTCTTTAAGCACCATATAACCTGGTCTAAACATTACCCTCTTACTACCCAATATGATCCAACCTGCCTTTCACGCACCACTGCCAATCTATTTACAGCCTACCGATTCCCACAACCTTATGTCTCACCCCCATATCCTCTAGTCTGTAAGCTCTTTGGGCAGGGTCCTCTTTCCTATTGTTCACAGTATTGCTGTAAGAAACCCATCACTGTTTACTTATATTATTTATCTGTGTATGTATTTGTATAACATGTATTCCCTGTATGTATGTATGACTATGTAATTGTAAAGCGCCACAGAAATGTTGGTGCTATATAAATCAATAATAAAGAAGAAGAATAGCCAGAGTTTAGAGGCAGACTTTCTCTGTATCTTTTAACCCAGATCACATTGGAACTACAGAGGTTGCATGCATTAATGAGCCAATCATACACAGACATTACAGAGATTGCATGTTTTTTCTGAACCAGATCACGTAGACACTGCAGATTTTGCATGTGGCTTCTGAAACAGATCACGTAGACACTGCAGATTTTGCATGTGGCTTCTGAAACAGATCGCGTAGACACTGCAGATTTTGCATGTGGCTTCTGAACCGGATCACGTAGACACTGAAGATTTTGCATGTGGCTTCTGAAACAGATCACGTAGACACTGCAGATTTTGCATGTGGCTTCCGAACCAGATCACGTAGACACTGCAGATTTTGCATGTGGCTTCTGAACCGGATCACGTAGACACTGCAGATTTTGCATGTGGCTTCTGAACCAGATCACGTAGACACTGCAGATTTTGCATGTGGCTTCTAAACCGGATCACGTAGACTGCAGATTTTGCATGTGGCTTCTGAAACAGATCGCGTAGACACTGCATTTTTGCATTTGTTTTCCTAACCAGATCACATAGACCACAACTGTTAAAATATACAATAATGGGTGTATAACTCACTTTATTAGGTTTTAATCAAATATGTATAAAAAAGGGAACATTAATTTACTATAATGACACAGATTGTAATTACCATCATTTTCCGCAATCCGTTTTTGGTGGTTTCTGTTATACCTAGAAAAGTTAAAGTTTGATGATCGCCATCTCCAGAATTCCCGGAAGGTAATGGATTTAGGTGAAGATATCGAGGATGAAACTTTGAAACTCGCAGATGGCTACCTTGATGATGACGGCCCTATTTCCCCCAATCTCCGAGCACAGTAAGATTACCTGCCGTTTATTCAGTTTCTAATTTAAAATACCATTTTAAGTGTGCTGTGTCATTGACTATAGCTGTATAACACATCTTTATCTGCAATGTGCAGTTGTGCTAATTAGGCTCATTCGTACAACAATTATTTCTGCCAGGTACTGATCCGCACAAATCATTAGATTCACAGTTGTGTTCTTAATTTGCAAGATCATGGTGCAGTTGTGGTATTAAGTTAATTGGTGATATTTACCTGACTAGCCAGACATGTGCAGATGTTCTAACTTTAATTCTGTTACCTAGTAAAGCACCCTGCAACCCGAGATCGTTAAATCTGTTTTCCCCCAAATGCTTGTAAAAGAAATATTAACTTCCGATGTTCCGCCAACGTCTTTGCTTTCCACTGAAACGGTGGGAGTTCAAAGAGATCACCCGTGTTGAAGGGAAGAGAATCCCTGGTAGACCCTGCAGTTTTGTCCCTGACGTTATCTGTCACGGTCATGATTGACGGTTTTATCCGTGGGGGCGGAGCGAAAACCAGCAGAGGAGGAGAAAGCCAGAAACTTTCAAGTGTAACGGTAGGCTATGGGAGGGGCATAGAAAAAAAATAGCCACAGCTATCCAATAAGCTAAATTTTTTTACAGTGTACGTATCCTTTAAAATAGTATTAAAGTACTAATACCAGTTAGACAAACATAGAAAAGATAATCAATGCACATTCCTGGGCCCCATACAATATCATATTATCTGCACACTGGCATACTTTTAAAAACAAAGGGTTTTTTAGTATACATTACTGTGATCACATGAAGAAAGCCTTCCAACCACGTCAAGGTAACCCCAGTCTGGAAGGTCCTAACGTCTAACCTTTTCAATTTCTTTTACTCAATTACAATTAGCAAACTTTTGCATTTCTCATTCTTACACACTGGAATCATAATAACAGGCTCTCTCCTTCCCCCTCAGCCCTTTGGCTTTAAAATGAGGAAGGCCATCCAGTGCTCCATATAGGCAGAGGATCCCATTTAAGGGGGCGTGTTGGGGGTGCTACTACCACATGAGGCTTGACCAAGCCCCCAATAAATACATACAATACAAGAATTGTGAAGCACTCCATTTAGGCTAATTTACAACTACTTTAGCGGAAGTGCAACTGATCTGGTCAAACATTTATACAAACATAGAAGATAATCAATGCACATTCCTGGCCCCATACAATATCATATATTCTGCACACTGGCATACTTATATAACAAAGGGGTTTTAGTATACATTACTGTGATCACATGATGAACGCTTCCAACCACGTCAGGTAACCCCAGTCTGGAAGGTCCTAACGTCTAACCTTTCAATTTCTTTTACTTCAATTACAATAGCAAACTTTTGCATTTCTCATTCTTACACACTGGATCCATAAACAGGCTCTCTCCCCTCTCCCCCTCCAGCCCTTTGGCTTTTTAAAATGAGGGAAGAGGCCATCCAGTGCTCCATATTAAAGGCAGAGACCTCCCACTTAAGGGGGCGTGTTGGGGTGCTACTACCACATGAGGCTTGACCAAGCCTCCCAATAAATACATACAATACAAGAATTGTGGAAGCACTCCAATAAGGCTAATTTACAACTACATTTAGCGGAAGTGCTACTGATCTGGTCAAAACAGTTATACAAACATAGAAAAGATAATCAATGCACATTCCTAGGCCCCATAGTGCATTATTTACAAACCCTGTCATGGATGGTATGGTCATTCATAAGGTGCAAGGTACCTTTCTGCATCGAAAAGGTAATTGCCACATTAACCCTTCTGTCATTCATTATTCAGCTGTCAATATTTATTTTTTAGGCAGATTAACTGAATAAACACCAATTGTTTGAAAATAGGAACATCTTGCCCGGTATTTCCCCGGTTTGTTTGGATGTGATTTCTAATCCAATAAAACGAGTTGTAAAATCATTCCAAGTCTGTCTGGTCAGGAATTCACATGCACATCCCAGCCCTCAATCAATATCGTACCCTCGCCTTGCATACTTTCAAACAAACAGTTGTTAACTAAAACATGCTGTTTTATATTAACCCCTATTATGCACCGGTGGGCTTAGTATCATCTGTCTGTTCATAACTATCACATCCCATAAAATCTCTTTGCATTTCCTAGTTAATGGCATCCCTGCTTTACCGGTTATATAACTGCTTTGCGTGATACATATTACCATCTAGTTACTGATAAATCTGTTTTTAATGTTTTATTCAGCTGTTGCAGTTTTGACTCTGATACCAGCTTATTCCACACTGAGAGTCCTCCTCCCTTAAGGACCAGGAGGCAGCGGGTTCCTGATAAACTTAAAGTCCCATCAACATAAGGTCCTCATCTGACTCCTCGGATTATGAACCACCCAAGAAAGCCTTCCTTGAAAGAGATCTTCAATGCCATTTTGGCAAAAAAAAATAATAAAAGGACAGAGAAAAAGTCAGAACAGTTGAACTGAAAGATCTCGAAAACCTTCAAAAACATCAAGAAATCCCTACTGCGTATCTGCAAGAGAGAGAAGGCGATTAAGGGAGAGAGCGATTTAGTTTCCATGTACAGCCCCAGAAATCTGCAGCTAAACCGATATTTTGCATTTGAGGTAAAATGATAGAAATCACATCTTACAGAATGAAGTAAGCCGTGCTGGGAGCGCATGCCGGCAGTTGAATAAAACCAGTTGGTATCCACGACTGTCTACTACCTTCGGCGCTCTTCTTCCTTCCGGTTCTCGCATGCAGCCCTCGCTTAGATTACATAAATTGTGGAACGAGGCAGGGTAAGGAGAACGGAAGGTAACGCTGTTTTCGGTGCTATTAAGTAGGTTATTTGTATTGCATTGTGCATCTGTACCTAGTGGGAAACTGCAGGCCCATGATAATGGTTTAACACATGCTAACCTGAATTAAACCAGGAGCGTGTGTTTAACTTTATTTCTGAATCAGCTATTACGTTTCCATGTTTGGGTCCTAATAATACAGCCTTGTGTTACTTAATTCATTAGCAAACATGTTGGTATTTCGCACACAGATTGTAAAACTATGTGGTCTTTATACTGATCAATGTCTGTATTTTAAAGGACGCATATATGCATAACTGACGCTCTTGACTCCACCCTCCTCTCTATTTACAAATCCTTGCCTATGTCAGAGATGGAACACTAACTGGGAGAGCCTGTAAGCATCCGTTATTGTACAGTAAAGGCCCCTTTAAGTTAGTAATCATACACTATGGCAATTTGTTGTTGAATAGGGAAAATATAGAGGTTTCAACAAATCACACTTGTTCCACAACTGTTTGTCCACTACACTAAAATGAATTAATATACATTCGCATCTTTTTTTATTCCCCATTTAATGATCCTCCTTAAAGGAGAACTATAGTGCATTACACTTTAGAACCTGGGACAGGGAGTAGGACTAGTAATTTTCTTACTCCCAGTATTGTTGGCTTCTGCCAGTCTTTCTCTGTGCTTCACAACTATCTCTAATACAGAAAAATCCCAGGACATCCTGGCAACCTGTGGCGCTTTACAATTACATAGATACATTCATTTTTCAATCCATTCTCAACTCTTCTGCCCGGCCATTCATTTCTCTCCTTGCTTCTCTAATGCCTCTCCTCTCTTCAGTCCCTCCACTGGTTGCCCATCACGCAAAGGATCCAGTTCAAACTGCTTACCTTATCCTATAAATCACTATCCAGCACAGCCCCTTCATATATCTCAGAGCTGATCCACCGATTCGCCCAGACGCAACATCTGCTCTGCAACAATCTCCTCCTCTCATCCACCCTGGTCACCTCTTCCCATGCCAGTATTCAAGCCTTTACTCTGCTACCCCTCTACTCTGGAACTCCTTCCTCGTCTGTCTGTCACTCCACCCGTCGGGTAAACAATGGTGGAGGTGCACTCTAACCAACTGTGGGTGGCAGACGCCTCTTTAGGTTCTTCCCTTAGGAACCAGTGGCTTGCAGGAAAAAGAGTAGCTGAGGGTCGCACTCAAAATCATAAGAAAATATTTATTATAACCACACATATTCATGTCACAACGTTTCGGGGGATACCCCCTTCTTCAGTGAAGAGGGGGTATCCCCCTGAACGTTGTACGTGAATATGTGTGGTTTATATAAATATTTTCTTTATGATTTGGAGTGCGACCCTCAGCTACTCTTTTTTTCCTGCGCCGTCACCACCGTCCCTTATACCTTCAAACCTAACCTTAAAACCCACCTCTTAAGCACCATCTAACCTGGTCTAAACATTACCCTCTTACTACCCAATATATCCAACCTGCCTTTCACGCCCACTGCAATCTATTTACAGCCTACCGATTCCACAACCTTATGTCTCACCCCCATATCCTCTAGTCTGTAAGCTCTTTGGGCAGGGTCCTTTTCCTATTGTTCACAGTATTGCTGTAAGAAACCCATCACTGTTTACTTATATTATTTATCTGTGTATGTATTTGTATAACATGTATTCCCTGTATGTATGTATGACTATGTAATTGTAAAGCGCCACAGAAATGTTGGTGCTATATAAATCAATAATAAAGAAGAAGAATAGCCAGAGTTTAGAGGCAGACTTTCTCTGTATCTTTTAACCCAGATCACATTGGAACTACAGAGGTTGCATGCATTATATTGAGCCAAATCATACACAGACATTACAGAGATTGCATGTTTTTTCTGAACCAGATCACGTAACACTGCAGATTTTGCATGTGGCTTCTGAAACAGATCACGTAGACACTGCAGATTTTGCATGTGGCTTCGTGAAACAGATCGCGTAGACACTGCAGATTTTGCATGTGGCTTCTGAACCGGATCACGTGACACTGAAATTTTGCATTGTGCTTCTGAAACAGATCACGTAGACACTGCATTTTGCATGTGGCTTCCGAACCAGATCACGTAGACACTGCAGATTTTGCATGTGGCTTCTGAACCGGATCACGTAGACACTGCAGATTTTGCTGTGCTTCTGAACCAGATCACGTAACAACTGCAGATTTTGCATGTGGCTTCTAAACCGGATCACGTAGACTGCAGATTTTGCATGTGCTTCTGAAACAGATCGCGTAGACACTGCATTTTTGCATTTGTTTTCCTAACCAGATCACATAGACACAACTGTTAAAATATACAATAATGGGTGTAACTACTTCACTTTATTAGGTTTTAATCAAATATGTATAAAAAAGGGAACATTAATTTACTATAATACACAGATTGTAATTACCATCATTTTCCGCAATCCGTTTTTGGTGGATTTCTGTTATACCTAGAAAAGTTAAAGTTTGATATCGCCATCTCCAGAATTCCCGGAAGGTAATGGATTTAGGTGAAGATATCGAGGATGAAACTTGAAACTCGCAGATGGCTACCTTGATGATGACGGCCCTATTTCCCCCAATCTCCGAGCACAGTAAGATTACCTGCCGTTTATTCAGTTTCTAATTTAAAATACACATTTTAAGTGTGCTGTCATTGACTATAGCTGTATAACACATCTTTATCTGCAATGTGCAGTTGTGCTAATTAGGCTCATTCGTACAACAATTATTTCTGCCAGGTACTGATCCAGCACAAATCATTAGATTCACAGTTGTGTTCTTAATTTGCAAGTCATGGTGCAGTTGTGGGTATTAAGTTAATTGGTGATATTTACCTGACTAGCCAGACATGTGCAGATGTTCTAACTTTAATTCTGTTACCCTAGTAAAGCACCCTGCAAACCCGAGATCGTTAAATCTGTTTCCCCCAAATGCTTGTAAAAGAAGATATTAACTTCCGATGTTTCCGCCAACGTCTTTGCTTTCCACTGAAACGGTGGTGAGTTCAAAGAGATCACCCGTGTTGAAGGGAAAGAGAATCCCTGGTAGACCCTGCAGTTTTGTCCCTGACGTTATCTGTCACGGTCATGATTGACGGTTTTATCCGTGGGGCGGAGCGAAAACCAGCAGAGGAGGAGAAAGCCAGAAAACTTTACAAGTGTAACGGTAGGCTATGGGAGGGGCATAGAAAAAAAATAGCCACAGCTATCCAATAAGCTAAAGTTTTTTTACAGTGTACGTATCCTTTAAAATAGTATAAAGTACTAATACCAGTTAGACAAACATAGAAAAGATAATCAATGCACATTCCTGGGCCCCATACAATATCATATTATCTGCACACTGGCATACTTTTAAAAACAAAGGGTTTTTAGTATACATTACTGTGAACACATGAATGAAAGCCTTCCAACCACGTCAGGTAACCCCAGTCTGGAAGGTCCTAACGTCTAACCTTTTCAATTTCTTTTACTTCAATTACAATTAGCAAACTTTTGCATTTCTCATTCTTACACACTGGAATCCATAATAACAGGCTCTCTCCTTCCCCCTCAGCCCTTTGGCTTTAAATGAGGGAAAGATGCATCCAGTGCTCCATATTAGGCAGAGGACCCATTTAAGGGGGCGTGTTGGGGGTGCTACTACCACATGAGGCTTGACCAAGCCCCCAATAAATACATACAATACAAGAATTGTGAAGCACTCCATTAGGCTAATTTACAACTACATTTAGCGGAAGTGCAACTGATCTGGTCAAACATTTATACAAAACATAGAAGATAATCAATGCACATTCCGTGGCCCCATACAATATCATATATTCTGCACACTGGCAACTTATATAACAAAGGGGTTTTAGTATACATTACTGTGATCACATGAATGAAACGCTTCCAACCACGTCAAGGTAACCCCAGTCTGGAAGGTCCTAACGTCTAACCTTTCAATTTCTTTTACTTCAATTACAATTAGCAAACTTTTGCATTTCTCATTCTTACACACTGGATCCATAAACAGGCTCTCTCCCCTCTCCCCCTCCAGCCCTTTGGCTTTTTAAAATGAGGGAAGAGGCCATCCAGTGCTCCATATTAAAGGCAGAGACCTCCCATTAAGGGGGCGTGTTGGGGTGCTACTACCACATGAGGCTTGACCAAGCCTCCCAATAAATACATACAATACAAGATTGTGAAGCACTCCAATAAGGCTATTTACAACTACATTTAGCGGAAGTGCACTGATCTGGTCAAACATTTATACAACATAGAAAGATAATCAATGCACATTCCTGGGCCCCTACAATATCATATTATCTGCACACTGGCACTTTATAACCAAGGGGTTTTAGTATACATTACTGTGATTACATGAATGAAAAGCCTTCCAACCACGTCAGGTAACCCCAGTCTGGAAGGTCCTAACGTCTAACCTTTTCAATTTCTTTTACTTCAATTACAATTAGCAAACTTTTGCATTTCTCATTCTTACACACTGGATCCATATAACAGGCTCTCTCCCTTCCCCCTCAGCCCTTTGGCTTTTTAAAATGAGGGAAGAGGCCATCCAGTGCTCCATATTAAAGGCAGAGGACCTCCCATTAAGGGGGCGTGTTGGGGGTGCTACTACCACATGGAGGCTTGACCAAGACCAAGCCTCCCAATAAATACATACAATACAAGAATTGTGATAGCCTCCAATTAGCTATTTACAAACTACATTTTAAGCGGAAGTGCAAACTATCTGGTAATCAAACCATTTTACAAACATAGAAAAGATAATCAATGCACATTCCTGGGCCCCATACAATATCATATTATCTGCACACTGGCATACTTTATAAACAAGGGGGGTTTTAGTATACATTACTGTGATCACATGAATGAAAAGCCTTCCAACCACGTCAGTAACCCACCTGGAAGGTCCTAACTCTAACCTTTTCAATTTCTTTTACTCAATTCCAATTAGCAAACTTTGCATTTCTCATCTTAACACACGGATCCATATAACAGGCTCTCCCCTTCCCCCCTCAGCCCTTTGGCTTTTTAAATGAGGAAGAGGCCATCCAGTGCTCCATATTAAGCAGAGGACCTCCCCTTAGGGGCGTGTTGGGGTGCTACTACCACATGGAGGCTTGACCAGCCTCCCAATAAATACATACAATACAAGAATGGTGGAAGCACTCCAATATAGGCTAATTTACAACTACATTTAGCGGAAGTGCAACCTGATCTGGTCAAACATTTATACAAACATAGAAAAGATAATCAATGCACATTCCTGGGCCCCATACAATATCATATTATCTGCACACTGGCATCCTTTATAAACAAGGGGTTTTAGTATACATTACTGTGATACATGAATGAAAGCCTTCAAACCACACGTCAGGTACCCCAGTCTGGAAGGTCCTAACGTCTAACCTTTCAATTTCTTTTACTTCAATTACAATTAGCAAACTTTGCATTTCTCTTGTCAAGCCCACATGTGGTAGTAGCACACCAACACGCCCCCTTATGGGAGGTCCCTCTGCCTTTTAATATGGAGCACTGGATGGCCTCTCCTCATTTTAAAAAGCCAAAGGGCTGAGGGGAAGGGAGAGAGCCTGTTATATGGATCCAGTGTGTAAGTAATTGAAGAATGCAAAAGTTGCTAATTGTTTGAAGTAAAAAGAATTGAAAAGGTTAGAGTTAGGACCTTCCAGACTGGGTTCCTGACTGGTTGGAGGCTTTTCATTCATGTGATCACAGTTACTATACACTAAAATCCCCTTTGTTTATAAAGTATGCCATTGTCCAGATACATGTATTGTATGGGCCCAGGATGTGCATTATTATCTTTTCTGAGTGTTTATAAAGTATGCCAAGTGTGCAGATAATTATTGTATTGGGCCCATGAATGTGCATTGATTATCTTTTCTTCATGTTTTAAATGTTTGACCAGATCAGTTGCACTTCCGCAAGTAGTGTAAATTAGCCTGTTGGAGTGTTTCTCACAATTCTTTTGATACTATCCATTTAGTCACTCAGCCAGTAGCTGGAGTGTCTAGGTAATATATAGTCAGATCTGTGATTTGGCTATTCCAATCATACGTCAGGTTTCAATGAGGCAGGTTGGGCCCGACAGGCCGATAAATGCACATATTGGTCGGTGGGCTAAAAAAATCTGCTTGTGTTCTACCTACCCTAAAGCTGGGTAACGCAGTACAGATCACGAAAGATGACAGTTCTCCCTATAGGAGAATCTCAGGACTGTGTGTCCTCTATAGGGAGTCTAGCACGGCTGATGGAAATTTTCGGTCTTTCCCGAAACAAGCGGCCGATCATTCAGCGCCCACACGCTCATTCGAAAACGAAGGTAACCCAGTACCGATAAGCCCCAATATCAAGGCTTTATCATTACTGTGTGTACCCGAGCTTTAGTTTCAGTCTGTCCCGCTTCCTAATAATGTAAGCGCATCAGATAAGACCTTAATCCAGCACCCAGGATTGTCTGTGATTGCTTTGTTCTTGTGGCACTAGTGCTTGGGAGAGACTGGACATAGTCCCACCTCCCACCACATGGTGGGGTAAATGATTTGGTTTGCAATGCCCTATGTAAAGATGGTGAAGAAGCCGATACCATGGTGACCATATTGTCTTCCACCGTGCAAGAATGATGAAATTTTTCGGGGAGTTATTCCGACTGCCCTATTTTACTCACAATAATATCTACAGGAGATTCAAATAAAAGTTCTTATCTTTTAAAATGGTGCTAATTTTGCCCCAACCAATCAGTCTTATTTAACATTTGAAGCTAACATCTGATTGGTTGGGGCAAAGTTAGCACCATTTTAAACGATACAGAACTTTAATTGAATAACCCTGTTAGTTTACCAATTTAAAATGCAGAAAAGCTTTATGTAAATTACTTGATGTTCTATAGTACAATTAAAGGTTTGTCCAATTGGTCCAATCAGCACTCAGTATTGTGTTCCTTTTTCATTTCAGCGCGAGCAGCAACAGTTGATGGAGAACAACCAAATTATGATGCAAAAATTGTGGTAAAGTTACAAAACAGCGGTTGTTATATATATTTTATATATATAATCGCATAATGAATCCCGGTACGTCACTAATTAGCTTCCCGTGTCCAGACATCTATGCCCTGTGACCCCAGAAATGCCCGGGGAGGGTACAGCTCCGTTTTATTGTGTTTCTGTTTAAACAGATGTTGGTCCTGTGAAATATTATCCCTTTTCTTTCTTTCTTTAGAAAATGGATCTTTATATAAACTGCAATGTCCCCTCCAAGAGGAAATGGAACCAAAGAAGATGATAAACATTTAAGCAATTTCCAGAAAGATGGACAATTTAAAGGGCATGTCCACCCATCCCCCCAAAAGATGGACAATTTAAAGGGCATGTCCACCCATCCCCCACATTCAAATTTTTTTCCCCACACAAGGGGTTCCCCTAAAATCCTATTATCGAAATACCCAGCCTCTGCGGCATTACTGGGAGGAGATATTCACTTTTAGTTCACTATATAGTGAAGGATGGCGGACTTAACGGTGAATATCTCTTCTGGTAAGTATTGCAAAAATTGGGTCGGGGAAAAAAAATCTTCTGGGGGTCGGTGGACATGACCATTGACCTGCTAGGACGGTATTTTTATTTCTAAATAGGACTGGGATCTCTATGTTGCTTCAATATATTCTGGCGTTTTGAATAATCAATGGAATGCAATATATTTATTATTTTCTCAATGCAATGTTCCCTGTTATGCTTTGGAATGTAATCCTGAAATGAGAATATGTACATATAATGTTTTGAGATTGAATGGGTGAGTGGAGTTTATAATTGTGTAATGGTGGATCTTCTTTATAAAACACGCCTTCCTTATGGACGTTTTTACCAACCCTATGGAGGAATCAGTGTTACTTTTTTTCACATGGATCAATTACATTCCCGATTATTGCCTTTAGAGAGTTTGGTGTCTATAGACTTCAGTGGACGAGATAACAAACTGTATTCACAACCATTGTGTCTGTTTTACATAGACAGAAGCTAAACACGGCTCATAAACCTGAATGTAATCCTGTGAGAAATTAAACCTACCAAGAACATAATGGACAACTGTAGTGTAGTAGCTCCACCCACCTTCTAGCCCAAGACCACACCAATGGGAACACACGTGCATCACAACGGGGGGGGGGGGGGAGATCTTGCAAAATACAGTTTGATTGGATTGACAAACCTTTAAATAAAGAGCAAATATGTACAGAATGTTTAAAAAATTGAACATTAAATAATATATGCTTATTTATTATTCACTGTAATAAAACTTTCAGATTTTGGCACCCATGTACACAGTCTTCAATTATATTTTCTTGTCTGAAAATCGGTTTCACTACAAGAATATTACTGCCCTGGAGACAAATTCGAACATTCCAGTGACTGTGTCTTGCGTTCTTACCTACGCATATCGCTTATGTTTCTTTTGGATATTATTTTAAAATACAATTAATAGTGGAAAAAACAACAAAATGGAAATCCAAGTGAGTGCTAGTGATTTGCACTCCATACCAACTCACACTCATAGCAATCTGTTTTTTCCTTTGTATTAATACAAACGAACGCTGCTTCTCCAATACCAATGCTTGCAGCACTGTACTGTACCGTAAACAGACCGCACAAGCTGAAACGCTATAACGCTGTATTTTGGGAACACGTTTATGAATTAGCCCCGACAAAAACGGTTTAACCTTGCTTCACATCACAAAAATTCCACCTGCAAAACCGCAATGTAAATGGTCTTAAACAAGAAAACTGACTTCACGAAGAACTGATACATGTGCCAATTTGATCAACTAGGGGCACTGTCTGTTATGTACTGACATGGAAATAAATATAATGTATGGACACACCTACAGTACATATCAGGTTCACTACGAGGTTTCATTTTATCTGTGAATCGACACTTAAAGTTTACTAGAAATAGTCCTTTACAAGTTGTCCTATTATTTTAGTTGTTATAACACACAATCCTTAAAGGACAACACATTTAAGGGAATCTTTATGTTGTGTGCCCAGTAAACAAAGGTTTGTTTACCGGCCATGGTCAATACTGTAATGAGAACAAATGTCCTTAGCCAATCGTGTTCCCCCTTTCACAATGGAATTGGGGACATACTTATTACAGGGCAGGTCCCTTACATGGATCTAGGAGCCATCCATTTGGGGTTCTGTATGCAGTTACAGGAGTTACTGACCTTACATTATTAAATAATAATATCACTTATATATCCAAGTTGTGGTGGTTATTAATACCTGAGATAAAGAATAAAAATCTATTAGATTATAAATTAAATAGAAAGGCCCTCGCCTCTCTTGGGAAAAACTTGGTTGTATCCACAAACGTTTCTCTTTAAGTAAAATACAAATGGCGGAAGCCAAGGCAGTAAAAGAGCACACGCCCAGGAGAACGCCGATGACAATGGTGGCCTTTCTCCATCCGTAGTCCTGGCCGGAACTGGTGCTGCAGCGTTGGGGGTGGATGTGTTGACGTAGATGAATTTGTTGGTACTGTAATAAAAAAAGTAAATGTGAATGGGAATCCCCAGGACAGTGCCAGTGTCTATGTCCGTGCTGTGTTTCGCCAGGTGTGATGTGGACCACAATGAATTTCTATTTGCTGTAGGTTCCTACGACGGGGCTGCTGCATCTGGGCCACTTGGCTACGGCAGTAAGTGGATGGCAGGTGACCTACACACCTCTCTATATACTATAATATAATAAGAAATTCTGGAAGTACCTATAAGGATCTAGTGAAGGGCTTGTGGCACCTTATTGGCACCTGAACCCTCACTATTAGAAGTGTGTTTTTTATGTGTGACTACTTTCGTTACTTTCCCACACTTTCTTTAATATAGACCACTACACAGGCAAGAGTAGCTCTCTGTTGTGATAGTTATTGACTGCGTGGGGTTAATTATGAACTGTATAGTGTTATTATCTACCATAGTGGTGTTAATTATCTGCGGTATGGTGTTGGTTATGTACCGTATAGTGTTAATTATCGCCATATGGTTGTTGATTATGTACCGTTGGCGTTATCTACCCCATGATGTTAATTATTTACCGATTTCGAGCAGCTTTCAGAGCTGCATAGAGGCTGTCTTGTTAATGTTGGTTGGAGCCAATCAGATTATCCAAGGGACAACCTGGACCCCCCAATCAGTTGGATTACATAGCTTCAGCCCCACATCCACACAGGCTTGTAGGATATTCCATGATAATTCATGGGTGATAGTTCAAATTAATGTGATTAGTTTATAGCAGTGATAATTAGATAAACAATAAAAATGATACTCACTATTTACAGGTTAAAGGGGGCGTGTTGGGGGTGCTACTACCACATGGAGGCTTGACCAAGCCTCCCAATAAATACATACAATACAAGAATTGTGGAAGCACTCCAATTAGGCTAATTTACAACTACATTTAGCGGAAGTGCAACTGATCTGGTCAAACATTTATACAAACATAGAAAAGATAATCAATGCACATTCCTGGGCCCCATACAACATACAATACAAGAATTGTGGAAGCACTCCAATAAGGCTAATTTACAACTACATTTAGCGGAAGTGCTACTGATCTGGTCAAAACAGTTATACAAACATTCAATTTCTTTTACTTCAATTACAATTAGCAAACTTTTGCATTTCTCTTGGTCAAGCCTCCATGTGGTAGTAGCACCCCCAACACGCCCCCTTAGTGCATTATTTACAAACCCTTGTCATGGATGGTATGGTCATTCATAAGTGCAAGGTACCTTTCTGCATCGAAAAGGTAATTGCCACATTAACCCTTCTGTCATTCATTATTCAGCTGTCAATATTTATTTTTTAGGCAGATTAACTGAATAAACACCAATTGTTTGAAAATAGGAACATCTTGCCCGGTATTTCCCCTGGTTTGTTTGGATGTATTTCTATCCAATAAAACGATGTAAATCATTCCAAGTCTGTCTGGTCAGGAATTCACATGCACATCCCAGCCCTCAATCAATATCGTACCCTCTGCCTTGCATAACTTTCAAACAAACAGTTGTAACTAAAACACTGTTTTATATTAACCCCTATTATGCACGGTGGGCTTAGTATCATCTGTCTGTTCATAACTATCCACATCCCATAAAATCTCTTTGCATTCCTAGTTAATGGCATCCCTGCTTTACCGTTATATAACTGCTTTGCAGTGATACATAGTTACCATCTAGTTACTGATAAATCTTGTTTTTAATGTTTTATTCAGCTGTTGCAGTTTTGACTCTGATACCAGCTTATTCCACACTGAGATGTCCCTCCTCCCTTAAGGACCAGGAGGCAGCGGGTTTCCTGATAACTTAAAGTCCCATCAACATAAGGTCCTCATCTGCTCCTCGGATTATGAACCACCCAAGAAAGCCTTCCTTGAAAGAGATCTTCAATGCCATTTTGGCAAAAAAAAATAATAAAAGGACAAGAGAAAAATCACAGAACAGTTGAACTGAAAAGTCTCGAAAACCTTCAAAAACATCAAGAAATCCCTACTGCGTATCTTGCAAGAGAGAGAAGGCGATTAAGGGAGAGAGCGATTAGTTTCCATGTACAGCCCCAGAAATCTGCAGCTAAACCGATATTTTGCATTTGAGGTAAAATGATAGAAATCACATCTTACAGAATGAATAAGCCGTGCTGGGAGCGCATGCCGGCAGTTGAATAAACCAGTTGGTATCCACGACTGTCTACTTACCTTCGGCGCTCTTCTTCCTTCCGGTTCTCGCATGCAGCACCTCGCTTAGATTACATAAATTGTGGGAACGAGGCAGGGTAAGGAGAACGGAAGGTAACGCTGTTTTCGGTGCTATTAAGTAGGTTATTTGTATTGCATGTGCATCTGTACCTAGTGGGAAACTGCAGGCCCATGATAATGGTTTAACACATGCTAACCTGAATTAAACCAGGAGCGTGTGTTTAACTTTATTTCTGAATCAGGCTATACGTTTCCATGTTTGGTCCTAATAATACAGCCTTGTGTTACTTACTTCATTAGCAAACATGTTGGTATTTCGCACACAGATTGTAAAACTATTGGTCTTTAATACTGATCAATGTCTGTATTTTAAAGAGACGCTATATATGCATAACTGACGCTCTTGACTCCACCCTCCTCTCTATTTACAAATCCTTGCCTATTGTCAGAGATGGAACACTAACTGGGAGAGCCTGTAAGCAGTCCGTTATTGTACGAGTAAGGCCCCTTTAAGTTAGTAATCATACACTATGGCAATTTGTTGTTGAATAGGGAAAATATAGAGGTTTCAACAAATCACACTTGTTCCACAAACTGTGTTGTCCACTACACTAAAATGAATTAATATACATTCGCATCTTTTTTTATTCCCCATTTAATGATCCTCCTTAAAGGAGAACTATAGTGCATTTACACTTTATGACCTGGGACAGGGATGTGGACTAGTAATTTTCTTACTCCCATTATTGTGGCTTCTGCCAGTCTTTCTCTGTGCTTCACAACTATCTCTAATACAGAAAATCCCAGGACATCCTGGCAACCTGTGGCGCTTTACAATTACATAGATACATTCATTTTTCAATCCATTCTCAACTCTTCTGCCCGGTCCATTCATTTCTCTCCTTGCTTCTCTAATGCCTCTCCTCTCTTCAGTCCCTCCACTGGTTGCCCATCACGCAAAGGATCCAGTTCAAACTGCTTACCTTATCCTATAAATCACTATCCAGCACAGCCCTTCATATATCTCAGAGCTGATCCACCGATTCGCCCAGACGCAACATCTGCTCTGCAACAATCTCCTCCTCTCATCCACCCTGGTCACCTCTTCCCATGCCAGTATTCAAGACTTTACTCGTGCTACCCCTCTACTCTGGAACTCCCTTCCTCCGTCTGTCTGTCACTCACCGTCGGGTAAACAATGGTGGAGGTGCACTCTACCCAACTGTGGGTGCAGACGCCTCTTTAGGTTCTTCCCTTAGGAACCAGTGGCTTCGCAGGAAAAAAGAGTAGCTGAGGGTCGCACTCCAAAATCATAAGGAAAATATTTATTATAACCACACATATTCATGTCACAACGTTTCGGGGGATACCCCCTTCTTCAGTGAAGAGGGGGTATCCCCCTGAAACGTTGTACGTGAATATGTGTGGTTTATAAAATATTTTCTTATGATTTGGAGTGCGACCCTCAGCTACTCTTTTTTTCCTGCGCCGTCACCACCGTCCCTTATACCTTCAAACCTAACCTAAAACCCACCTCTTAAGCACCATCTAACCTGGTCTAAACATTACCCTCTTACTACCCAATATATCCAACCTGCCTTTCACGCACCACTGCAATCTATTTACAGCCTACCGATTCCACAACCTTATGTCTCACCCCCATATCCTCTAGTCTGTAGCTCTTTGGGCAGGGTCCTTTTCCTATTGTTCACAGTATTGCTGTAAGAAACCCATCACTGTTTACTTATATTATTTATCTGTGTATGTATTTGTATAACATGTATTCCCTGTATGTATGTATGACTATGTAATTGTAAAGCGCCACAGAAATGTTGGTGCTATTAATCAATAATAAAGAAGAAGAATAGCCAGAGTTTAGAGGCAGACTTTCTCTGTATCTTTTAAACCCAGATCACATTGGAACTACAGAGGTTGCATGCATTATATTGAGCCAAATCATACACAGACATTACAGAGATTGCATGTTTTTTCTGAACCAGATCACGTAACACTGCAGATTTTGCATGTGGCTTCTGAAACAGATCACGTAGACACTGCAGATTTTGCATGTGGCTTCGTGAAACAGATCGCGTAGACACTGCAGATTTTGCATGTGGCTTCTGAACCGGATCACGTGACACTGAAGATTTTGCATTGTGCTTCTGAAACAGATCACGTAGACACTGCAATTTTGCATGTGCTTCCGAACCAGATCACGTAGACACTGCAGATTTTGCATGTGGCTTCTGAACCGGATCACGTAGCACTGCAGATTTTGCTGTGCTTCTGAACAGATCACGTAAGCAACTGCAGATTTTGCATGTGGCTTCTAAACCGGATCACGTAGACTGCAGATTTTGCATGTGCTCTGAAACAGATCGCGTAGACACTGCATTTTTGCATTTGTTTTCCTAACCAGATCACATAGACCACAACTGTTAAAATATACAATAATGGGTGAATACTCACTTTATTAGGTTTTAATCAAATATGTATAAAAAAGGGAACATTAATTTACATATAATGACACAGATTGTAATTACCATCCATTTTCCGCAATCCGTTTTTGGTGGTTTCTGTTATACCTAGAAAAGTTAAAGTTTGATGATCGCCATCTCCAGAATTCCCGGAAGGTAATGGATTTAGGTGAAGATATCGAGGATGAAACTTGAAACTCGCAGATGGCTACCTTGATGATGACGGCCCTATTTCCCCCAATCTCCGAGCACAGTAAGATTACCTGCCGTTTATTCAGTTTCTAATTTAAAATACACATTTTAAGTGTGCTGTCATTGACTATAGCTGTATAACACATCTGTTATCTGCAATGTGCAGTTGTGCTAATTAGGCTCATTCGTACAACAATTATTTCTGCCAGGTACTGATCCAGCACAAATCATTAGATTCACAGTTGTGTTCTTAATTTGCAAGATCATGGTGCAGTTGTGGGTATTAAGTTAATTGGTGATATTTACCTGACTAGCCAGACATGTGCAGATGTTCTAACTTTAATTCTGTTACCTAGTAAAGCACCCTGCAACCCGAGATCGTTAAATCTGTTTCCCCCAAATGCTTGTAAAAGAAGATATTAACTTCCGATGTTCCGCCATACGTCTTTGCTTTCCACTGAAACGGTGGGAGTTCAAAGAGATCACCCGTGTTGAAGGGAAAGAGAATCCCTGGTAGACCCTGCAGTTTTGTCCCCTGACGTTATCTGTCACGGTCATGATTGACGGTTTTATCCGTGGGGCGGAGCGAAAACCAGCAGAGGAGGAGAAAGCCAGAAAACTTTACAAGTGTAACGGTAGGCTATGGGAGGGGCATAGAAAAAAAATAGCCACAGCTATCCAATAAGCTAAAGTTGTTTTTACAGTGTACGTATCCTTTAAAATAGTAGTAAAGTACTAATACCAGTTAGACAAACATAGAAAAGATAATCAATGCACATTCCTGGGCCCCATACAATATCATATTATCTGCACACTGGCATACTTTTAAAAACAAAGGGTTTTTAGTATACATTACTGTGATCACATGAAGAAAGCCTTCCAACCACGTCAAGGTAACCCCAGTCTGGAAGGTCCTAACGTCTAACCTTTTCAATTTCTTTTACTTCAATTACAATTAGCAAACTTTTGCATTTCTCATTCTTACACACTGGATCATAATAACAGGCTCTCTCCTTCCCCCTCAGCCCTTTGGCTTTAAAATGAGGGAAAGGCCATCCAGTGCTCCATATTAGGCAGAGGATCCCATTTAAGGGGGCGTGTTGGGGGTGCTCTACCACATGAGGCTTGACCAAGCCCCCAATAAATACATACAATACAAGAATTGTGAAGCACTCCATTAGGCTAATTTACAACTACTTTAGCGGAAGTGCAACTGATCTGGTCAAACATTTATACAAAACATAGAAAGATAATCAATGCACATTCCTGGCCCCATACAATATCATATATCTGCACACTGGCATACTTTATAACAAAGGGGTTTTAGTATACATTACTGTGATCACATGAATGAACGCTTCCAACCACGTCAAGGTAACCCCAGTCTGGAAGGTCCTAACGTCTAACCTTTCAATTTCTTTTACTTCAATTACAATAGCAAACTTTTGCATTTCTCATTCTTACACACTGGATCCTATAAACAGGCTCTCTCCCCTCTCCCCCTCCAGCCCTTTGGCTTTTTAAAATGAGGGAAGAGGCCATCCAGTGCTCCATATTAAAGGCAGAGACCTCCCATTAAGGGGGCGTGTTGGGGTGCTACTACCACATGAGGCTTGACCAAGCCTCCCAATAAATACATACAATACAAGAATTGTGAAGCACTCCAATAAGGCTATTTACAACTACATTTAGCGGAAGTGCACTGATCTGGTCAAACATTTATACAAACATAGAAAGATAATCAATGCACATTCCTGGGCCCCATACAATATCATATTATCTGCACACTGGCATCTTTATAAACAAGGGGTTTTAGTATACATTACTGTGATTACATGAATGAAAAGCCTTCCAACCACGTCAGGTAACCCCAGTCTGGAAGGTCCTAACGTCTAACCTTTTCAATTTCTTTTACTTCATTACAATTAGCAAACTTTTGCATTTCTCTTGGTCAAGCCTCCATGTGGTAGTAGCACCCCCACACGCCCCCTTAATGGAGGTCCTCTGCCTTTAATATGGAGCACTGGATGGCCTTCCCTCATTTTAAAAAGCCAAAGGCTGAGGGGGAAGGGAGAGAGCCTGTTATATGGATCCATTGGTAAGAATGAAAATGCAAAAGTTTTGC